>OX451739.1:10153914-10684526 GCA_948472305.1 Vicia faba | reverse complement strand
AGGTATTTTAATAACTTAAAGATGACCTATTTAATTAATGTTTATAAACGAAAAAAATAAAAGAAAAACTAAAAAACACACACACACGAACACACTGAAAAAACAAAACATTTTTGTTCCTCCATTTTCCCTGCAAAGGTTTTGTGTTTTCCATTGAAATTTCAATCCAACAACACAAACATGCAAACCCCATCTTTCTCTCTCACCAAAACCTTCCATCACACTCTCTCTACTTCTCACAATTCCTTTTCATTCTTTCTCTCTCCTCCACCCTCCCAAACCATGTTCCAAAAGGGTCATAGTCCATGCCCAGAAATCCAAACCCAATTCCAACAACAATGGAGTCTGAGGTTGAAGGGAAACAACAAGAAGAACGTGTGGAGTGTTGATAATGAACTTGCTAAGGTGGGTTCTTCTCAGAAAGAGAAGAAGGGGAAAGGAAGAAGAAGATGGTTAAGAGGAATAAGGGTGGTAGTGTTGTTGTTACTGAGGCTATGCTGATGGAAGTTGAAACTGTTCTTCAGACTCAGTACTGTTTTTCTCATTTTGGGTATGTTTGAATTGATGTAACTTGTGTAAGTTTTTGTCTTTTGCTTGTTGGGTTGGTTGAGTGGTTTTTTGTGATGAAATTGAAAATGGAACCCTTTATTCTTCTTGTTCTGAAATTGTATGTAAATTTGTGAGTTTGAATGTGACGTATATGAATGCTTAGATCTTGTTAACAATGAGAGAATCAAAGAGGAATTAGTAGGTAGTATATAATAGGAACACTGAAATCATGAATGCTTGAAGGTTTTACATAACTGTAGCGGGCCGTGTGCCGGATCGAGAGTAAAGCATTCACGATTGGTCAGTTAAGGTGTTATGATACTGATTGCGGTCATAGTGGTGTAAATTTACCACAGTTTCTTTTTCATCATAAAAACGGTGAATAACTGTATCGGTATTGGCACCTTCCCATACCATTCTGTCACGGCGTTTTCGCGTATAACGGACTGTTTTCTGAAACCTTCTGAGCGAGCTTACTAGTTTAGAGTGGCGGATATTCATTGCCTCATTGGTCATGTTTTTGTGGCGTAGGATAGGCCTGGTAGGCATGGTGGTCAAAATCCAATTTGAATAGTAAATCCCACAATTACGCAGTTATG
The DNA here is from genome assembly GCA_948472305.1 of Vicia faba. NCBI lineage: Eukaryota > Viridiplantae > Streptophyta > Magnoliopsida > Fabales > Fabaceae > Vicia > Vicia faba. The sequence goes on along the minus strand of OX451739.1, from coordinate 10,683,378 downwards.
CTTGCCCTCAGTGATTGAGAGTATACGCTTGATCCTATTTTGGTGGAATCAAGTAGAATTCCCCTTTTAATCGTTGAATCGTATAATCTTACTATCTTCGAAACGTTTATACAATTATGCTTATGAATGAATTGAATTTATGTAAGTATTTGAAGTGTGACTTAAGGTTTTAATCATCTTACTTGTGACCTATGCCTATGAATTAAATTACACGAGTTTTTGAAGTGATTTAAGGTTTGCGTAAATCTCAATTTTAACTACCTTACCAATAGGGATTCCGAACTGGGGTCTGCTGCAACACGCAGTTCATATTACATAGTCAGTTTCACACCGTTAACTATCTGGCCATCGATTCTGATCGGGCGCGGCCAAGACGTACTGCATAATGCAGTTAATGTGTCTAATCTCTCGGGATACTTTCTCTACTTTCTCTTTGTATTCATGTTTTTTCTTTACTTTGTCCGAAGACGTCAACCTTTTACAGAATAGTTAGTTGAAGACATTGAAATTGATAAACTGTAGAAATGATTAGTTCAAATCGCGTTGAATATTATACTGATAGAACAGACACTCTTTCAGGAACCAGTAATAAAACCAGCATGGAACACATTTGCTAGCAGTCTCAACGGAATTTGGAAAGGTGTAGGTGCTGTGTTTTCTCCCATAACAGCTGAAATGGAGCCAATGGACATAAGTGTCAGGAACGAAAACCTCTTCGACTGTTATATTCTTTCCCGAATAGAGACAGTGCCATCGCTTTCGGATGAACGTACGTCTCAAATCAAAAGAAAGGTTAATTGGGTGACTTTGAATCCTTATGGTGAAATGCCACAACATATTGAAGGAGGCAACGTAGCTAAGAATGGTTCCGGTGAAAAAATAACAAATCGTGTTTTGCCGACATTTGAATCCTTTGACTTTGAAAGAAGCGACGTGATGGAAGAAGATGTCATGGGCTGTGAACCAGGCCTGGTTTACTTTGAAGTAAGGATATGTTACAAATCTTTCCAACGTATTTATCTTATAGTTTTCTGTTAGGAACTGAAGAATTGAACTGAAAAGAAAGAATAATCGTCTGTTATAACCTTTTTATTTATAAATAATTAGATTTGATAAATTGCAGGATGGTTCGTATTCTAGGGGTCCTGTCGATATTTCAGCGGGTAAAGACGATGATTCAAAGTACTATGTCACACCAACTTTCAAGTTTGAACAAGTAAGTTGGGCATGGCATGCTACTTATAAAATATCAGATTCATTTATCATTCTCTATAAAAGCACTAACACTGAGACGAACACGATATTGACACATTGACACCAGTAATAAATATAACCACATGCGTATGCGTCGGTGTCAAGGCAAACACCGGACAAGAGAAGGTGTATGTTGGATTAATGTTTCACCGATAAGAGTTGCGATATTTTTTTTGAAACGGATTATCTTTTTCCAGTGCTTAGTTAAAGGCTGCCACAGAAGGATCCGCATTGTCCATACTATAGAATTCGTAAATGGTGGTTCAGAAATACAAATAATGAGAGTTGCTGTGTATGAAGAAGAATGGGTTAGTCCTATTTGTGTTGATGACCTGAGGTATTTGTGTTTTATAACTTCATTTATATTTCGTATTAAATCTATGATTACGAGACTTACGCCGATGAATTAGTTTAGGATATGAAACTTGTGATGTTCTTCATTAAAATAACGAATTATTTTTGCATTGAAAGCGGTGATATGGAATTTGATTTGAAGCCATTTTCACAAAGAAAAAGAACCAAGCCATCAGAGTTGACAGGGTCATGGAAAGTCTTTGAAATCAGCGCGACTCCGGTATATGCCGAGGAGACAAAGACAGAAGAAGAAGGCAACGCTGCTCCATATGTCTACCTTTGTACAGAAACTCTGAAGAAAAGAAGCCCGTGTGATAGTACGAATTACTTTGGAGAGGAGGAGAGACTTGACATGCAAGATATGACAGTGCTATGGCTTCCTGGAGGTGTGACATGCTATGTTGATATCAATAAGGATGGTATTCTTTGTATTGGAGTTGGTTGGTACTCTGATGAAGGAATCAATCTTGTGATGGAAAGAGATTATGGTTTGGATGGAAAACTTAAAGATGTTAGATGGAAATCAGAGGTGAAGAGAAGATGGTCAAATCCACCTAATGTATAAATTATTATGAGGATTAACAGATTGTAAATTGTTTAGTATGATCAATTTTACAAAGAATATGCAATACTATATATATGTCATTCATAAGTACATGATGTTCAAAAGTTGATGCTTGTGAAAAAAGTTAATTCATATTGTTGACTACATCCTTCTCAGGTTTACGAACCTCCTTTTAGGATACTCAAGATATCTTATCATTTTTTATGTTTTCACCCCACTAAGAAAACAGAAGCGTAGATGGAGATTAATACATAATGAGAAACTCCAAATTGACATGTTGGTGCAAATCCTATATGCCAATAGTTTTATTAGAAGACATTTCTAATAGAAACATTTGTTTGCTATGTTTGTTTTTTGAAAATAATAAATTTCATAGAATAATTAGTCAGTTAAACAAATCAGTGTTATATTATGACACCACGTGCATTGAGATATTATGACACCACTTGCATTGAGTCAGTGCCTTTACATAACATTATAGTGGGGATCAAGGAGTGAAATGAATCTAAGGGTTCATATTATGACACCACATAACATTATAGTGGGGATCAAGGAGTGAAATGAATCTAAGGGTTCATATTATGACACCACGTGCATTGAGACAATGTCTTTACATAACATTTATGTGTTATTGCATAATCCTGTTGATGATGTGTCATGTGTTGATTTTGTGATGTTAGTTGGTTACATTCTGATTTCTATGATGAAAATTGTATGCGTGTAAATTATGATGTATGGGGTGTGAGTTATGAATTGTTGATGATTTTATATGATTGTATAATTATGATTGCAATTCTCTTTCTTTATATCTTTTATAACGAATTATGTTTACTCACCCTTTCTGTTTGAATGTTGCCTCCACATGGGTAACACGCAGATATTCAGGAGTAGCCTGCAGAAGCATTGAAGATAGCTTTTCGGAGTATTTAATAGTTTACCGTTATTTAGAGGTGTCTTCCTCTGATATGTAACTTGTTGAGCATCTTCGAATGAAGCCATATAATTCTCATTATCTCTCACGTTATCAACGGATAAAGTTTGGAACTGCGTTCCACCAGCAGTTTCATCTGCTTCTACAATACTAAAAGATGATAGATGGGAAATCAGCAATGCTTGCTCTCCATTTATAATAACCACTTTACCTTCACGCACGAACTTCAGCTTTTGGTGTAGAGTTGAAATGACAGCCCCTGCCTCATGTATCCATGGTCGTCCTAGTAAACAACTGTATGCGGGCATAATATCCATGACTTGGAAAGTGATCTGGAAAAGGTGTGAGCCTATGTGGATAGGCATATCCACTTCTCCCATAACTGACTTCCTTGATCCATCGAAAGCTTTTACAATAATATCACTTGAGCGCATGGGAGCCCCTTGATATTTTAACTTCATCAGCGTGCTCTTCGGTATAACATTTAAGGCGGACCCATTATCAATCAACACATTTGATAATGAATCATTTTTACAGTTCATGGATACGTGGAGAGCCAGATTGTGATTCCTCCTTTCGTCAGGCAATTCATCATCGCAAAAGCTTAGGTTATTACAAGATGTAATATTACCTACCACACTACTGAATTGATCTAACGGTATATCACACTCCACGAAGGCTTGGTCCAATACCCGCATTAAAGATTCTCTATGGGCGGCAGAATTCACAACAATGCTAGGATATATATCTTTGAAGGAGTCTGCAATAGCTGATCTACAATTTTGTAGTCGCTCATTTTGATAATATTTAAAATATCATCCACATATTTCTCCAGGGTAGCACCACTGGACTCCCCTGCAGCTTTCTTAATCTCATTACTTTCCACAACTTTCTTACCAGCATTATCATTTCCCCGAACAACCGGTGCAAATACACGACCACTACAGGTCACTCTACCAGTCTCAATAATATTTTCAATGCTTGACAATGGCTGGATGGGAACTTCCACACCATCCTCTAAAATAGTAGCATTGTATTTGTACGGTACAACTTTATCTGATTTGTAAGGAACATGCTCTGGCAAGCAAATCACCACTGGGGCAACAACTGACTTGCTACAATATTCAATCTCAACAGGGACATAATCATTAAAATAAGGCACAATTACGTTTACACCTTCTTCATAAAACTTGGGTATCAAGGAATCATCGCTGGAGAACATATCCTCATCTGAGGAAAAGAATTCATCCACCGAAGCATATTCATCATCTGATTCATCTTCAGCCAAGCCAACCTCAACCTTGTTAACCTCATGGTAATCATCTCTTTGGTTTGAAACTTTAATAGTCGCATTATTCAATAACAACTGAATACCTCTTCTTACAATGGAACATCCTTGGGAATCCATGCAGCAAACCCGACAAGATCCATAGTGGTGCTCTACCTGACCAGCCATGTGGCAAAAGGTAGCGTGCAATTGCATGAGATCATCATTCATATGGTCCATATCAAAGATCCGGAACTCTCCGAGACATCCAAAGACCATGTTCACTTCTTCCTCATATTCTGCCATAGGCCTGATTATATGGATGAGGCCCTCATCCATCATCTCTTATAAATCAGCCTTTATCTTATCGCAATCTTGTATATCAGTACTGCAGATACCACAACCAGCATGCTCATGAGTATAGTAACTAAACTCGCAAAGGTCTGCATGCATCTTTACCAAGTCTCCCTTGACCAGGTTAATATCATAAATGCGGAATTCTCCTGGACAACTAGCAACCATGTTAACAGCATTCGTTCCTCCATGCTTTGGCAGAAGATTATCTTTGACATTTTGGCTGAAATTTTTGAAGGACAAAAGGTCGGATCTCACAATTTTCTATACCTCGGACTTCAAAGGATAACAGTTTTCCACATTATGCCCTGGTGCACCCTGATGGAAAGCGCACGTCTGGTCTGCCTTATAGTACCAAGGCAAAGGTGATGGTATAGTCGGGGGTGGCCTAGTCTGGACCAACTTTTTTTGGATCAATACTGGGAGTAACTCTGCATAGCTCATAAGAATATAGTCAAAAGGTTCTCTCCTTTGATTCTGCACTTGATTTCCTTGAGGGGATGATCTTTGATAAGCGATTGTAGTCGGAGCTATATTAACAACTGGAGTTGCCGAGGCAACTTGTTGATGGCGTTGATGATTTCTTCTAGGAGGATTAACCCTACTTTCTTGAATAATAACATCTGTCTCTCCTTCTTTCTTTTTAGCAAACTCGTATAATGGTTTCTTCATATTTCCAGAATTTTCACTTCTTGTCAGACGACCTTCTCTTACAGCTTCTTCCAAACGAACGCTCATTCTCACCATTTCGGTAAAATCACTTGGCGCACTTGCCACCATCCTTTCATAATAGAACGCACCTAGTGTCTTCAGAAAAATATTTGTCATCTCTTTTTCTTCCATTGGAGGAATCACCTGGGCGGATACTTCACGCCATCTCTGTGCATATTCTTTAAATGACTCCTTGTCCTTCTGGACTGTGGCCCTGAGTTGATCATGGTCAGGCGCCATGTTCATATTGTATTTGTATTGTCTGATAAACGCTTCACCCAAGTCACTTAAACTATGAATGTTGGTACTGTCCAGGCTCATGTACCATTTCAATATTGCACCGGTCAAACTGTCTTGAAAGAAATGAATTAATAGGCATTGATCATCTGTATAAGTAGACATCATCCTCACATACATCACTAAGTGAGCACGAGGGAAAGTGTTTCCCTTGTACTTTTTGAACTCTGGTACTTTGAACTTTGCAGGTATTTTCACATTTGGAACCAAACACGTATCATTCACATTCTGCCCAAACATTTCTTTTCCTCTGAGGGCCTTCAATTCTTTCTGCATCCTATCAAACTGATCCTGAAAATCGTCCATTCCATCATAGACACCCAAGCTTTCACTAGTTGGAGGAATATGGCGATACACTTCATCATTAGCAAATGGTACCACATCCATCGAGGGAGGTGCAACATAGTGAATCTCATTTCTAGCAGCAGGAGTAATATACACCACAGGAGGTGCAGAAGCAGCAGCAGCCGGAGCAAGTGGAGAAACTTGAGGATCCTGATTTTAACCTTCTGGCATAAAGTTCTCTAGCATTCCCCAAGGATAACCTTGAGGAAAACAATTCTGAACAACAGCAGTTGGAGTAGCAGAAATAGGAATAGTCGGAGCTTCGGTAGTGACTATTGGTTGTTGAGGCTGAGCAAGTGGTGGATGATTATGAGCATCCACCAAAGGTTCCATTAGAGCAGTGAGATTGGCCATACCGGCCTTCAGAGCAGAAACTTCTTTGCGCATCTCGTGATTCTCTTGTTCTAGATTGTCCATCTTTCTTCTGAAATTAGCTCGAATATTATACTGATGAGACAACTTGCTGAACGAAGTAAAGAAGCTCAATAAGACACCTGGTTATGCTCAAAAAATGCAAGAAGTATGTACAATATGATGCATGATATGCAATGCATATGATTTATTTTATTATTAATATTTCAAGGAACTCAAAGATTTATAGACAATTTTGCAAATGTCAAAGTAATAACACATTTGAAATACTGAAAATATGATTATAATAACCTCATAATGGATTACACTTTTTAGTACAAATTTCAATAATCTCAAGTACAAGATGAAGATAAAGTCTAAAAACCCTAAGAAAGCAAATCTGAAAGAGATCACTCTACACACTGATGCTTCCCTGTGAGTCTTGCAATCTGAGCCTTCAACCTCTGGTTCTCTTTCACATACATGTTGGCGACCTCTTTCCAATCATCAGGGTCGGGAGGTGAGCAACTAAGGTCTGATTGAGGCTTAGAGGAAAATAAATCTTCTTGCCTCTCCATCGTCTCTATAGCACGACTCTCAAGAATCTCGATAAAATCATCTTTCTCCTTTAGGTCTGCTTGGTAGAACACCTCTAGAGTCTGGCACTTATTCTTACAAGCTTCCATTTCCTACTGTATCCTGACTAAGGCAAGCTAAAGCTCTTTCACATCATTCAATAGGGGAGGAGTGTTCTTCACAAACATATCAGGAATGGGTGCTTCATAGGAATACGGTATCTTCAATTATATGGCTCTTGCTTGTACCCACTAAAGATAGGGATCCAAATAAACAACCCCTCTAGGTCCCAAGTCCTTCCTACCCTTCTTGTGAATATGACGCCAAGCCTTTGTAATCTCCTCTTTAGCTTCCTTATGAACTTCTCCCTCTTTAAGAAAGAAACCACTCAAATGAATACTATTTGGCTTATCCCTCATCGGATATCCAAGATGTCGTCGTGTAAGAACATGGTTGTAGTTAATTCCTCCCTTTGTACCAAGAAGAGGTACATTGGGAAAACTACCACAACTGTCAACAATCTCTACATCATAGTAAGCCTGATGATACCAAATAATATATGAATGAGTAAGGGCCATAATCTTTGGAGCCCAACGAGGTTCCTTCCTAACATCCCAGAAAGCACCAGATCGAGGTAAGTGAGAAATAAACCACTAATACAACAAAGGAGTGCAACAAACGATCATCCCTTCATGATAATAATCTCGAAGATGAATAGACTAATAGGCATCACCCCAATAATGTATGGACTGGGTTCTCAATCATAAAGATCCTGATGGCACTGATATCCATAAATTTGTCGATATTGGGAAATAAGAACAACACATAAGCAAGTAGAGAAAAGATGGCCTCAAAAGCAACCATACTCTTTATTTTGGCAAGATAGTGAGCTTTCTCCAATAAAAACTGAGTCGGTAATCCTCTAATCCCTCCTTTGGTAGTCATGTGGGCTTCAACCTCAGACTTCCCCAAATGGATCAAAGCAGCAATCTCATGGGATTTTGGCTCCCCTCTAAACCAGTAAAAGGAACACGATCGGTGATAGGTAAACCCAAAAGATAAGAATACTCCTCTAATGTAGGCATCAACTGATAATCAGGGAAAGTAAAGCATCGATACATCAGATCATAGAACTGGACCAAAGTCCAGAAAATGCCCTCCTTCATCCTGAGCTTCATAAGAGAAATGATGGACCCATACTTCCTCCAAAAATCTGTAGAACTCTCGATCTCGGGTATCAGACTCATCAACTCATTTATCTTGGGATCTTTGAAACTGTACTTCTTAGTCTTTCTTTTTCCAAAATCCATAGTCAAAAAGTACCTGAGATATTCACAAAGAGTCAACTTTATGTTCCTTGAAACAAAATGTTTTAAAGGATGTTCATGGGTGCATGAATGCATGATGCATCAATCACACACAAGATTATAAACATAGGGTTCATAGGTTCAACATCACGAGCATGAGGTTGAAGGTACTACCCATAAGGTATAATCTAAAAAGTTTATCACCTGCCAAACAAGGTTCTAAGAGGTTCCTAGAGTCTACATCCTTCTTTCGGATATTACCAACTTCCCGATTGACTCGACAATTAGCAATATTCTCAAGAAAAACACTTCCAAGCGTAGTATCGTGTGACAACTATTTCCGGATTACTCCACCATAGCTTCTGCACTAGATCTAAAAGGCCAAGATGGGTTAAAGGTTCCACGGTCCTCAGTTTCAGCAGGCTCCCAGGTCGAAAGCAGCACGTCTTCCCAATTACTCAGTAAACAACACTACAGTCAAAGGGGTCTCCACTTAGTGGGGGATCTCATCCCTCCTTTTTTGGGATTACTCTCTCAAAGTTAACATGACTATACTGCCCGTCCTATCTTAAGTTTGTCCAAGTCCGGGTATAGGACTTATGAGAAATCACCAAGCACCCTGAAAACCAGGAAAATCCATACAAACATATATAAAGCATATAATATACAACACATAATAGCACATATTCAGATAATCAAAGATAGGCTTAACCCACTTAGGGATGGACCAGCAAGAGGTCAATCTTTGCCCAGTGAAGTCGTCATTTTTTCTGTAGCGGTAGAAATGTTGAGACTAAGCCATCAGATTGACTCGACTAGCACAGATCAAAATAAAAATCGCCACCGCACTTTATTGTTTTCAAAGGAATGATAAAAGAGAGAATAACCCAAAAAGAGGGGGAGAGGATCTAATTTTGGGGGTTGGTTATGCAAAGGGAAGGTGTTAGAACCCTAAACATCTACGGTACTCCGTAGGAACCTCTTTGAAAATCTGTATATTTTGGCTACAAAGTTGTATAAAATAATAGATTGTGGAGATGAGAAAAGAAGCATTTTTATAATTTTTCACCCGCCGCGGTTGCGAACCTTTAGTGCCTACGTACCACCTTCTGTACAATAGGGGATCATGGTATTCATAGTTCATCTTTTAAAAATTTTAAAACCCAAGTGTGTTGGTTTAATTTTAAGAGACGAGACGTCATCGTCGTTATCCGAATGGAAAACATACTTACTACCCATAATTTATGAGAAAGGAGAATTTGCATCATCTCAAAATGGAGGATATAGTTTGGATTTTAAAAATCAACAAAGCTTCGCTCAACACCCAAGTGGAAAATATATGACTTTACTACATGTCGTAGAAGTATAGTAGTTTGCATCACTGCAAGGATTGACAAGAGTCTAATCTTTTGAGAAGAATTTTAAGGTAAAAAGCAAAAGTGGCCAAAATGCTTTGAATGAGATTGATTGACTTTTAGTCTTCTCACAAAAATTTCAAGGTATTATTAAGTTGATTAAAGTTTGATTAAGAAAATATTTTGAAAATACATGGACATAAGTCCAAGTTTATTATGAAAGTGGTTCAAAATTTAAAACAAGAAGAGTTTTTAAAAGGAGGGAGAAGATTTTTGAAATTAAAGAAGACGGGAGGATATGAAGGGACTATCCTAAAGCATAAGATAAAAGTTAGGGAAAAGAACCATCTAACCAACAAGAAACCAACACTTAACACAATAAGTCAATATAGAATTCCCGTCCTTTGGATTTGAAACCAAACAAGAAAAGACAATAAACCTTTTAAGAAAGCCAAGCTTCAATTACATTAAGTCTTCACAAAAATTGGACAGAGTAACGGCTGTATACAGATGAATTCCCGATCATAGACAAAGCATGTAATCACAATAGCCTGCATACAAAGCAAACAAACAAACAACCCAATATCTTGGGAGAAAACCCCAAGAACTCCAGACAAAATAACAATTGAGGTCACAAGGTCTCAAAGTAGGTCACAACTTCTAATCCTAAATCCAAGAAGTCCACAATCTCCATAATGCCAATGATAGTAACCAAGCAGTCCAAGTAACATTAAAGTTTTTTATGGTTCAAGTTGATTATTAGGTATCTTCAAAAAGAAAATAAAAGCTCAAATGAGAAAAATAAAAATGACATAAAAAGTAAATGCTCAAGTGAGCAAAGATGAAAATAGCATGAAATGTAAATGCCAAAATAAATATGCTTAAAGTAAAAGCATAAAATAAAGTCAATTGTTAGGAATTAGTGGTTAGTTGAATGACCATCTTGAAACTTGCATTTGGAACTCATTAGAAGATTGATAAAATCAAAGCCTCTCAACAACAAGTTACATTTGCTTTTTGTCAAGTATATCATTCATTTAAATCTCAAGGCAACAATAAATGATCAATGATGTTTAAGTGATCCAATTTGACCAAATTTGATGAAAACTCATTAGAGGATTGGTAAGACCAAAGCCTCCTAACAATGAATCTCAAGATTATTGGATCAAAGGGTTCAAATTAACATACTTGGACTTACAAACATGGGTTTGGGTCACGAATGGTCATTTTCTCAAATCGGGACAAAATTTAGCGTTATGTTAAGCAATCGTAAGTGGGCTTATATAGAAGTTACACCTATTTTGAGGCTGATCAATAACAATCTATATACCATATGTTTTTAGAAATGATATGGAAATCATTCTCCAATAACATTTAGTACAATAAGAAGGGGATAAGATGAAGAAGGATGGGGTAAGAATTAAACCACATTTGAACCAAAAATTTAACCAAACTATGATTAAAATTATTCATCCATTTTTTATGAAGTTAAACTCAACACCATGGATCCAATGATGTTAGTAAAGCTCATGATCAAAATTTCATAGTCCAAGATCATCCATAATATAATACAAAATAAAATGGTATTTTAAAATAAAGAAAATTATTTTTAAATGAAAATAACAATTATATTCAAAACATCCAAGAAAAATCAACTAAGACAAAAAAAAAATCAGAAATGAGCTCAAATATTTATACAAATTTTTTTATAATTTTTTTTAAAGTCAGAAACTATTTTTTAAATTAAAAGAAATAGACAAAACAAACCAAAATTTGTGAAAAATAGTAAAGTCAGAAATAAAAATAAGACGAGGTCACCAATATTTACCAAAAGGTCATTGGATTCTTCCCTATTTTTTTTCCAGAATTTAAAAATTAAGAAAAGTATTTTTAAACATTTAAAACAATTCAAATAAAGTGAAAATTATAAAAAAATATCAGAACATAAAATAAAATTGTGAAAAAATAATAATCAGAAAGAGAAAAATCAAAAGTATTTTTCATGATTTTTTTCTGATTTTTTGAAGTTAAAATGAATTTTCTATGATTTTTTGAAGTTTAAAACAATTTAAATATAAAAAATCAGAAAATAAAATAAAGTCAAAAAAATGTGGACCAATGGATGAGATTCAAAACACGTTAGTAAGCTAATCCAATGGATCAGACGCGTTGTACATATCATGGTCTTTACTGAATAATGTATGGAATCAATAATTAAATCAGATTTTGAAAATGCGTGGCATGCCTTCATTGGTTGATAGATGACACATTAGTCATCTTCAGCCTCCATCCAATGAATCTGCAGGTTCCAGAAACTATAAAATTAGAATATGAGACCGATACCATTCGCTTCGTCTCTTCTAGACGATTCCAATGGTACCTTCGCGAAAAATTTATATAAATTGTAGCTCAGTCGTTCTTGAAAAGAAGTTCTGAAAAGGGATTTGAAATTTCATGACCAAAATGTACTTCCAGTTGAAAACAAGTGTTGCAACTAGAATCAAGATGCTAAGAGCTTCATAACAGTATCAAAGTTTGAGAGAATTGGTGAAGGAATCTACCTATTGAAGTTAAGTTGCAGAGCTCTGAAACTGGACTTGGCTAGCACAATTTAGGAAGTCTTAAAGCTTAATTCTTTTTCTGTTAGCTTCAGTGAGGTTCAAGGAAGGTGAATTGACAAAGAAAAATGATTGAGAAAGGTTGTAAGAGCAAATTCGAAGTTGCAGAAAATTGAGTTCAAGAGGAAGTTTGGTAGGATGATTCTAGCTCTCTAAGCTTTAGAAAATGAATGAGGTATGATTCTCTATTTATAGGGAAGTTGATTGAATTCTCAAGAGTGTGTGTGATACGGTGGGAGAACTGACTTGAAGGTTTTGCGTTTGATCGCAAATGTTGCGATTAATAAGAGTCGCCACTGACTTTTCTTTTATCCAAAAGGAAAGGTGAAAAAGCACAGGAAAGACCTTTGAGATTATTTCTTGAGTTCGGGGGGTAGATTATGAAAAGGGAAGGTATTAGCACCCTTTTCATCCATAGTTTTCCATGGGCTCTTAGTTACTTGCTAGATCACTTGCTTTTGTTTGAAATTGTGCTCTGTGTGGTTTTTGAAAGTATTTTGTAAAGAGGCCATTTGTTTAGGCAAACTTTGTAATGATTCTCGTTCGTAAGAATGTATACAAAGATGTTGATCTTTTGAAAATGTTTTCAAGTTTTGTAAGATATTTTAAAAGTGTAGGTGTTTGTTTTGAAAATAGCAAGGATGTTTTGTTTTGAAATTGAGCAAGTAACTAGGAACATTCTACCTACTCAAAAGTCTTTCATGTTTATTTCCTTTTTCCTTTGACATTGTTACCTTACCATTGATTTGGTAAGTAAACCTATCTTTGGATGTACACAGGACGGGCGTGGGTCATCATATGACCATGATTAGCAATGTTGCAAGGTATCTTAACATTCTCTTTTAGGGACTAAGATCATTTGAAAGGCAACATAGATAGCGTCATCGAGGGACTATGCTCTTATATTTTGCTTGTTTTTGCTAAGATACCTCACATGCGTAATATGACCATTTTGTAAGGCAACCAAGTGGATTTACCCTATGGGTGCTTGTGTGCAAGTGTATTATTTTTATGCTTGATTTTATCTTTGATTAGGGTTTTCTAATTGATTGGTTTTAGTCTTTCCATACAAATCCTAATTACTAGCATTTGTATATAAAGCGATAAATTGAGGAATTTAAAATTACTATGCTATTACAATACTTGTGGGAGGGGGTGTACAAATTATAAATGGGGATTGCAAGAAAATAAAGCCTAATTATCTATTACAACCATATTGAATTGGTACAAGAATTGAATAAATGATGTACAAAATGAATAAATATACAAGAATGTAAATGTAAAGTAAATGGATCTTTGTTTGGATTTTTTAGGAAAAATGGCGTTTTGTTTTAACCTAATTAACTAAAAGAGAAATAATTAATTAAATTAGTAAAAAGTAAAAACCTAATTTTATTAGGAAAAGAAATTAAATAAAACCTTAATCTATTAATTGATTAAAAGAAATTAAGTTTAGAAGAATAATATTTTTGGTATTTTTGTCTTAAAAATAATTTATAGTATTATAAAATATTTTTGGTCTTTTTATATTTTAAAATAATATATTTAAGTGGTGTAAAAGAAAATAACTAAAACCCTAATTTTCTAATTAAATTTACAAAAACAATTAGTAAAATAAATAAAGTATGATTAAATAAAATATTTTTTTGTGTAAAAAAATAAATAAACTTTATCAAAATATAAATCTCATGTTTTTTTTTATATTTTTCTGATTTTTTTAGTATTAGAAAAATATTTAAGAAAATAAATAAATAAAAATAAGAAAAAGAAAATAAAATGGGCCAGGGGTGTGGATAGCCAGCAAGGGAGGTTAGCAGTAAGAAAAAAAACAATAAGGCCCAAGGGAGGCCCAGGCGCCTGTCCAAAAAAGTCTGAATGTGTGAAAAATGTAAAAAAAATCCAAAAAGGTACCACTAGGGCTCGAACCCAGGTCCCTCTAGCCACAGGAGCGCGCTTCTACCACTGGGGTGGCTATACATCCGTTTATATAATCAAAACATCAAATATATGATAGTAAACAAGTCCATGGCCTGAACTTCATCTTCAACCTCACGCCCAGCCAGAGCCTCTGTATCTTATTCAAATCTCAACAAAAATGAAAACTGTAAACAGGAAACTTGTAGCAAATTTTCTCACGATTTCAGAAATGCAAAGCAATAAAATTATATATCAAAGATAATCATGAATTTTAATGGCCCTAATCTGAACCCTAAAAATTTTAGAAACTTCAATCTTAAAATTCTCTAAGCTCAAGCAATATAAATGAAAACTATGAACATGGTTAGCTTTAGGGCAATGATATCTACATTTTTCATTAACAAATAAACCATTAATGATGCCTGTATGAAGAGTTCAAAAGTCAGAAAACTTATTGTGATACGGTGGGAGAACTGACTTGAGGTTTTGCGTTTGTGTTCGCAAATGTTGCGGTTTAGCAAGAATCACCACCGACATTTCTTTTATCCAAAAAGGAAAGGTGAAAAAGCACAGGAAAGACCTTTAGAGATGTTTTTGAGTTCGGGGGGTAGATTATGAAAAGGGAAGCTATTAGCACCCTTTTCATCCATGGTTTTCCATGGGCTCTTAGTTACTTGCTTAGATCACTTGCTTTTGTTTGAATGTGCTTGTGGTGTGGGTTTTGAAAGTGTTTTGAAAGTATTTTGAAAAGGCGCCATTGTTTAGGAAAACTTTGTAATAGTTCTCGTTCGTAAGAACGTATACAAAGTGTTGAGCTTTTGAAAATGTTTCAAGTTTGGAAGGTGTTTGGAAAGTGTATGTGATTGTTTTGAAAATAGCAATGATATTTGTTTTGAGAGCGAGCAAGTAACTAAAAGTAATCTACCTACTCAAAAGGTCTTAGATGTGATTTTCCTCCTCCTTTAGATGTTGTTATCTTACCATTGACTTGGTAAGAAGCCTCATCGTTGGATGTGAAGTGACGGACATGGGTCATTATATAACCATGATAGCAATGTTGTGAGATGACTTGGCACTTTTCTTTAGGGACTAAGATCATTTTGAAAGGCAACTTTGATAGCGTCATCGAGGGACTATGATCTTGTATTTTCGATTTGTTTGTGCTAAGACATCCCACATGCATAACATGGTCATTTTTGTAAGGCAACAAGTGGAATTACCCTAAGGGTTCATGTGTGCAAAGTGTGTTTGATTGCATGTATTTAGTCTTGATTAGGGTTATCTACTTGTTGATTTTAGTCTTCCCATGCACACCCTAATTACTAGCATTTACATTTGAAAGCGATAAATTACAGAAATGTAAAGTCCTACGCTATTACAATATTTAGGGGATGGGGGTACATATTTACGAATGGGGGTTGCAAGTAAAATTAAATCCTAAGTTACTATTACAACCATGTTGAATGAATAAGAATGTGCAAGAAAATGTGAAATGAACTTGTTTTGTTTTAAGAAAATATTTTTGATCTTTTGTTTTTAAGAAATAAAATAAAGCATAAATTTTTTTTTGGTGTTTGTTGATTAATAGAATAGAAAGTGATAGCAAAAATAGTGAGAAAAAGGAAAAATAGAAACAGCGTATTGCTGATTAAAGGAGGTCAGAAGTTATGACTCTGGCGTACTGCAAAACAGAAATCTTGCTAGTGAAAAAATAAGTAAAGTCAGAAGTTCTGAGTCCATTGGGAACATAGTAGGTTTCAGAAGTTCTGATACCACTGGTAACAAAGCAGACTTCAGAAGTTCTGATACCACTGGCAGAACTTGGTCTCTCTCTATGCTAGTCAGAACATCTGCAAATTGGTCATTTCTCCACAAAACAGAAGATATGCATAGGACAATTATGGAAGGTGTCATAGTGTTTCAGAAAATAAGAAATATCATAACTATAAATCAGAGGCAAGTATGAATTTGCTAATCCTAATTCTGAGTTCTGAACTGATTTATTCCTTACTTAGGCAGGCAGATGCATGAAATCTTAGAATATGTACAACATTAGAAACATGATATTTACATTGTATTTTTGAGCATGCAAATCTGATAATGTTTAAGTAATGTGGTGAGAGTCAGCAGAAGCTTACCTTGCAGCTGGAAGAGGTTCTGTGAACCGGAGTTAACCTCAACTCTGATGATGTTCTGAGCAGCTTCTTCGTGTACTCAGTAGGCTGGAAGTTTTCAACTTCTGGAACAATAAAGAGGTGATGTTCTGATTTCTTTGAGTAGATGGATGGAGAGTGTAGGGTAGCATGAATACAGAAGTTAGGGCAGTTTCTAATATGTGAATCAGAAATTGTGTGGATGGTTTTAGTCAAGAAACACTTGAGAACAAATGGAGTTTGAACGCAAGGAATAAAGAGTTCACAGGTTTTGTATGTTGTGTTTACAGTTTTTGGACTCTTGGAATTTTGGCAGGGGTTTAAGGCTTTTCTTTCTCAAAATTCTGACATTTTTTCAATGGCCAAAGGTGTTCCATTTATAGGCAAAGGTTTTGTAGTTTAGAGAGGTCAAGTGGCGCCAACATCATACGCTAGATGCTGACTTGTTCTTGAAGCAAGTTCAAAAAGGTGTGATAGTTGGCAGTTTTTAGCCTAGACTGGATTAGCAAGCAGGGATTAAGGAAAATTAAACCAAAAACAAAAAACAAAAGCACGCATGGGCCCTCCCATATTTCTGTACAAAAGTTGCTTTTAAGGATAGCAAAGGTACTTTCTATGCCACACGTGGGGAGATCCTTTGGATAAAGACTCAAAAGTGGTTGTGAGCATTAAATGATTATGAGATTTGTCAAATCAGAAATCCTGTAATGTGAGATTTTGCATCATTGCTTAATTCTGGATCAGAAGTTCCACTTCAGCGTAACCTAGAACAAACATCCAACTTCTGATCTTTGTATCTTGTTGCCTCAGCATGCTCTGAAGGATCCCTCAGACTTTCCAGTAAGATTGCAGTACGCTTTGTAACCTTCTTTGATTTACCTTTGCAAACCCTGGATTAGAAGTTCTACTTTAGTGTAGCATCCAATCTTCTGATCCTCTTATCTTCTGGCTCCAGCATGTTCTGAAGGAGCTTTCAGACTTTCCAGGAAGCTTTGTATCACGCTTTATAACCTTATTTTATTTACCCTGGAAAACTCTGATTGAGCTTTTGTGAAAACTTGCCCAGAAGTTCTGACCAAACTCTGCCTTGAGAGTGTCCAGAATTTTCTGAGTGTTATGATGATAATCTGGTCAGAAGTTCTGAGCTAGTCATATTTCTTAAACACTTAGAAAAATTCTAAGTATTTAGAATTTGACTTTTCCAAAGTAAAATTTGACTTTTGAATTTCTTGATGAAACAAACTTCATATTCCAACATGTCTTGATGAAATATGATTTTTGAAGCTTGATTTTGATCCAAAAGTCAAAGTTTGACTGAGGATCCAGGGTAGTTCCTTGAGAAATGAGAGGGAAAATTTTGGGGTACAATAGCTTCCCCTGTTCAATCTTCTTAAACCTGAAGAGTTAGATTGGCGAGTCTTGCCATTCGTGACTCGAAGGTGGAAGATGATTGAACACTAGAGTGCCCAGAAATTTGCACTCGGCGATGCGATGATAGGAGGAATGGGCTTAAAGATGCCATTTGGAGAGGTGATAGAATCTTGTTGGAGATGGGCTTGTATATGCCATCCAAGAATGCTTGTTGAAATGTAATTCGTAAGTTGAACATCAGAATAGCGTCCGTGTCTGGAGCGTATTTATACTGTATCAAAAGTTGAGTCTGAATGAGTATCAGAATGGCGTCCGCATCTGGAGCGTATCTGAACTGTATCAAAAGTTTGAATCTGAATGAGTATCAGGATGGCATCCGTATCTGGAGCGTATCTGAACTGTATCAAACGTTGAATCTGAATGAGTATCAGGATAGCATCCGTATCTGGTGCGTATCTGAACTGTATCTGAAAGCTGAATCTGAATGAGTATCAGGATGGCATCCGTATCTGGAGCGTATCTGAACTGTATCAAATGTTGAATCTGAATGAGTATCAGGATGGCATTCGTATCTGGTGCGTATCTGAACTATATCTGAAAGTTGAATCTGAATGAGTATCAGAATGGCATATGTATCTGGTGCGTATCTGAACTGTATCAAAAGGTTGAATCTGAATGAGTATCAGGATGACATCCGTATCTGGAGCGTATCTGAACTGTATCAAACGTTGAATATGAATGAGTATCAGGATGACATCCGTATCTGGAGCGTATCTGAATTGTATCTGACGTTGCATTTTGTTAATGGTAGTTGTTAATCTTATCCTGAAAAGGGTAAAATGTTAGCTAAAATACAAAGTTATATTGTATGTAATCATGATGCAATGTATTTTCTTTATTAATGTTTATGATATACGGATGCAATGTATGCGTATGTGAGCTGATTTACTGTATTGTTGTCGGATTGAGGAAAACAAATCCCTGAGTGCTGCTGAGGATATGTGAGTCTTCATGTCTTGAAGTTAAAATACTGATGAACTTTTGTTGAGAGAAGTAAATTATGTTGTGAGGGCAATGCCATGTACTGCTTGTAAGATCTGTTGGGGAGTCCCGAGAAATTTGAAAACTTTTGCTGGGGATTGATAACTGGGAGTTTTGTTCCGCTGGGGAGTATTGAAAACTCTGTGGGGAGTAAATATGGAATGGTCTAGAGATATTTTCCTATCATTTCAACCTATCAATAATTGCCTTTCTCATTTTGTTTATTTGTAAACAGTAATTATGTTCAAATGCATATGTTCAACAATGAATCATTGGACATTTTTGCAAACAAAACACAAGCGTAAAGAAAAAGACAAATAGTTTTTTGCACTTTCAGAGGGATATATTTGTATTGACTTTGAATAAGTATTTTTTGTACAAGGGGACAAACATTCCAGTAAGAGAATGTTGTCGAAAAAATGGAAATTTTGATACAAAGAAAAGACAACTATGTGTATAAAAATCCCATGGGGTTTCCATTCTGCTATAGCCTTTGTATCTCCGAGTATCTTTTCTATTTGTGCTTTATCCGAAGATGACTGAATTGATCAGAGCCTCTGAGTTTGTCAGTGGAAGCCGAAGATCATACACAAAGTGATCCGACGGGACATAATCATACGCTTTAATTCCCTAAATTTTGCCTGGACCGCCCTTTCGGGTTTTCAGTCCACCGGGAAACCCTTTTTTTCCCAAGTCGCCCTTTCGGGTTTTTAACTTGTCGGGTGTACAATTTTTTTTTGTTTTATCCCTAACTTTTGCCCGAACCTCTTTGGTTCGCCGGGATGCCCTTGTTTTGCTTAGGTATGTCAACCTAGCGGGTCTCTTATGCGTAGTATCTTTTGACTATGTCTGCGTTCGCAGGGTGTGGAAGGTCGTCGCCATCCATGGTGGTCAAGATCATTGCCCCACCAGAGAAGATGTTTTTGATTACAAATGATCCTTCATAGGTAGGAGTCCATTTTCCCCTGCGATCACTTTGTGGCAAGATGATACGTTTGATCACTAGATCCCCAACTTGATATACTTGGCGTCTGACTTTCTTGTTGAAAGCCTTGATCATCCATTTTTGATACATTTGACCGTGGCAAACAACAGTAAGTCTCTTTTTGTCAATCAGATTTAATTGATCAAGTCGAGTCTGGATCCAATCGTCTTCGTTCAAGCCTGCATCTTTCATAATCCTCGGAGAGGGGATCTGAACTTCAATAGGCAAGACAACCTCCATGCCGTAAACCAAAGAAAAGGGTGTTGCCCCGTTTTATGTGCGAGCTGTGGTACGATACCCGTGGAGAGCGAATGGTAACATCTCATTCCAGTCTTTGTATGTGACTGTCATCTTTTGTATGATCTTTTTAATGTTTTTATTTTCCGCTTCGACAACACCATTCATCTTTGGCCGATAGGGAGAAGAATTGTGATGTTGAATCTTGAATTGCTCGCATAATGCGGTAATCATAGTGTTGCTGAGATTTGTACCATTGTCAGTCATGATCCTTTCTGGGATACCGTATCAGCAAATAAGGTTTTTCTTGATGAAGTGGGAAACAACATTCTTGGTAACGGAGGCGAAGGAGGCTGCTTAAACCCACTTTGTAAAATAATCAATGGCTACTAGGATGAAGTGGTGTCTGTTGTAGGCTGTCGACTTGATTTCCCCAATCATATCAATCCCCCACATAGCAAAGGGCCAAGGAGCTGTCAAGACGTTTAGAGGAACCGGAGGTACGTGCACCTTGTCAGCATAAATTTGACACTTATGGCAGGTTCGAGAGTGTTGATAGCAATCTGCTTCCATGGTGGACCAATAATAGTCTGCCCGTAGGATCTTCTTTGCCATCGTATGCCCGCTGGAATGGGTGCCGAAAGTACCTTCATGTAATTCAGCCATGATCCTTTCAGCTTCAACCTTATCTATGCACTGAAGCAATACGGAGTCATAATTGTGTTTGTATAGGATGCCATTACTAAGAAAGAATTTAGCAGAGACACTTCTTAAGAACTTCTTATCATTGATTGAAGCTCCTTCTGGATATTCTTGAGCCTCGAGATACCTCTTGACTTCATGAAACCAAGGCTGGTCCACTACTTCTTCAGTATTAATCTCGTGACAGTGTGCCGATTCATCCATTCGTCCAATGGTGATCTGGGGAGCCTCATTATCCCAATTAAGTTTAAACATAGATGACATTGTGTCTAGAGGGTCTGCTAGCTGATTTTCTTCTCGCGGGAAATGCTCGAAGGTAATCTTCTCAAAATGTGGTAGCAATGTCAAAACATGTTCTTTGTAAGGGATAAGGTTAGGGTGTTTGGTGTCCCATTCCCATTTGATCTGACTGATGACCAAGGCTGAGTCTCCGAATACATCTAATGATTTGATTCCCGAGTCTATGGCAGCTTTGAGACCAAAGATGCACGCTTTGTATTCTGCCATGTTGTTCGTACAACTGAAGAAAAGTCTGGCAGTAAAAGGAGTATGACACCCCTCTAGAGATATGAGTACAACATTGATACCATTGTCGAGTGCATTAGAGGCTCCATCAAAGAACAGGGTCCATCGGGATCCTTGTTCAGGTCCGTCATATGGCCTGAATTTTTCACAGTTGAATTATATTGAGTTGTTTTGAATTATTATTATTGTTGTTACTACATTCATACTATTGTCACATACATATCATATCAAGTTGGGAGTTCATTCTCGGTAAGTTTTCCTGGATGGGCAAATATAAAGTTGAAGGCTTATGCCTTGTTGATCCCTCCATTAATTGGAAGATTTCTAAGTTGGGAGTTTTGTTCCATTGGTACCACATTGTGATACGGTGGGAGAACTGACTTGGGATTTGCGTTTGTTTTCGCACTTGTTCGGTTTAGCAAGAGTCGCCACCGATTTTTTATTTTATCCTAAGGAAAGGTCAAAAAGCACAGGAAAGACCTTTGAGATGTTTTCGTGGGTTCGGGGGGGTAGATTATGAAAAAGGAAGGTGCTAGCACCCTTTCCATCCATGGTTATCCATGGGCTCTTAGTTACTTGTTTTAGATCACTTGCCTTTGCTTTTCAATTGTTTGAAATGGTGCTTTGTGTGTGTGGTTTTGAAAATATTTTGAAAAAGATGCCTTGTCTATGTAACCTTTGTAATGATTCTTGTTTGAATATATACAAATGTGTGTGTCTTTTTGAAAAGATAATTCAATGTTTTGAAAGTTGTTTTGAAATTGTTTTTGGAGTTGTGTTGTGATGTGTGTTTGAAAAAATGGCAAGGATATTTTGCAAGATTTTTGATCAAGTAACTAAGAGTTGTCTACCCTATTTTACTCAAAGATTTTTCTTATGTTTTTGACCCTTTTAACAGTGTTGTTTCACCATTGTGTTTGATGAACAACCTTATGTTAGGATGTTGAACGGGACGGGCGCGGGCCATCGTATGCAATCATTGAAGGCAACTTGTGAGACGCTCTAGCAATTTTGTAAGGGACGAGATCGTTTTATCGAATGCAACATCGAGGGTCATTGAGGGACTAATGATCTTTGTTTATCGAAGGGACATTTGGCTAGAGTGTCTCATACTCGAGGGACATGATTGCATTTTCCGAGGCAACAAGTGAGGCTACCCTAGAGGTGCAAGTGTGAATTGTGTATTGATTTTCATGCATTTATCTTGTATTAGGTTATCTAGCGGTTGATTTTGAATCTTCGCATACAAACCCTAATTACTATACAATATATGGAAAGTGATAACTTGCGGGAATTTAAAGTCTAAGTTATTACAAATAAGTATCCGGGGATGGGGGTACAAATGTTTACAAATGGGGATGAGTCTTATCAGAATAGTAATGTCCAAATATTATTTACAACCAAATCGAATCGTCGCATTCTCAATGTAAAAATATAATCAAGGTATAAGAATAAAAAGAATCAGGAGTATTGTGAAATGTATGTGATTATTTACAAATGATCAAAATATTAACCTAATGCAAATTAAGTGTTATTATTTTTGTGTTTTTGTTAGTTTTATATAAACAAAAAGTTTTTAAAGAAAGAATTATTTAACTTGAAAAAAAAATATTATTTATGTATTTCAAGTGTAATAAAAAGCATTGTTAATAAAATTTTAATATGAAAAATTAATATATTATTTTTATTTAACAAGAAAGAATTAGGTTATAGCAAAAATGAAAATTAGGTGATAATAATAAAAGAGGTATTGGTTTTTTTCAAAAAATATAAAAAGAAGTTACATGGGCTTTAGGTTATATACATTTGGCCCAAATAACCAAACAGATTAAAAAAGGGGGGTGCATCCGCTGAGAGTTTGGGCCTTAACGTTCAGTTCATGGGGCAGAAGCCCAAACGCAATGTTCAAGTTTTTGTTAGGGTTTGGTTTTGTTTTGCTCAGAATTAGGTTTGTTCATGAACGGCGCCACTCTCCTCTCATCTTCTTCGCCTCTTCATCATTCTCAAACAGAGCTTCTGAGTATCCTTTCCAACCCTCAGGCCACCAGAATGCCACCTCTAATCTCTCCTCCCCGTGATTGTACAAGGCGACGATTAAAAGGTATTACTTTGTTCTAATGTGTTTTAGGGTTTTCAGGTTTTTATTCTTTGCATGTTATTGATCTTTGATTACTTACGTTTGTATGAGGTGTAAATCAGAAAGGAGGAAAATTAATACCTTGGGGTTTTGTTTTTTGGAGAGGAGGCGGGAGGTTGGACGGCGGCGCTCTTAGGTGGCCGGAGGAGGGAGCGTGATGGTGATGCTAGCTTTTCTGGTATTTGTACCTTTCTCTTCGTTTTGTGATGAAAATTAATTCTGAAAATGCTGTATTATTTTGCTTCTGAGTTTTTTTCTTCTTCTTCTGATTTTGTTGGTTCTGATGATGAG
Source organism: Vicia faba (assembly GCA_948472305.1). Classification (NCBI taxonomy): domain Eukaryota; kingdom Viridiplantae; phylum Streptophyta; class Magnoliopsida; order Fabales; family Fabaceae; genus Vicia; species Vicia faba. The sequence goes on along the minus strand of OX451739.1, from coordinate 10,659,734 downwards.
TTTATCTCTGAAGATTGTTTGCTTCTGAGTTTTTCTCTTCTTCTTCTGATTTTGTTAGTGATGATTGAACCTGAAACATTGCCTTTGACATGTTCTTCTTTGTTGGCTTTACTGATTCTGTGATGAACTTATGTCTGAGAATGCTTGTTTGCTAGCTTCTGACTCTCTTCCTCTCTTGGACTTTGTTGGCTTTTTTTTATTTAAGCTGATGGTTTTGCCTATGATGACCCTGTTCTGAGGCGCTTGTTATTGTTATTGTGGACTTGGTGTTTGGATTTGATGATGAATTTCTGAGAATACTTGCTTCTGAGTTGTTTTTCTTTGAAGGCAAGTTTGGTGTTTTTGTGTTGGATTGCAGCTTTGCTTTTGATAGGCTATGTTGTTGTGTTTGTTTGGTGAGATTTTAACAGGTTACTGAGTTTTGGCTTGAATGATTTGTTTTTCTTTGAAGACAAGTTTGCTTGAAGTTTGGTACAGGCAGGCTTGTGCTTCTGTTGTTTGTTATTTCTTTGAGGCAGGTTTGGAGGAAGCAGGCTTGTTGTGCTTGTGTAGTTTTTTAGACAGGCTTGAAGTTATGCAAGCTTGGAGGAAGCAGGCTTGTTGTGCTTCCTGTTTGTTACAGTCAGGCAGTTTTACTTGTGGTTTTCTGCAGGTTACAAGTTTCTGTAGGTTTTGATTTTCTGCTTGTTTGTGCTTCTGGTTTTGAAAGCTTTTATGCAGGCAGGTTTGGATTGTGCAGTTACAGTTTTTGGTTCTTTGGTTCTGTTTTTTATTTCTTCTGAACTGCTCTCTTTTGAACTGTTAGGAATGTTATATTTATTTATTCTTTAAGCCTGCCAAACACTGCAAACATGCTTCACTCTCTCTTTCTCTCTCCATCAAAAAAGCATATTTAATTGCTTAAAATACTTTTATATTTCTGAAAAGATTGTTGGCCAGGGAAATGATGAAAAGTCGCTTTTACAAGCTTGCTTGCTTGCATCTTGGTTTTCCTCTGTAATGTACTTCCATATTTCCTGCCTTGACAGTTTTGTGTACTTGTATGCAGCTTTTCTGTTTTTATTAGCTTGGTTGACAGCTTGTGTGACAGTTTCTTGACATCTTGGTTTGCTTTTATGCAACTTGGTTTGCTTTGTTTGACATTACAATTTGGTTTGCTCAGTTTGACATTGCAATTTGGTTGACAGTCTGTGTAACTTAGTTTGCTTTGTTTGACATTGCAATTTGGTTGTTCAGTTTGAACTTGTTCAGCTTTGTGTACTTTGTATGCAGCCTTGTGCCTTCTTTTTATATGCTTGCAAAAATTAATTTTACTTTTCCTCTTTGTGAATCAAAAAGAGAAATCTTGTGATTTGCAAAGAGGATGAGTAAAACATGATGAAACCAAAACGATATGATTCCAGCCAACAATCTTTAATGATGAATTTTTTTATTTATCTGTTCAAAACTGATTTTTAATTTAATTGTACTGACTTCTTTCTTTTTATCTTTGCAGGTAAATACCAGTTGGGGTAAGGGAAGCAGCAGTAGAAGATGAAGACTTCAAAAGACTTAGAATAGATTTATTTTCTTTTCAATTATTTGTAATAAATATCATTGTAAATATTGTAAATAAATTTACAGTATTCAAATAACATTTGTAACAACAATTAAAAATAAATAAAAAATCTTTGTCAGATATTTCTCATCTCTTTTGCACTGTCTATTTAATAATTTAAATTTCTTGAATTAAAATAATTGGAAATGCATCCCAATAATTGTAACTCAGATAAAATAAATAATCAACAAACGTTGCAGTCTCGCAACCTTGCATTAACCACCATACGCCCGACATTCCAGTTAACCATATGCATTGCACAGTTAAACAAACAAACGTCCATACGCCTTTCACTTCACTGATCAAACCAACGCTTCAAACTTTCAATCAGAAGCCTCAGCTTCTATCCCAGATGTTTAGGCTTTGAGAAACAAACATCAATCTTGAACAAGCATCAAAACAATGTGACAATCAATTAAAATACTGTGGATCCAAATTCTTCTGAGAATGTGTGTGCAAACCCTAATTTTGGATTTACTGTCAAAGAAACGTCTGCTTGATCAAACCCTGAGCCAAACTCAACTAAATCAATAGAAACCCTAATAATCTGTTTGACTGATTCAAAATCAATGGAAACCCTAATTTTGTTTGACTGATTCAAAAATCAATGGAAACCCTAATTTTGTTTGACAGATAAAGAAAAATCTGTTTGACCGATTCTTGAGCCAATCTGAAAAATCAGGGAAAACCCTGAAGCTGTGATTTCTTGTGAAAAAGAGGAGGGCAAATTTTGGGGTACAACACACATACATGTGTATTATAACGAGTCGCATTTCGTATTGCATATTTAACATGTTGTGTTGTTGACTTGTGATGATTGATGTTGGTTGAAAGTTTTGAAGTGGTGATTTTATATAATTTAATCTAATAAATTATTTATCATACACTCAATTATATGGTTTGATATCTCACTCCTTATGTTTGAATGTTGCTCTCTATTGGTAATGTGCAGGTAATCAAGAAGGATAGTTGTTACCTTCGTTAGTTCGAGTCGGTGTTGTCGCTCTGATACGTAGCACTCAGAGGGATGAACGCATGTTTTATTTATTATAGTTTTCATTATGTTGCTGAATTTTTAAGTTGTTTTCATTAAAGACTTGTTGTCTTAAAGCCGTTTTGAGTTGGACAAGATGTTATGGTGTTTTCAGTTGAATTTGTGAATCAGCTGCGTAGCAATGAAAGTTGTTTTATTTTTAAAGACTAAACAGGTTGTTATCAGTTCATCCAAATTTTATGTGTTATGTATCTGAACTATAGGTGATTGAATGTCGTTGTTTCCAAGTTGAAAGTGTAGCATTTCATTTGTTTGTTGAAAATTTTGTAACTCTAATTTTATATAATTTGTTGGGTAGAAATTAGATGTTACAGACACCTCCTTACTTCCTCTCTATACAGAACATGATGCTAGGCATGTGTAGGAATGAGAGGTGTATTTATTTACTATTATATTACATTGTTTCATACTAATTGAGTTATGACTGATGTTGATATATTTATTTTTACAGAAGTACGAAACGATAAAATATATAAATCATGCCAAGAAGATTTTGAACCTGGAACAGAATGAAGTGTGTGGTTTCAAGATGTAGTTTGTTACTCTCGGCTGGTGAGTTTATGCGTCATTGGATACAAAACCATTAACCATGAATATTGGCGGATTTTATGGAGAGATGGCATAATGGGACGTCGTCTTTCCACGTCCTTCATAATGAGATGTTCACCACTCTTGATGATGTCTCATGTCATCTATATATTCTAATTCCATGTGTTTATCGAACGCACTATAGCAGATGTCATATGTTTTTGTCTGTACAACGATCACCGTCAGACCTGTCCCTTGGAAGACATAGTCCACTACTCTAGATGGATGGTTTGTGGGTCACGTCTGATGTATCCACATCTTCTTAAGCGGGTCATGCGTCAGTTTGGGTTTCTTCAAATTATTCTAGGACCTCTTTCTGTGTCTGCTCCTTCGACAATCCACTGCAGAGATTTTGATGTCATACTCGATAATTTTTATAATCATTTGGCATCAGATAATGCACGCAGTGTTCCATCCCCTAGTCCATGGGCTGTTGCACAAGGCTGCATCCAACGGTTCTATCGAGTTCACATTCTTACATGATATCAAATATCGCATGATCACCACCTAGACCAATTCATCGGGAGATATTGAAAAAGGAGCAGGTTATGGATGACCACGCCTAGGACTTGTTGTCAATATGTCAACGTATTGGGACGATTGTGAGAGATACCATAGAGAAAGGAGATTTTGAGGAATGCAATTCTAGTACGGTCGTCGTATAGACCATCTAACTCGAGGCACAAAATTCCTTGCATTACATAACACATAGGTGAAACAGGGGAGTTACACACAATAGTTTATTTTTATTTGTATTTTGGTAACAATACTATTTTCTAAACAAATTATATATATTAGCATTGTTTCGATTAATTGATTAATGTTTGAATTTGTATTATTGTTTGAATTTATATATGATATTCTTGAATTACATTAGTATAATATATCCTTAATGTAAATGGCCTAAAAAAATCAATTTAGGAAATTTGTTATCAAGGCAAAAACTCTCAAATGCTTTTAAATGTTATTCTAGATATACATTAACAAAATCACCCGTAAAATATTACCGAGATAGCCTATCTATATAAAATCTTCAGACCATTTTTTGACAAATATGATTGAATGACTCGCTTATAAAACAATGTGTGCATTTTAGGTGCGTTCAAAATATGTCTCCAGAATATAAAAAAGTCATTCAAATTTCAATGTGTTCCCCCCAACCTCATAGAGTAGATAAAGTAATGACCCTCAATGCAATTTGTGAAGGTGTAGCTGAGGTGTTTGGATACTTAGTGCAATATGTTTGGATGTTGGCTGATTGTCGCCTATCCCTCTCATGTTCAACGCGTCCATTAATATTGTTGACCACATCATTTATGTAAAATCACCCAACCTCTATCTATATGTTAGATTCTGAATATTGCTGTTTTTTTTAGTAAAACACCTTGAAAGTTGAAACAAAAACATACTAAAAGGCAGGAAAAAAACACTACCAAATGTTGAGTGCAATGACTGCTACACAAATTCTTTAATTTTATAAAAAAAAAAAAAAAAAACTTTGACAATTTGAAATATTGAAAATTTAACGTTTTGTTTCTCTTGCATTTCTTACTGCGGTTAAAATTGAAATACTTATTTCTCTTGCATACTTATTTCTCTTGCATTTCTTACTGCTGTTAAAATTGATATTTGAATTGAAACCGTATCTGAAGGGATTTGGAACCGTTTATTCTCAAACCGGTTTCCGTGTTAAATGGTATGGTTTATACATTAGAACCAATATAGTGGTTTGGTTCACATGATTTAATTAAAGATGCACACCTATTTAGAGGTTTAAAAAGTTTAAATGAAGAATGAGGAATGAACGACTGCCATGCAACCAAACAACACATACATTGATTTTCAAGTTTTCAACCTAAATGAAATGTAACAGGTTAATTATTTACCCGTCCTACAAGTCTTTTCATCTTTTAGTTTGATCCTATAATGAAGGAAAAAGAGGGTGGAAATTGTTTAAGTGCATTGTTGAAGAATTTGTAAAGAGGGTGGGTGGGAACCCTAACTTTCAGTCTCTTGTTAATTTTTTGTGCCAGAGTCATTCACATACCTGCATACATTCAGTTCTACTCAATGTTTAGGTTTGCGATGGGTGGGGATGGTAAACTAGAGAAGTTGCAACTAGTTGGCTTCACAGCTTTTGCTGGTCTGTAAGTTCGCCTTAAAAAAGGTTGGAGTTCTAAATCAACCACATTTAAAGAGTCATATATACAGCAATCAATGTATGGAAAGACTTTTTTGTCAACCCACTTCAGGTCAAACAGTAATGTAATACCTAATTAATCACCTACAATTCATGAAACTGGTCTCAGACTGCTGCTCTGGAAGTTGAAGTTTCTAAGCCGAGACCTCGCCGAAGGATCCTTGTCTTTCTCATGATATCATTACATTGGGCAAAATACTCATGCCTTAAAACTTCTTCAACGCTAATCCTACTCCTTGGGTTTACTGTTAGGCACTTGTCTATTAAATCAAACAGTGATTTTGGAACTTGATCAACAAACTCGGGTCTCTTTGTGTGAGTCTTGCACCAACTTTCTATGTCATATGATTGCAAGTATTGGTCATCAAATAACTCCTGTGATCCAATGAAGGCAGACATTATTAACCATTTTGCTTCATTTACCTTGTTCAGAAATAAGGATTAATAGGAATGGGCGAATGGCCACTGAGTTGCCAAACAATAAGGAATTTACCAGTGGAAATGATGCTTCGCGGTCATGCAGCTTGGCCACTTCCCAAAGCTCTTCACTGCCCCGCAATTTGGCAATTTCTTTTAAACTCCTGTAGAAAAACATAATGAGCACAGAAAGTAAAGAAAGATAAAATCAAAAATGAATCTGTAGTTGATTTTTACTGTTCTGGTTCGCCAGGGAAAGAAGTTTTCCCGATCAGCAGGTATAGTAGAGTGACTCCAGCCGACCAAATATCAACCTTTGTTCCCTGAAACTGAGACCTGAACAAAACCTAAAGAAAAAGCAAATTGTGAATTAAATTATTGAAAATAAAATCATCCATTAGTTGTAGGAAGGTGAACCTGCTTCTGTGTAATAAACTAAAAGTGATGCATTTTGAAGATATGATATCAAGCAGTGTTTTTCTTTTACTGGCAATAAAGGAAGCCGCTAAAGACCAATTTTTCAAAACTATACTTCCTTATAGCATTTAGGATATTTCAAAATTTAAAATGAATATGAAATGGAAATACTTTATAGATCCCTGTTTTAGCTTTTATGATGACATCTTCAAATCGTGAGTACTGTTATATAAGACCAGTGAGTTTAATATTTGATCAGACAATAAATGTTCCCTTTCTTTCCCACCCAAGGTGAAGGTCTATTTGAACTTTGAAAATATACGCTCAAAAAAGGTAGAAGCAATGAAGCAGGTCAAGTATGTGGAATGATTAATCATGGATATCTAGTTGACTGTACATGTTTTGTTTGATAGGAAAGGGCATCTTGTGAAACTCAAACTCTCATAGTTAAGTGAAGTCCCACCAGTCAAGCACAAAACTGTCTCTTATTATATGTTTGTATTGAATCATAGAAATATAGGTAAACGGAAACACATTATCCCGATATTTTAACATTGTTTCATTTTTTGGTAAGGTAGTCCTTTACTCAGCAGTGTAAAATTCCAGCGGCTAATATGTTACATGTTCTTTAAAGTGTCTACAAGTGACACTTCCTAAATCTCAGTCAGTATTCAGTATTGAATCTACAGATAGTATTTGGGTCAACAAAATGTAGTACCTATAATTGAGTGAACATTGCAAGTGAATAGAAATGACAGTAAGACCTTACCTCTGGGGCACGGAATCCCTTAGTTCCAACACATGGACCCTCTCTTTTATGTTTTCCATCCCCTGAATAACACATTATAAGTTAGTAAGTTACACTGTTAAAGGTAACAACTTAGAAGCATCGAATTTAGAATCAGACCTTTGCTTCTTAATAACCCCAAAGCAACAGTAGATGAATGTATAGGCATCGGCGTAAGATAAAGTGTCCTGCCATCTACCTTGCCGGAAGGAGCAGTAACCCTTTTCCTCTGAGAAGAAGGACTCTTCATTGAACTACCAGTTGCACATTGCATAGAATTCTGCACAAGGCTGATAAGCTCCTTTCTTCCTCGGAAAGGTAAGGGTTCTCGAAGCCTATCGGCAGAAGCTGTCTTAGTGCTAGTAACATCTTTGGCAGAGGTTATACCTGAGCCATCTGCTCCTTGTGCTCTTCGTAAACTCGCAACAGCCTTATCCGGACAATTTTTCAGTTGACTAGCATTAGCCTTGGGCTTCAAGTGCCTATTAATGTCAGAATATTTCTTGTGATCTGCCAACTCCCTTCTATTGGATGTTAGAGACTTGATTCCTCCAAGATTCTTGTCTTGGACCACATGGGAAGGACCAGAAGGGAGGGGAATATTATTGGATGCACCAAGACTTGGTTTTGATTTACCTGACCAGATGGACAGATTAGTTGAGGAAACTAGGCAAATTATATAATGAATTTAAGATGATCACTTTACATAAAACATAGCAAAGTGAACTAAGGATTAATTGAAGGAAATTAATATGATGCATGTAAAAAAAGCAAGAAAAATGTGTTTATGTGGGCTTATTGCTTGAGATTAATATACAACTTTTTTTATTGACAGATTAATATACAACTGAATAGCCAAATAGGTCGGAATTATAAGGCTTACTTCCAAAGTTGTACTTCTGCTTTAAATCCTGAAAAATATACCACAAGTCACCAGATTATATTTGGAAATAATCAGTCAAAACTTATGTAAGAAGCAACAGCAAGTGAAGCAGCCTAACCATGGCAAGGTTGAAGTCAATAAGATAGCCTTTCTTTAGCTTTCGAGAGAAAAGGAAGTTTCCAGGTTTGACATCTCTATGGACAACTCCCTACATTAATTGAGATTGGACTTTTAAACAATAAGTCAAAGTCGCAAAGAATAAGCAAGAGGGAAAATTACCTCTCTGTGCAAGCACGCAAGTGCCTTGAACATGCAATACGCGTACCACTGAAGCTCATTGATATCAATTTCTCTTTTCAAAACCTGCACATTGTAGTATTTTCATTACAAAAATCAATAATGGTTAAGAGGTAAATCCATTTCACAGAAAAATCAATTTCTTTTTTCTAGAACCTAAATTGAGAAGCTAAAATTAGCTCCATCAAAGATGAAGTTCAGAGAGAGATGGGGTCTTATGAGCAAATCAGCTTAATATTGAAAGAAGCTGATAGAGAAATACATCTCATGAACTTGATTCATTGATTAAATCAAAATATCGAAAGCTCTAAAACCAAAAACAATTATCTTTTCTCATAAAGTAAAATATAAATTACAGACAATTTCAACAATTACCTCAGGTCTCTCATGCTCAACATGTTCTAAAACAAAGCAGTCATTGTTGCCACTTTTGAAAGAACCTTCAAACTTTATAATAAAGTTTTTACCCCTGAAACATGATAAATTTAAGGACAATAGCAGCATGCATCATAGCTTAAATATAAAAAAATATAGGAGCATGCCAAATACTTACCCAAAACGCTCAAGCATATTCCGCTCATTATTTACATGATTTTTATGAGCATTACTATGAGGGCCTGTAAAATTATATGTAGAAATTGTAGCATCAATATCAGTATTTTTAATAATCAATTACACTGTTGATGTATGAAATTAGTAATATAAGAATGATTACACACGAAAAATTGCTTCCATTTTAAAATTGTAAGTTGGAAACGGGTTACAAGTAACATTGGATTCTTGGTGACACATAAATAGTTTAGCTTTCCAGTAGGCTACAAATAAGGGACCCATGTAGCAGATACACTTTTGAGGTGTATGACACGACACTAACACTTGAGATTATGTTCAATTGATTCATAAATTTTTTTTAAAGAATCTGGTGTCAAGGTGTTTGTGTTAGTGTCATGTTTGTGGCGGTGCTTCATATTCTTTTCCATTTTCTTAGCACAACACTTCATGAACAGTACACACATTTGATATAAAAGATAGGTGTACTTACATTTTATAGCAAGTCTTTTTCCATCAAAAGTTCTTTGAGCACGGTAAACAATGCCATAACCACCTAAAGAAATATCAGTGCAATTTTAATATAGATTTGTTTTATCAGTTTGGAAGTTGATGAGAAACAGAGTCCTAATAATACCTGAACCTTCTTCTTCCTCTATTTTAAAAGATTCAAAAGATGGAAATGTTTTTTTCTCCACCTGATTCAACAAAGTAACCAAAATAGATAACATCACATGAATAATAAATAGGAAGCAGATAGTCAAAACGGTTTAGAGAACTTCATAATTTATATCAAATCAAATCTCTTAACTGAAAGCCCTCACCTTAGAAGCCATGGAGTTATCTTCTGCCAAGTTTTCTTTACGATTTTGTTTTAGTTTGTTTTTTGCTACAGTGTTCTGATCATCTTTACATTGATCAATTACTTTTGGAGCATCCTCGAGTTTGTGACAGGCTAGTGACTCTACAAGAATTTGAGTCATTGAGTGTGGATCATATTTCAGTCCTCCCTTAGATATGCGAGAAGTTTTCGAAACTGGCTTTGGATTTGCATGTGCAGCTTTATTGGTGGAGCGGGTCACCATGTTTCTCACTCTCTTGTTTTTATCCAAATCTTTTACAAGTGTACCCTTTTTAAATTCCAAAACTTTGGTTGGTTGTTCTTCACAAACAGGTTTACAACTCTGAGCAACATCTTCCTTTCCTCTATCTTTGTCATAATTAATCACTTCTTCCTTTAAACCTTTTTCATATTCTTTATTTTTTTCATTAGAATCACTTTGTGGATCTTTGCCAGTATTATTTCTACAAACATCAACATCGTCCACGTAATGGGTTATGTTTAGTTCAGGATACTCATTCCCAAATGTGTCAAAGCAATCCACTTTCTTCCCTGACTCAGTACCGACGACAATGCCCTCATTACAGAGTGATTGATCATGGACACTAGGCGGTAGAGCAAGAATCGCAACAGGATTATGCTCCGGGAGTCTATCTAAATCCTCAAGCTTCTTCAAACCACTATCACTGACGAAAAAACACTCACTGGTTTTGATCAGAGAGTCAGAAATCACTCCTTGGGCTGTGTTCGTTGTGGCATTATTATCTGCTTCCTTGTATTCAAAATTTGGTTCTGACCAACCCAAACACTCCCCAACTGTATCAATACATATAGGAATCATATAATTCCCATCATGCATAACCCGATACTCAAATTTCATTGTACAGAAGCTTCTTCTCATCATAGCCTCTGCAGAAGTATCAACAAAACTCTGCAAAGAAACAAAATATCCAAAACTTGACATCAAACATCAAATTCAGCACAAAATACAAAAAATGACCAATAAAATTATATACTACTATAAGAAATCGATATAAACAATAAGTGATCAGTCCAACTATATAACTGCTTTTTCTTTGTTTTTTTCCATTATTCTAGATGCCAACAAAATATATAATCATGCTAAAACAAGTAAACTTCAAAGTCACTGTTAGTGTCAAATACCAAAGGTACACAAGCCAATCAGGCAGAATTGTCAATCAGAGATCCCAAAAAATAGTGATTTGTTCAGATTTTGCTAGTGCTACTATAGTAGTTACTTGACAACACATTATATTAAATGGCTTACGATTCTTTAAAATTAAGGTCACTTTATCAGCTACTTGAAATTCTTCAATCAAGTTCAATAACATTCAAAATTAAAACCAAAATCCTATAATTCTATGCGCTTAATGCACAATATATATATATATATACCTAAACCCTAAAATTATCAACAAAAAAAAACTAGAACAAAACCAAGTTCATAATAGTTCAAATTAATACCAAAAACAGTGTGATTTCACTTAGGGTTTAGGGTTTAGCGACGCACAAATTATTAACCTCGAAACAGTTAAAAATATGAATACCTTGATGAAAATTTCCGGAACTTTGTCGCCAATTGCAAGTCGTTTCGGATCTCTTCCATCTGTTTTCAACAAAATCTCAAATCAACAAACCTCCAAAACACACACAAAATCAAAAAAAAAAAAAAAAGCTAAACAAACAATTCAATAACAAAATCAGAAAAACAGTGTACCTTCGGGGAGTGATAAAACCGATTTACGTTTTCGCGAGTAAGACGGAGCTGAATTAAGGACTTGAAACGAGAAAAACCTGGCGATGGCGAAAACAGCTTTAATGGATGGAGTAAGGAGACCGTTACTGTTAACGGCGAGAGGTGAATCAGGGAGAGATGCTACGTAACGGACGAAATCGGAAGAAGCATTGAAGAAGCGGCAACGGGAAGATAAATAGTCTGCATCGACTGGGTGACCGATCTGGAGGAGGATTGATAGGAGGTGCCATGATTGTTCTTGGAGGAAGGGGTTTGGATCGAGGTTTGATTCCGGCGTCGCCATTTCAGATCTACGGTGTTTGTTTCTCTCTCTACAAGTGTGAGAGTGAAGTGGTGGAGAGAGAGAGTATGTGAACTGTTGAGAGAGAATGAATGGTTTAGGAGCGGGAATTATTTGATGTGTTTTCCCGCTTCTCAATTTGGGTTGCGTTGGTTTGATTGGTGGGCCCTTCTTCTAGAAAGTAGAAATGGATTTTGTGCATTAGGAATCACAAAGAAAAAAGCAGGTAAACAAAGTTAACAATTAGTCGCAAGGTTAATTAAATTAGGGTGGACTCGTCTTAGAAAATAGCTATTTAGTGGAGTCATTAGCTCTTGCGGCACGAAAAATATTTGATCGTAAGAATATTTGAAATACAACAAAGTCATCGTCAAATTTTATTTATTTTAAAGAAATTGAAAAATATCGATAAATTTTATGAAAGAAGAGAAAATTGGTCGTCGCAATCAAAATCAGGTTTGTGAGTCGGTTATGCAAATGAGAAGTATTAGTACCTCTCACATTGTTGTACTCAATGAGAACTATTTAGTTAATTTTGTGAATAAATGTTTGTGTGATGTTACTCGTGATCTTCTACTTATTGTGAGAAAAGAGAAAGAAATGATTTTTAGGGTTTTTTATTATTGCGTTTGATAAATTTTCAAAATACTGCTCATACATATCTCCAGGTGCAATGGAGAACTCAAAACTATGTAATTCTGGGTAGCAAATGTTTGTGTGTTGGTTGATTTTAACGAAAGGTTCTCAAGTTGCATTCGAACGAAAATTATTGTTGCCCAAAACATGGATATTTAAACATTTGTGTCACTTCAAGAATGGATGACTTAATCTGGATCAGCACGGATTTATGCCATCATCACATTTGAATGAAAAATGTTTGATATTCACATGTGAAAAGGTTGTTTGCATCCTCGCAAAATAGACGAAGCGTCTTTCGTTTTATGAAAAGGTTTTGAACATGAAAGCCAAAAGGCAAAAGGTTTGAACGAGTTGAAATTTATTTTAAGGGATACGAGTGTCAAATATCCAAGTTATACGGCTAGTATTCAAACACTTAGGAAAAGGTAGGACATATGCTCATCTCGTCTGTTTAATCCATTTATTGAAAAGAGTGAGACGAGTTTAGTCATATGACTCCTTAACAATGGGTAAGTATCAAATGGCCAAGCTATACGGCTAGTATTCGAATACTCGTGAGAAATGTATGACACACGTCCAACTCCCTCGTTTATCATTTGTGAAGTTAAACTAAACTCGCTTAATTATTGTGTTTTGATCACAATCAAGGGATGGGGATATACTTGTCACATGAGAATAAAATAAAGCAAATAACAATTAAACAAGTGGGTAATAGTTAAGTAGACTAATTAATTAATTAATTAAAATGGACTATATTAATTAATTAGGCTAATTAAAATTAATTATCGAAATTAATCAATTAGAAAATTAATTTGTTTGATTAATTAAGATAATTAAGTGTAATTAACAAAATCAACCAATTGAAATAATATTAATTAATCAATTTTTACTAACTAAAAAAATAGAAAATGAAAATAGAAATAGAAGTGGTGGTGTTGAATTAAAAGTGAATTGCAATTAGCATCGATATGGAGCTCAAACAATAAAGAAAGACCAAAGAAAAAGTCAATGTTGACTTCAAGTGGGGTTACACGTGGTATCACGGGGGTGTTGGGTGTTATTCAAAGTTAATGGTTAGACTAAACATCCAAGGGTGTTAGGAGGGACACATGTCCAAGGTAACATTTTATTATTATTATTATTATTATTAAATAAAATAAAATAAAATAGAAAGAGAGAGAAAACATGATGATCCTTCTCAACCTTCTCTCTTTATCTATCGTCTTCCTCGCTTCTTCTACCCTACCATGGTCGAATTCACTTCATTCAAAACTCAAGCAAACATAAAAAAAATGATACAATTATATTCGTTTCATGCACTAAATCTGAAACTAACAATCGAATTCTCAAACACAACAACAACAATTAATTTTGAAGTATAAAGAAAAACCTTAAACCTTCTAAGTGAAATTAAATGGCGATTGTTGGTGGTTTTATACAATTGAGTGAGGGTTTTGATTCAGGAGAACATAGTGGGCATATGATGGTATCAAGAAATTGAAGAAAGCATGATAATAACTTAGTGTTTGAGCTAGTTGTTGCAACTAGTTTTAAATTATAGAGTTGTCACTCTTAATTTTTATCCTAAAAAAAAAGAGTATAAAGGAATAACCTTAAAGTTCAGAGATTATAGGTTTAGACTCGGTTCTAGACGAGGGAAAGGTGTTACGTAGCCCTTATCTACCTTGTTCACAAGGATACTAGGTTTAGAAGCGCGATGCTTAGGAAATAGGGTTTTAATTACTTATTTGGGAAAAGGATTTGAAGGGGGCTCGCCACAATTTTTAATCGCATGCCTACATATCCTCTTAGAAGGAATCAAAGTCTCATTTCGTAGTTCGCGGTTTGGTTGATGTTTTTTATGGATTACGCAGATATTTTAATTTTCTCCGCACTTAGTTCGAATGTGTGGATAGCGAAGATTTTGAACTAAGCTCGAAGTTAATTTAAAACTCTTTGTATTCCTTTTGAAAATTAATTGTTTGATTTAATTTATCGAAGAATAGTTTGATGATCGTTTGAATATTTTTAAGCGTATAGTTGATGAGTCTGATATAGCCCCCCTTATCACGTGACCAGATATTGATCACGTGTTTCTTGCGGATATCGTAATTTAATGAATCGTGGGTTCTAATATTTTGATGTAAAATATTATATTGCGAAAGTTATTTTTAAGCGTATGATTTTAATATAAATAAACAATATATTTTACTAAGTCGAAAATAATTTAATTATAATAATAAATAATATGTAATATTATAATCAAAATATAAGTATAAATATATAATGTTATATTATATATATATATATATATATATATATATATATATATATATATATATATATATATATATATATATATATATATATATATATATATATATATATATATATATATATATATATATATATATATATATATATATATATATATTAGAAAAAAGAAATAACTAAATACATAAAATGAAATTATAAAAAAAAAACGAAATTACCGGGAGATATGATTTTAGTTATGAAGTAATATTATGGGGTAGAGATAGAAAGGGCCTGAATTCAAATTTTGAATTCAGACCCAAAATGGTAGGGAGGTGTTAAATGAATTAGAGGAGCGATAATAGGAATAACCATAGAGGCCCAACCCAATCTAATAAAATTTTAATTCTAAACTATTTAAAAGAAGAAGAAAAAACAAAATTAAAAATAATATAACCAAACAACTATCTAAACATCAGTAAAACCCTTCACGATGCTTTTCTCTTTCTCTCTCGAAGAACAACACAAACCCCTTTTCAATTTTGAGCAAATCAGGCCCAAATCAAAAACAAAAATTGCAAGGATACATAACAATGATTCAAGCGTCATATAAAAATCTGAGACAAAAGTATTACCGACTAAAACAGTGGCAGAGCGTATGGTCGAAGAACAACGTCGTGGATCTGGAAGAAGGATGGGCGGAGCTGCGGCGTCGTGTTGTTCACGTAGGTGCGGTAAAGGTTGATTCGATGGTTGAGGGTCGAAGTCGCAAATGGGTCGGTGACTAGTGGAGGGTGTAATCGGAACACGACTGGGCATCGTGCAGTCAGCGAAAGGTGCCGCCGGAAAGAGGCTCGTAGTGGGTTACTTCCTCTTCACCTCTATAACTTCTTTCTTCTTTTTTCTCTGCCCCTTCTTCTCTTCCAATTCTTTTTGCTTTATAGTGATCTTGGTTATGTAATTTAGGAAACAGATTAAAGGTTTGTAGTTGTTCTGATTTATGAATATGAATTATTTGTCTGTAATAGAATTGATTAGGGATTTAGATTAGGAAGTTTTTTCGAATTTTGGTCTCGTAATTCAAGAACATTGTTTGAATGTACGACCCTGCAATTGATTTTTTGGTTGTGTCATAAAGTTATCGTATTTGTTCTTCTCCATTCTCCTACTTGAACACGTGTGTGTTCTTCCTTTGATTTGAACAGTAATAGTTTGTAGTTTGGGCCATACTGTTTTTTTTTTTTTGTTAATTGGACCAGCGATACTCGGGCTCACGCGCCTGTTTACAAAATAATTAAAAACATACAACAACCTATACTTAGACCAATGCTGTTTTTTCGTTACCTGCTTTAGTCTTGTAATGACTATGTAGATTGGGCCTCGAGCCCAACTTTTTTAACAAAAACAAAAGTTTTGTTATGTCAAGAAAATATAATTAAAATAAGTTAAAAATAAAGCACTTTTTTTAACTGTAACAAAATTGGGCCCTTAATCCGCCAAGGCCCCATGTTTTTTTGAAATAACGACTTTCTTTTTATTCCTAAACAAAATAAGGCTGACTTTTCAGAAAATATTTCTTCTAATGTAATAATGTTAATAAAAAATAATTACAATAATAACAATAATTAGTGTAAGCAAACATCACTTTTTCTAAAGAAAAAAAAATACTTGTAATGGGCCATGTAATTTGGCTATTGGGCCTTATGCCAATATTTTTCTTTTTTCTTAAATTAACAAAGTAAGATTAATTTCAAAAATTAAAAAAAATGTTATATATATATATATATATATATATATATATATATATATATATATATATATATATATATATATATATATATATATATATATATATATATATATATATATATATATATATATATATATATATATATATATATATATATATATATATATATATATATATATATATATATATATATATATTAGAAAAAATAAATAATTAAATATATAAAATGAAATTATAAAAAAAATAAAAATAAAACGAAATTATCGGGAGATATGATTTTAGTTATGAAGTAATATTATGGGGTGGAGATAGAAAGGGCCTGAATTCAGATTTTGAATTCAGACCCAAAATGGTAGGGAGGTGTTAAATGAATTAGAGGAGCGATAATATGAATAACCATAGAGGCCCAACCCAATCTAATAAAATTTTAATTCTAAACTATTTAAAAGAAGAAAAAAAAACAAAATTAAAAATAATATAACCAAACAACTATCTAAACATCAGTAAAACCCTTCACGATGCTTTTCTCTTTCTCTCTCGAAGAACAACACAAACCCCTTTTCAATTTTGAGCAAACCAGGCCCAAATCAAAAACAAAAATTGCAAGGATACATAACAATGATTCAAGCGTCATATAAAAATCCGAGACAAAAGTATTACCGACTAAAACAGTGGCAGAGCGTATGGTCGAAGAACAACGTCGTGGATCTGGAAGAAGGATGGGCGGAGCTGCGGCGTCGTGTTGTTCGCGTAGGTGCGGTAAAGGTTGATTCGATGGTTGAGGGTCGAAGTTGCAAATGGGTCGGTGATCGGTGGAGGGTGTAATCGGGACACGATTGGGCATCGTGCAGTAAGCGGAAGGTGCCGCCGAAAAGAGGCTCGTAGTGGGTTACTTCCTCTTCACCTCTGTAACTTCTTTCTTCTTTTTTCTCTGCCCCTTCTTCTCTTCCAATTCTTTTTGCTTTATAGTGATCTTGGTTATGTAATTTAGGAAACAGATTAAAGGTCTGTAGTTGTTCTGATTTATGAATATGAATTATTTGTCTGTAATATAATTGATTAGGGATTTATATTAGGATGTTTTTTCGAATTTTGGTCTCGTAATTCAAGAACATTGTTTGAATGTACGACTCTGCAATTGATTTTTTGGTTGTGTGATAAAGTTATCGTATTTGTTCTTCTCCATTCTCCTACTTGAACACGTGTTTGTTCTTCCTTTGATTTGAACAGTAATAGTTTGTAGTTTGGGTCATACTGTTTTTTTTGTTAATTGGACCAACGATACTCGGGCTCACGCACCTGTTTACAAAATAATAAAAAACTTACAACAACCTATACTTGGACCAATGCTGTTTTTTCGTTACCTGCTTTGGTCTTGTAATGACTATGTAGATTGGGCCTCGAGCCCAGCTTTTTTAGCAAAAACAAAAGTTTTGTTAAGTCAAGAAAATATAATTAAAATAAGTTAAAAATAAAGCACTTTTTTTAACTGTAATAAAATTGGGCCCTTAATCCGCTAAGGTCCCATGTTTTTTTGAAATAACGACTTTCTTTTTATTCCTAAACAAAATAAGGCTGACTTTTCAGAAAAATATTACTTCTAATGTAATAATATTAATAAAAAATAATTACAATAATAACAATAATTAGTGTAAGCAAACATCACTTTTTCTAAAGCAAAAAAAAAAACTTGTAATGGGCCATGTAATTTGGCTTTTGGGCCTTATGCCAATATTTTTCTTTTTTCTTAAATTAACAAAGTAAGATTAATTTCAAAAAAAAATGTTACTTATAATATATATATATATATATATATATATATATATATATATATATATATATATATATATATATATATATATATATATATATATATATATATATATATATATATATATATATATATATATATATATATATATATATATATATATATATATATATATATATATATATATATATATATATATATATATATATATATATATATATATATATATATATATATATATATATATATATATATATATATATATATATATATATATATATATATATATATATATATATATATATATATATATATATATATATATATATATTAGAAAAAATAAATAATTAAATATATAAAATGAAATTATAAAAAAAATAAAAATAAAACAAAATTACTGGGAGATATGATTTTAGTTATGAAGTAATATTATGGGGTGGAGATAGAAAGGGCCTGAATTCAGATTTTGAATTCAGACCCAAAATGGTAGGGAGGTGTTAAATGAATTAGAGGAGCGATAATAGGAATAACCATAGAGGCCCAACCCAATCTAATAAAATTTTAATTCTAAACTATTTAAAAGAAGAAAAAAAAAACAAAATTAAAAATAATATAACCAAACAACTATCTAAACATCAGTAAAACCCTTCACGATGCTTTTCTCTTTCTCTCTCCAAGAACAACACAAACCCCTTTTCAATTTTGAGCAAACCAGACCCAAATCAAAAACAAAAATTGCAAGGATACATAACAATGATTCAAGCGTCATATAAAAATCCGAGACAAAAGTATTACCGACTAAAACAGTGGCAGAGCGTATGGTCGAAGAACAACGTCGTGGATCTGGAAGAAGGATGGGCGGAGCTGCGGCGTCGTGTTGTTCGCGTAGGTGCGGTAAAGGTTGATTCGATGGTTGAGGGTCGAAGTTGCAAATGGGTCGGTGACTGGTGGAGGGTGTAATCGGGACACGACTGGGCATCGTGCAGTCAACGGAAGGTGTCGGGTTACTTCCTCTTCACCTCTGTAACTTCTTTCTTCTTTTTTCTCTGCCCCTTCTTCTCTTCCAATTCTTTTTGCTTTATAGTGATCTTGGTTATGTAATTTAGGAAACAAATTAAAGGTCTGTAGTTGTTCTAATTTATGAATATGAATTATTTGTCTGTAATAGAATTGATTAGGGATTTAGATTAGGAAGTTTTTTCGAATTTTGGTCTCGTAATTCAAGAATATTGTTTGAATGTACGACTCTGCAATTGATTTTTTGGTTGTGTGATAAAGTTATCGTATTTGTTCTTCTCCATTCTCCTACTTGAACACGTGTTTGTTCTTCCTTTGATTTGAACAGTAATAGTTTGTAGTTTGGGCCATACTGTTTTTTTTGTTAATTGGACCAGCGATACTCGGGCTCACGCGCCTGTTTACAAAATAATAAAAAACTTACAACAACCTATACTTGGACCAATGCTATTTTTTCGTTACCTGCTTTGGTCTTGTAATGACTATGTAGATTGGGCCTCGAGCCCAGCTTTTTTAGCAAAAACAAAAGTTTTGTTAAGTCAAGAAAATATAATTAAAATAAGTTAAAAATAAAGCACTATTTTTAACTGTAACAAAATTGGGCCCTTAATCCGCTAAGGCCCCATTTTTTTTGAAAGAACGACTTTCTTTTTATTCCTAAACAAAATAAGACTGACTTTTCAGAAAAATATTACTTCTAATGTAATAATGTTAATAAAAAATAATTACAATAATAACAATAATTAGTGTAAGCAAACATCACTTTTTCTAAAGCAAAAAAAAAAACTTGTAATGGGCCATGTAATTTGGCTATTGGGCCTTATGCCAATATTTTTCTTTTTTCTTAAATTAACAAAGATTAATTTCAAAAATAAAAAAAATGTTACTTATAATAATATTAATA
Organism: Vicia faba; assembly: GCA_948472305.1. Classification (NCBI taxonomy): domain Eukaryota; kingdom Viridiplantae; phylum Streptophyta; class Magnoliopsida; order Fabales; family Fabaceae; genus Vicia; species Vicia faba. Next base: position 10,639,713 of record OX451739.1, on the reverse strand, counting down.
ATAAATAATAATTATTATTATTATTATTGTAGGTAAACAAACATTTTCTTTTCAAAATAAATCAAAAACTTGAAATGGGCTTTATCAAAACGAATTTGTTCACACCTCATTGATTAAAATAATACACCATCTTTTAAACTTGAAACAAATTTAAAAACCTAATGGATTATCAGATATTGATGGTTTATTTTACACCAACACCCCTCTTTGACCTTAAACACCTCTGTAAAAGTGAAAACTAAATAATACTGTTTATTTAAAGAAGAAAAAAAACCTAGACATAATTAGGGGTATGGCAAATTTGGGGTATGACAACTGCCCCTATTTAATCATCTTTCGATTGAATGGTGTGAGAAAATGCAGGTCTCGCATGTTTAATTGGAAGTTTATTAAATATTGGAAAAACCCCAAGATTTGTTTGAGCTTAGTATAAGAATGTGTTGTACAATGTTCCTAATGAGTGAGAAGAATATGTATAGATGATGATGTATCATTCTACTAGCATTTGAATCGAAATTGACTTGATTTAGACATGACGATGTGGGTAACTCATCAGTATCTAAAGGAGATTGTAACATTTTGCATATTTATTGTACCCTAGGAGGTAAATGTTACAAGTCTTGAAAAAATTGACTTACTAATGCTTGGAGACTAATATAGTAAGTTTTAGTTTGATTGTGTCCATTCATCGCAACCTAGGGGATGAATAAAACAAAGTTTGATAACACTTTGCTGCATGGAGACTGATGCAATGGGTTATATTGTAGATAAGGAAATGCATTACTGCGTGGAGACTGACGCAATGGGTTAAACTAGAGATTTCATACATTATCGCATAGAGTCTGACACAATGAGCTAGATCGGGAAGAAAGAACATATTACTGCATGGAGACTGACACAATAAGTTAAATATAGAAATTTCACACATTGTCGCATAGAGACTGACACAATGAGTGGAATCGCTGATTTTGCGACATTGCTGCTTGAAGTCTGACACAATGGGATGAATTGCAAAGAAAGAACACATTGTTGCGTGGAGACTGACACAATAAGTTAAATATAGAAAATTCACACATTATTGTATAGAGACTGACGCAATGGGTGGAGTTGTTGACTTCGCAACATTGTTGCATGGGGTCTGACACAACGAGCTAAGGAAGAAACACATTGTTGCGTTGAGATTGACACAATATGTAGAATAATTCTCACATTGTTGCCTGGAGACTGACACAACATGTTTGAATGAAAAGGAAGTTATTTTGAGTGATCTATATCTTAGTTAACTAAAACAGAGACAAGAACGAATTTTACTGGTTATTTGTTTCTAACCAAGGTAAGAATTGATTGGAGGGCCCTTAAGATACTGACTTTGTTTGTAGTGGGTTTCGAGGAATTCCATATGCGATGTATGATGTGTGTATGAAAGTATGGACTTTGGGATGCACATGTAATGAATGAGGGTATGTCTCAAATATATACTGGTGAAACCTATGTATATATATCCTAAATGTCGTGAAAAATGCTTTTTGTATTCTCCTTTTTTAATCATTGGCTTTGAGTTACCAACCCCCTTGGAAGGGCATGTTGTAACATTGTGGCATCTTTTGAATTTTATTTGAACATAGATCTTGATATTTGCATCATAGGCGCAAGTGGAAGTATAGATGTAGATCTGGATGTTATCGGCGTGGACATTGACATAGTCGCATACATAGGTGTGGGCGTATAGATTGGGCGTGGATGTAGACATAAATATAGATATGGACACAGGCGTGGATTCTTCTTCCCTGTTTTCTTAACCAAAATGATTTTCGATGTTCTATCAACTGCTTTTATTTGTATGTCAATTCCTCAAAATGTTTTCAAACAATATTCACCAAAAATAATCATAATATTTTGCAAACAAGTCTAAGAAGAAAGAAATGCAATTAAAAGATTTAATGAAAGCTTTACTATTTTTATTGATAAATATGACTCTGAATATGCGAGTGTACAAGACACAATCCCTATAAAGAGGTAATTACAGAAATTTGTGATAAAAAGCTATAAATGGCAATGAAAATGATGGTTGTTACTGCTATTTTCTCCAATATTCTCTTGATAACTCCAATCTTCTTTGCTTTTGATTCGGGTGATTTAGACCAATCCCTTCCCTAATCATATACAAATAACATCATAAATACGATGCCTAATAAGAATACATATATTGATAAACAATATATATCAAGGTCATGATACAAAAGCATATTAAGCCAATATTGATTGGCTATTAGGGATTACTCCAACATAAATGTCCACATAATGTTTGTTACACTCAATAATCTGAATTAAATAAATACAAAAAAATGAAATAGTGTTTGGAAATTTGGACTGAAGCGCACTGGGCCTAGCCTACCTATTATTCGCACCCCTGATTGAGCCCAGTTGTAGCGATGAATAACTTTTTTTCCAGTTTTCCAGTTTATTCTGGAAATTCAGTTTTACACCCTTCATGCCTTATTCAAATTTGTTTGTTTTCTTTTCAATCTTAGTTTTATTTTAATAGTTCCATAACCTCAAAAATTATAAAAAAAATATATTATGATACTATAAGGTTTTAATTAATTTTCCATGGATTTTATTTCTATTTTTCTATTATTTTGATTTAATTATGGGATGTGTTTAATTGACCTAGTCTTTCAATTAGGATTTTGATTATTGATCTTTTTAAATTGTTTCTTGATCCAAATTTTTACACACACTTAGGCACGTGTATATAGGTTTTTGAATGTTCATTTGATGCCTTGATCAATTATTTTGGTTTATGTTTGGATTCTTTTTTGAATTTTTGTTTGAATGATCAATAGTTGCCTTGTATGCTTGATGTTTAATTGTACTTTGAACATTTTTTTGCACTTGCTTTAGGCACATTTTAAGACACATATAAGTACTGAATATATGGTGCTATGAAGTTTTTTTACTTATTTTTTGAAGCCTTATAAATATTTCTTTTGTCTGATGCAATGCTTGCCTAATTGATTTGATGCTTGTGTGTTTTATGAATTGATTACAGGTGAACTTGTGCAACCATTTAGGGATTGTGTTTCCCTCTTATTCTTGATTGAGATACCATGTGGTAAAGCTTTTTTTACCTATTTTTATAGGTTATTCCATGCCTCTTTTAATGTTGATACATTTGTATGAAACTTCTTGTGTATGTTTGCTTATCTTGGTGCCTTTCCTTGAGCTTATTTATGCCATTGCTTATTGATGCTTGAGTGACTTATGTGATGAGTTTTAATATGACATGGCATATGAATTGTGTGGCTTTAATACCTCTTTTCCATTTCCATCTTCTACTTTGTTTAAAATGATATTGATGTTCAATCAGGAGATTGTTTAGGGTTTGTTTTGCTCATCTCTCATCTCAATCTTTGAGCTTTATCAGTGTTGTGATACGATAGGAGAACTGACTTGGGTGTTTTGCGTTTGATTGCAAATGTTGCGGTTAGCAAGAGTCGCCACCGACTTTTCTTTTATCCAAAAGGAAAGGTGAAAAAGCACAGTGTGATGCGGTGGGAGAACTGACTTGAGGTTTTGCGTTTGTGTTTGCAAATGTTGCGGTTAGCAAGAGTCGCCACCGGCTTTTCTTTTATCCAAAAGGAAAGGTAAAAAAGCACAGGAAAGACCTTTGAGATGTTTTCTTGAGTTCGGGGGGTTGATTATGAAAAGGGAAGGTGCTAGCACCCTTTGCATCCATGGTTTTCCATGGGCTCTTAGTTACTTGTTTAGATCATTTGCTTTTCTTTGAAATTGTTTGAAATGGTGTTTTGTGTGGTTTTGAAAGTATTTTGAAAAGAGGCCATTGTTTAGGAAATCTTTGTAATGATTCTCGTTCGTAAGAATGTATACAAAGATGTTTGTCTTTTGAAAAATGTTCCAATATTTTGAAAGTTATTTTGAAATGTGTGTGTGTTTTTTTTTTAAAATAGCAAGGATTGTTTTGAAATTGATCAAGTAACTAGAAACAATCTACCTACTCAAAAGGCTTTCTTGTGCATTTTTATTCCTTTGACATTGTTGATTTACCATTGATTTGGTAAACAAACCTATCTTTGGATGTAAACGGGACAGTCGTGGGTCATCGCATGACCATGATAGCAATGCTGCCAAGTATCTTAGCAATTTTTAGGGACCAAGATCATCTTTGTTTAGGCAACCTTTTGATAGCGTCATCGGGGGAATATGATCTTGTTTTGTTTTGTTTTGCCAAGATACTTCGCATGCGTAACATGACCATTTTTATTTAGGCAACCAAGTGGGAGAAACCTAAGGGTGCTTGTGTGCAATGTGTGTCATTTTTCATGCTTTTGTCTTGCATTAGGTTCTCTATTTGTTTTGATTTTGTTCTTGTCATGCAAACCCTAGCTTTACTAAACGTAGTATGAAAGCAATAAATTGCGTAAAATAAACTAAGCTATTACAACAATTTTTATGGGAGGGGGGATACAAGTTTTTGAATGGGGATATTGCACAAATATAAATCTAAAAATATTATTACAACCCAATCGAATATTGTGCGCATTAAATAAATAAACAAGTATTTAAAATGCAATGCAAATGTATTTATGTAAAATGTTTTGTATTTGTTTAATGTATGAGAAAATGAATTAATTAAACCCTAGAAATAAGAGAAAAATATTATTATTTTTGAAAAGGGGTGAAACCCTAATTTTTTGAATTAAAAGAAAATATATGTTCTATATTATTATTTTGTCCATTTTTGTATAAGAAAATAATAAATAATATTATATGTCAATATTAAAAAAATTAAATATGTATGAAAATAAATATTTTATGTGTATGGATAATATAATAAAAATGTATAGTGTTTTTAAAATATATTTACAAATTTATTTAAGAAAATAAAAGTTATTATCCTAACAAACTATTTTCTATGTAAAAAAATAATTAAAAAAAATAAAGTAAAAATTGCAAAAATAAAAGAAATTATTTTTTATAATTTTTTAATGTTCAGAAAAATAATTAAAAGCAATAAATATGAAAATATAAAGAAAAATGCAAAAATATAAAATAATAGTCAGGGGGTGCAAAAGTAATCCAGGAAGTGCAAAAAGTAAAAACAAAAAGGCCAGGCGCGCCAAAAAGCCCAAGGCAACTCATCCCTGTCCTCCAGCCATCTCTGCGCGCGTGTTATGGTTCAAACTGCAACTTGCTAATGCTTGCACAAAAACAAAAACCCATAACATAAAACCTGTAGCATTTAATCTCATGATTCCAACCATGTAAAATTTGTAATCTAACTCTCAAAGATCAAAGAGAATTTTGTCAACCCTAATTCGTGACCTAGAAATTTTATGAACTTCAAGCTTTAAATTCTCACAGCACAGTTAATATAAATGGAAAGTATGCATATGTACAACTTCACCATGTTATAGACTACATCTTTTCTTCACAAATCGTGGCTTGAGGATGCCTAAATAGAGAGATAGAGTTTTGAAAAATACCTCCTTCAGTTGAATTTGGATAGAGCAATGTAGGGACTTTGATGGAGGCCTGATGATTGTGTGAGCTTCCTTGAACTTCCTTCAAGCTATTCCAATGCCTAGCTTGCTTTGTGGATGGCCAGAAGTCTCTGCACAAGTCAAGTTGCAAGCTCCAAGTTTGAAAATGGAAATGGCTGAAACAGGGCTTACAGATGCAGATTAAGGGCTTGGATTGCTTTGATATGATATGGATAAGATGTTTCAAGTGTCAAGCCACAAAACGCACGAGCAAAAAATGAGTTTTCTATAGTTTTGCAGAACCTGGATGTTTGGGCAGAAAAATGGAGTTTTTGAGTTTGAGAGAGTTTCCAATGTCAAGCCAGTGTGTTTTGCATTGTGATAACTTTGTATATTTGTATAGAAACAACACAAAGGTCAATCCTTACTAGCTGTACAAGTTCTAGCATCTTTTGTAACCTTTCTTGTATTTTAAGTAAAGTGAAATGACAAATGCAGCATGCTTGTACTGGCTACCTCAAAGGCTGATAAGAGTTGTTTTACATTGCTTGAGACCTGTGGAAAATGTTTGCATCAAAGGGACAGGTCCAAGGCTCAAGATTTGTAAAGTTGCAAAATCTCACCTTTATGAAAATGGCATTGTAACCTTTATGCCATTAATGGAATTATCTCTTGTACAATGCTCAAAAAGCCAAGATAATGCCTTTGTCTTCTTAGTTAGCATTTAATTATGGAGTGTAGAATGAGTTTAGGACCTGTAAAGCAAGGTACAATCAACATAGATCTGATTTGCAACTTGATCTCATGTAAAAATGGCTTGAACAAAAGTGATAAAATGCCAACTTCTCCTCTTCGATTCTTCCTAACCAAAAATGATCTTGGAGAGTTCTTGGACATTTTGGAAAGCTTGCAATGTGCTCTATAATCCATATTTGAAATTCATTTTTAGATACCTCTTGGAACTAGGTGAAAAATGTCCATGAAGTTGGGTCAAAAAGTTGCCTAAATTAGGGCAAATTTTCACCAAGTTATTTAGTTCATGGACCTATGTTCACAAATTCATAACTTAATATCCAAGCATTAATTAGGTCAAGATGATGCCATTGAACCATTGAAATCATGTTTAAACCAAATTGGTCATTGAACCATGTAATTAGGTCAAGATGATGCCATTGAACCATTGAAATCATGTTTAAACCAAATTGGTCATTGGCTTGGTTAAAAATCAGAAATTACCCTTTCTCAGTCAAAACCCTAATTTTGACCATTTTGCCCTTTTGATGATTTGATCAAATTTCTTGAGGAGTTATAACCCAAACTTGATCAAATGGTACATATGAGTCTAAAATGTTGATGTGGATAAAAATTATGAAGTTTGACTGTAAATTGGCCATGGTTGACTTTTTTTCCCAATACAGCTGATTTTTAGGTCAATTATCCAATTGACTGATCAAAAATGTGATTCAGGGCTTGAAACTTGACATGGGCAATCTTAGGGGTCCAAGATGATGTATGAAAGTCACATGAAGCATTGGTGGTCCAAAAATCTTTGTGCAAACTCAAACCCTAATTTTGGTTTATCAGTGCAAGATGAGGTATCTTGAGTTGACCAAACCCTAATCCTGTCTTGAGTCCAAGAAGTCTTGTGAGAAAAATCTTGATAAATGAGAGGGCAAATTTTGGGGTACAACAATTGCCCCTGTTCAATCTTCTTGAACCTGAAGAGTTAGATTGGCTAGTTTTGTTGTTCGTGACTCGAAGGTAAAAGATGATTGGACACTAGAGTGCCCATAAATTTGCACTTGACAAAGTGTAGTTGAAAGAATGGGCTTAAAGATGCCATTTGGAGAGATGATAGAATCTTATTGGAGATGGGCTTAAAGATGCCGTCCAAAAATGTTTGCTGAATTGTAAGTTGTAAGTCGAAAGAATAAGTATCAGAATGGTGTCCGCGTCTGGAACGTATCTGAGTTGTATCTGGAGACTTGAAATCTGAAGAAGTAACAGAATAGCATCCGTGTTTGGAGCGTAACCGTACTGTGTCTATACTTAAATCTGAATGAGTGTAGAATAGTTTATGCGTCTGAAGCGTATCTTGTAAGTTCAGATGCGCCTAAGAGGGGGGGGGGGGGGTGAATTAGGTTCTTTAAACTTTTTTTGAATTGTATGAATATTTTTGCAAGTGTTTCTTTTCTTTCTTTTTGTGATAAGTGATGAAAGCAGTAAATGCGGAAAGTAAAGAACACAATGATGTATCCTGGTTCCCCTCACAGTCCGAGAATACTCCAATCCCCTTTCAACATGAAAGAGATTTCCTTATTGTTGGTAATTTGTACAAGACTACCTAACAAGCCAAGAACAATCCTCTTGGACCAAGAACAATCCTCTTGGATTTTCACTAAGACCACAAAGAGAACAATCCTCCCTAAGTGTCTTTCTTGTTTCCAACAATCCTGAAAACAAGTACAATAGTTTATTTGATTTGTATAAGAGTTTGAATAATGAAGAAGCAATGTCAATCACTTGATTGATCTTTTCTTATCAATATGAAATTTAAGATGGAATACTCTTCTAAGTGCTCAAGAACAATTTTCAGAAAGCATATGAAAATGATGAACAAAATATCTTGAGTATAAAGAGTATAATCAAAAGAATAGAAAGTTATTGTTACATTTTTGTGATTGATTCTTTTTGATTGATTTTCAAAATTCTAAATGAAAATAATTTATAGTGTAGTAATGCCTCTTCAATGAAACATAGCAATGTTTAGACCATTTTTACTAAAACAATGTATATGAAAAGATACAAGGATTGCCATGAAAAGGTGTTACCAAAGGTTGCTGGAAAAATAATTTTTTTTCAAAATTTAAGGCACAACAACCGATTGCACCAGAGCAGCAATCGATTGCAGCATAGCAACGTTTTAAAAAATTGAAAATTATAACTAGGACAACCGATTGTCATTGAGGAGCAATCGGTTGCTCTAAAGCCAACATTCAAAAAATTTGAAAATAAAACACATGACAATCGATTGTTGCCAGACGACAATCGATTGCATGTCAAATAGAATTAAATGTTTCTTAGATGCAACCGATTGTCGTTTTATGACAATCGATTGCTTCAGTACAAAAATTGAAAAAACATTATTTTCAAAGATTTTAAACTATTTAAACTATCCTTCTTTAATCATACTTAGTATATACTCAAAATATTATTTTAATAAATTAAATGCATGATTAAAAATAGTTTTGAGCACTAAGAGCATAAGATCAAAAATCTCATATACCTTAAGCCATAAGTCTTGAAATGTTGATCTTGATCAATGAATCTTTGCTTGAGATAAATCTTCTATCTTGATCCATTCATTTTTGCATGCTAGCTTGTCTTCATCAAAACATTTGGAAAGCTTGATTTCACATTCTCCCCCTTTTTTATGATGACAACCATTGCTTGAAGTTTGGAGTGCATCTTGGTTTTTTCTAATCAAGTTGTTTAAAAACTCCCCCTGAATCAAAGACTCCCCCTTGATCTATTGCATGAGAGTTTTGAAGATTGCTTGCTTGCTGCAATTTGGGTTAGAGAAACACAAAAGAAACTACAAGGTCTTCTCCCCCTTTGTCATTAGCAAAAAGGAATGGGAAAGAAGATCATAAAATTTTGCACATAGAAACAACATAGCATAAATAAAGTTTGCATACATAGACATAACAGAAACATAGTGCACAAAACAAAAAGGATCACAATACACGAAGTGTTCTAAATGAGACTAGAAAAACGACATAACACATAAGAACATAAAGTGCTAAAAACATAAGAACTTAAAAACTAATCATCCATGCCTTCAACAAAGTCTTCATCATCTTGACCTCCACCATCATTGCCTTTATTGGTTTGAGGTTGAATAAACGAGTAATGATAAGGTTGAGCTTCATAAGGAGGGACATTGGTATGGGTATAGAGATGAGCAAATTGATTGTTCATATTGTTTTTCATGTATTGGAGATAGTCAAAAACTTGATTGTAAGAGTTTTCCATTGGTTGTGGAGGTTGGTTTTGAGGTTGTTGTTCTTGTTGAGGTTGGTTTTGTGGAGGAGTATGAATGTATGTGATGGTTCTATTAATTGGATCAAATTTGACGCCGGTTTTGGTATTGCATACTTTCTTCGGAGTGATTTCATGTTTGGGGTCAGACATCAGCACCATGTGTTCACCAGACAAGGGAACATTGAACTTCTCAAAAATAAGGGTAAGCCAGGAGCCATAGGGAAGAGCAGAAGCATTTTCATTATGAAGTGCCATATGATGTAGAATCACATAAGACCAGTTGATTTGAATCCCATTCTTCATCGCATACAAAATCTGCATCTCACAATCATTTACATTGGAAATATTTGAGAACTTTGGCATAACCACATACGCCAAAAAATAGTGGATCAAACGATCATCAATAGTGAGAATTCCTGCAGACCAAGAGTTCCTCTCCGGAGTACCACCAAGTAGTCTTTGCCTTTTCTGAATAAAATCACGCTCGGGAATTCTTGCAATTCCATAATAGAAGTCTCTTTTGTTGTAGCCAGGAAGATTTGCATTTGAGAGAAGTTTAATGCAAGCACCATCATTTGGAATACCCAAATCTTCACCAAAATTTTGCACTGTGAGTTCTATAGGAACCCCTTTGACATTTGAAATCATGCATCCTCTACTAATGGTTAGATTGCTATAGAAAATCCTTACCAAAGTGGGGTAAAATGGGTCCATTAACAGCAATCAAGTTGTATATACCTTGAGATCTAAATAATTCTGGAAAACTAAAGCATTCGGAATGAAAGTTGTCAAGATTACCGAACCTTTGAAAAAGAACTGTCATCTTTTGAAAGTGAGACACAAATCTTCCCCTTTGGCTGCTTGATGGAATGAGTCTTGAGATATCATCACCTTGAGACGAGGAAGAAGCTTTTCCCTTGCCTTTCTTTGATGTTGACATGGTGAGAAATGAGAGAATTGGAAGGGGAAAGGATATTTGGTGTTTGTAGGGTTTTCTTGAGATAAAAGAGGATATGTGAGGCTTAGGTTTTAGTTGAGCTTTTATAGAGAGATAAGGCATGCAATGGTTTAGTCAAAACAATAAAGACTTGTACCATAAAGATTCTTGAGTGTGTAAGTGTCCAAGAAATTTTGTCATAGGAAAGGACTATGCATTTAAAAGTTGTTGACCAAACACTTAAAGCATTCAAAAGGAGAATAAGAATCTTTGTACACAATAAATATTAGTAATGGCAATGGAAGAGAAATGAATAAAAGTAGTGTAACTGAAAAAAAATAAAAAATTTCAAAAATTTGAGCTGTGCAATCGATTGTCATGGAGTGACAATCGATTGTCATGAAGACAGAATCTAAAAATTATAAGATACAATCGATTGTCACTCTATGACAATCGATTGTCATTAGCAAAAAAAGAAAAATACTTGATTTTTGTGCATTTCATGGTCATATATCATAAGTTTAGTAATAAAAACATGGATTGAGACATATTACTATAAAGTTAAGATTAAAATCATAGCCATGTACCTTAATTAGATAATGTCATTTTCGTCCAAGATACCTAGCTCTCTTCGGATCTTGAAAAATGATTCTCTTGCCAATGGTTTAGTGAAAATATCTGCTAGTTGATCATGCGTATCCACAAAGGTGACTTCGACATCTCCTTGAAGTACATGATCACGAAGAAAGTGATGTCGAATGTCGATATGCTTTGTTCTAGAATGCATCACAGGATTCTTTGTAATGTTGATTGCACTTGTGTTATCGCATCGGAGTGGAATGCATCCAAGGTCGAGTCCGTAGTCACGGAGTTGTTGCTTGAGCCATAGAATTTGTGCACAGCAACTACCTGCTGCAATATATTCCACCTAGGCTGTACTAAGAGCCACACAAGCTTGTTTCTTGCATGCCCAAGAGACTAATGCATTTCCCAAAATGTGACAAGTGCCACTTGTGCTTTTTCTATCTGTTTTACATCCTGCATAATCAACGTCAGAATAACCAATTAAATTGCATATATTACCTTTTGGGTACCAGAGGCCGACATTGGTTGTTCCTTTGAGATATTTCATGATTCTTTTTACCTTCATGAGGTGAGATTCCTTCGGGTTTGCTTGAAATTGTGCACACAGACATACACTGAACATGATGTCAGGACGACTTGCCGTCAAGTATAATAGTGAGCCAATCATGCCTCGATATTTTGTAATATCAATGGAAATACCGGATTCATCTTGATCAACATAAGTACTGGAGCCCATTGGCGTGTGCATTGATTTGCAATTATCCATATCAAACTTTTTCAAAAGTTCCTTACAATATTTTGATTGATTGATGAAGATACCATCTTTCAGTTGCTTTGCATATTTCTTGAACGCCTTGAATGCATCATTTTTCTGCACTCCGAAGCTTCTTGTTCTTGAAGGGCCAAACAAGTCCATATAAAGCAATTGTAGTGGCCTATAAGTGACACCACATTCTTGGATTTGAAAGTTGATTTTGTTTGATTTCCCTTTTGACATGCATCGCAAAGTCTATCTTTGATGAACTTTATCTTAGGCAGCCCAACAACAAGGTCATGCTTAATCAATTTGTTTAAATGCTCCATATGAATACGAGCGATTCTTTTGTGCCATATCCATGAGTCATTGTTGTTTGCCATGAGACATTTAACCTTCAAAGACAAATCGTTAAGGGAAATCATAAAAGTATTATTTATTCTTTTACCTTTAAGTTTAGCCTCATGTGTGACTTCATCTTCTATCAAACATTCATCTTTAGTGAACTTGATCTTAAAGCCTTTGTCACATAGTTGGCTAATGCTTAGAAGATTGTGCTTTAGTCCTTCGACATAAAGAACATCTTCAATTGATGTGAAAGGTGGACCACCAATTTTGCCTATGCCAAGAATCTTTCCTTTATTGTTATCTCCATACGTCACATAACCCTTGGCCTTAAGCGTTAGATGTGAAAATTTGTCATTATCTCCCGTCATATGCTTGGAACAACCACTATCGAGATACCATAGATTTGAAGTGGTCGTCAAGCTTACCTACAAAACAATATTAGGTTTTGTTAGGTACCAAAGTTGCTTTGGGTTCTTCATAATTAGTTCCTTTCTTAACCCACACATAATGCCCATTTGCCATGCCAAAGTTTCTAACATAACAAGCATTAGGTGTGTGTCCTCGAATACCACAATAAAAACAAGTAGGTTCAAATTTACTTCTATATCTAGAAGGATAAGATTTATTCTTAGGGGGTATTTTCCTTTTAGGATAGTGATGAACTATTTTGGGAGTGATTTCTTTCTCTTTGGTTGGTTGATCGCTAGCCTTGACAAAGATGGTCTTGTTGGTACTTGGTTTTGAAAATTTTGAGTATCCAAGACCACTTTTGTCATTTGAGTATCTTTGTTGGCTAAGAACACCTTCCAATCCAATTTGTCCTTTTTCATACCTTTCAATAACCCTTTTTAATTGGACAATTTGGAAAGAGAGAGATTCACACTTTGTGCATACAAAATTCTGTTTTTCATCACTAACTTTTTGCTTTTCATCTTTGAGATCTTTTTCAATAGATCCATATTTTTCTTCAAACGATGAAATTTGTTTCGTTTGTGATGAGATAGTTTTGTACAGAATTTTGCATTCATTTAACAATTCATTTATAGCACCTTGTGCATCACTATCAAAAATAGAGAATATGTTACTAACCTCATCATCTTCGCTTTCAGAGTGGTGTGATGCCATTAACGCAAGATTGGCACTTTCGTCGCTATCGGAGTCGGATGACGAACTTAGTTCAACATCTTCCCATGCAACATATGCTTTCTTATCTTTTGATTCCTTCTTGCCTTTTTAGCCACTTTTCTTTGAAAGTTTTGGACAGTCCATTTTGATGTGACCTTGTTTACCACATTCATAACAAGTAACTTCTTGTGTTGATGAGGATCCTTCCTTCTTCTTGAAGTGTTTCTTCTTCTTTGAGTGCGAGAAGGCTTTGTCATTTTTACCAAAGAATTTTCCAAGTCTTCTAACGAGAAGCATGAAGTTTTCATCTTCATCAGGATTATCTTTCTTTTCGTCTTTCTTGGAGTCAATCTTCAAGGCAATGTTCTTAGCCTTCTTTTCTTGATTTTCACGCTTTTCCAATCTACCAAGTTCTGTCTCGTATTCTTGAAGTTTTCCGAACAAGGTTGCGGATGTCATAGTAGTGAGACTCTTCTTTTCTGAGATTGCCGTTACCTTTGGTTTCCATTCTCTAGTCAAGGATCTGAGCACTTTTAGATTCAATTCATCATTGGTCAATGTTTTGCCAAGTGCCCTTAGATGATTTGTTAGATGCACAAATTTCTTTTGTAAATCAAGAATGGATTCTCCGGGTTGCATGCGGAACAATTCATATTCTTGACTTAACGTATTAAGTCTCGATCTCTTAACTTCAGTTGTTCCTTCATGTGTTTCAACCAGTGTATCCCAAATTTCTTTTGTCGTTGTGCATGCTGAGACACGGAAGAATTCATCCATACTAAGTGCGCTTTGAAGGAGGTTTATTGCCTTTTTGTCATACATGACCTTTTTCTTATCATCATCATCCCATGCAGTTTTAGGCTTTGATGAACCAACGTCGTTTACTACAGTTACCGGAACAAAAGGACCATTTTGGACAGCATCCCATATTTCTTCTCTTTGTGCTTCTAGATGAGCCTTCATACGGATCTTCCAGAAATCAAAATATTCACCACTGAATAGAGGAGGCTTGTTGCTACTGCCACCGTCTCTGAACACAGAATTGTTGTTTGCGGAAGCCATTATGGATCTAGTAGGAACAGGTTACCTATAACCTGCTCTGATACCAATTGTAAGTTCAGATGCGCCTAAGAGGGGGGGGGGGTGAATTAGGTTCTTTAAAACTTTTTCTGAATTGTATGAATATTTTTGCAAGTGTTTCTTTTCTTTCTTTTGTGATAAGTGATGAAAGTAGTAAATGCGGAAAGTAAAGAATACAATGATGTATCCTGGTTCCCCTCACAGTTCGAAAGTACTCCAGTCCCCTTTCAACATGAAAGAGATTTCCTTATTGTTGGTAATTTGTACAAGACTACCTAACAAGCCAAGAACAATCCTCTTGGACCAAGAACAATCCTCTTGGATTTTCACTAAGACCACAAAGAGAACAATCCTCCCTAAGTGTCTTTCTTGTTTCCAACAATCCTGAAAACAAGTACAATAGTTTGTTTGATTTGTATAAGAGTTTGAATAATGAAGAAGCAATGTCAATCACTTGATTGATCTTTTCTTATCAATATGAAATTTAAGATGGAATACTCTTCTAAGTGCTCAAGAACAATTTTCAGAATGCATATGAAAATGATGAACAAAATATCTTGAGTATAAAGAGTATAATCAAAAGAATAGAAAGTTATTGTTACATTTTTGTGATTGATTCTTTTTGATTGATTTTCAAAATTCTAAATGAAAATAATTTATAGTGTAGTAATGCCTCTTCAATGAAACATAACAATGTTTAGACCATTTTTACTAAAACAATGTATATGAAAAGATACAAGGATTGCCATGAAAAGGTGTTACCAAAGGTTGCTGGAAAAATAAATTTTTTCAAAATCTAAGGCACAACAACCGATTGCACCAGAGCAGCAATCGATTGCAGC
Source organism: Vicia faba (assembly GCA_948472305.1). Lineage (NCBI taxonomy): Eukaryota > Viridiplantae > Streptophyta > Magnoliopsida > Fabales > Fabaceae > Vicia > Vicia faba. Next base: position 10,624,494 of record OX451739.1, on the reverse strand, counting down.
ATAGCAACGTTTTAAAAAATTGAAAATTATAACTAGGACAACCGATTGTAACTAAGGAGCAATCGGTTGCTCTAAAGCCAACGTTCAAAAAATTTGAAAATAAAACACATGACAATCGATTGCTTCCAGACGATAACTGATTGCATGTCAAATAGAATCAAATGTTTCTTGGATGCAACCGATTATCGTTTTATGACAATCGATTGCTTCAGTACAAAAATTGAAAAAACATTATTTTCAAAGATTTTAAACTATTTAAACTACCCTTATTTAATCATACTTAGTATATACTCAAAATATTATTTTAATAAATTAAATGCATGATTAAAAATAGTTTTAAGCACTAAGAGCATAAGATAAAAAATCTCATATACCTTAAGCCATAAGTCTTGAAATGTTGAACTTGATCAATGAATCTTTGCTTGAGATAAATCTTCTATCTTGATCCATTCATTTTTGCATGCTAGCTTGTCTTCATCAAAACATTTGGAAAGCTTGATTTCACATATCTAAACTGTATTTGAGATCTGAGTCTGAATGAGTAACATAATGACTTCCGTGTCTGGAGCATATCTGGAATGTATCTAATAGTTGAATCTGAATGAGTAACAGAACGACTTCCATGTCTGGAGTGTATCTGTACTGTATCTAGAATTTGAAATCTGAATAAGGGCCAAAATGGCATCCGTGTCTGAAGCGTATCTGAACTGGAATCTGAATAAGTAACAGAATGACAACCGTGTCTGGAGCGTATTTGGACTGTATCTGAATGTTGAAATCTGAATGAGTAACAGAATGACTTCCGTGTTTGGAGTGTATTTGTACTGTATCTAGAATTTGAAATCTGAATAAGGGCCAAAATGGCATCTGTGTCTGGAGCGTATCTGAACTGGAATCTGAATAAGTAACAGAATGGCAACCGTGTCTGGAGCGTATCCGTACCGTGTCTGTACTTGAATCTGAATGAGTGTAGAATAGTTTCTGCGTCCGAAGCGTATCTAAACTGTATCTGAGATCTTTGAACATTATCAATGGTAGCTGTTAATCTTATCCTGAAAAGGGTAAAATGTTAGCTGAAACACAAAGTTATGATGCATGAAATGTATGATGCAATATATGTACTTTATCAATGTTTATGATATATGGATGTAATGTATGCGCATGTAAGCTGATGTGATGTATTGCTGAGGAAAATAAATCCTTGACTGCTGCTGGGGAAAATAAATCCTTGACTACTGAGGATAAGAAATACTTGGCGACTGTTGGGGATTAAAAATCCTCTTATTGCTGAGGATAAGAAATCCTTGGCGACTTCTCTGGGGATATAGGGATCCTTCATGTCTTGAAGTTGGAGTATTGACAAAAAATTTGTTGCAAGCAATGTCGTATACTGCTTGAGTAGTCTGCTTGGGGAACCCCGAGAATTTTGATGACTTCTACTGGGGAATAAAGAAAACTTTGATGACTTCTGCAGGGAATTAGTAAAGAGAATCTTCGATCTGTTGGGGAGCAATAAAAACTCTGTGGGGAAGAAAGCTTATTGCTGAGGAGTAGGTTCAGGAGTTTGGGTTGTCTGCCATTCTACTGGGGAGTTATCAGAAGTTGTTGTCTGTTTTTTAGGCTTCAAGATAACTTGCTGGGGAATTTGGAGAAACTGGATGGTTTCCATTGGGGGTTAATAGTTCGAAATTTTGGCTCCGCTGGGGATTGGTAGTTGGAAGTTTCAGCTCCGCTGGGGATTTGAATGACGTACTGCAGTGATTGCCCAAGGAATATCCTAAAGACGTTTTCCTATCCTTTCAACCTGTCAGTAATTGTTCTTTTTCATCCTGTTTATTTGTAAACAGTAATTATGTTCAAATGCATATGTTCATTAATGAATCATTGGACATTTTTTTTTTGCAAATAAAAACACAAGTGTAAAGAAAAAGGCAAATAGTTTTCTGTACTTTGAAAGAGATATCTTTGTATTTACTTTGAATGAGTATTTTGTACAAAGGAAACATACATCCTAGTAAGAGGATGGTGTCATAAAAGTAAGAAAAATTTATACAAAGAAAGATAGATATGTGTAAAAATCCCATGGGATTCCCTTTCTGCTATAGCCTTCGTATCTCTGAATATCTTGTCTGTCCATTGCTTTGTCCAAAGATGATTGAATTGATCAGAAGCTCAGAGTTTTTCAGTGAAGAGATTGCCCTCAAAGTGATCCCACGAGACGTAGTCATACGCTTTAATTCCCTAACTTTTGCCTGGACCGCCCTTTCGGGTTTTCAGTCCACCGGGAAACCCTTTTTTGCCCAAGTCGCCCTTTCGGGTTTTCAACTTGCCAGGTGTACAAATTTTTTTATTTTATCCCTAATTTTTGCCCGAACCTTTTTTGGTTCGCCGAGATTCCCTTGTTTTTCCTAGGTGTGTCAACCTAGCGGGCCTCTTATGCGTAGTATCTTTTGACTATGTCTACGTTCGCAGGGTGTGGTAGATCGTTGCCGTCCATGGTGGTTAAGATCATTGCCCCACCGAAAAAGATGTTTGTGGTACGGTGGGAGAACTGACTATGGTTTTGCGTTTGTTTTCGCAAATGTTTCGGTTGAGCAAGAGTCGCCACCGACTTTTTATTTTATCCTAAGGAAAGGTTTAAAAAGCACAGCAAAAACCTTTGAGATTTTTCTTGGGTTCGGGGAGTAGATTATAGAAGGGGAAGGTATTAGCACCCCTTCTATCCATGGTTATCCATGGGCTCTTAGGTACTTGCTTAGATCAACTTGCCTTGGTTTTCAATTGTTTGAAATGGTGCTTTGTGTGTGGTTTTGAAAATGTTTTGAAAAAGATGCCTTGCATAGGCTACCCTTGTAACAATTCTTTACTCGAATGTTTTACAAGAGGTGTTTTGTCTTTTAAAAAGATGTTTCAAGGTTTTTTGAAAGTTGGTTTTGAAAGTGTTTGTGAAATGGGTTTTGAAATAAGGCAAGTGTTTTCCTTGTAAATTGGCAAGTGCTTAAGAGTTATCTACCCTAAAGTTTTCTCAAAGATTTTTGTTATGTTTTAAACCTTTTGATAATTTTGTTCCACCATTGCATTTGGTGGACAATCTTGTTTTAGGAGATGAAAGGGACGGGCGCGGGTCATCGTTTAGACCATAGTTGCAATCGTGTTAAATGTCTTTGGGCAATTTTCTTTAAAAGGGACTTGATCATTCATTTAAGCAACATTTTGAGGGACTATGATCATTTGATTGTTTATTTTACCCAAAGAAGTTCAACATGCAATATGGTCCAATTATTTGAAGGCAACAAAGTGGAATACCCTAGGGGTGCAAGTGTGAAATGTGTTGTCCATTTTTTCATGCTCATTTATCTTGTATTAGGTCCAACTATTTTGTTCGTTTTATTCGCATACAAACCCTAATTCTAGCATAGTATGTTTAGAAAGCGATAAAGTGCGAAATTTAAATTCCTACGCTATTACATCACAATAATATAGGGAGGGAGGTACAATGTTTCAAATGGGGATATATTTAGACAAAAAAATTAAACCTAAACTATTACATCATTTTCTATGAATATTTACAAGCTAAATAAAAATGTATAATTCAAATGGTAAATAAAACAAATATGCAAGTATGCAAAAGGAATTTTTATATATAAAAAAAAGTATTATTTATGTGAAATAATAAAAAAAAATGAAAATAAAAGGGATATTATTTTTGGAGTATTTTTGAATTTAGGGCAAAAACCCTAATTCTATTAAATAAAGCATACCATTTATTTATTATGAACAAATATTTATGTATATATACAAAAATAAAATAAAATGAGGTATTTGTCAAAAATGCGTTTTTTATATTAAATATTAATAAGAAAAATAAAAGGGGTATATACTTTGTATTTATCCTAAATATATTAATGAGTATATGTATATATGTATTATTTTAAATATGTATTATATATATAAATAATAATAATATTTAATATTTTTAGAAAATAGTATTTTTTCATATAAATATTTTCAGAAGGCAAAATAAAAATAAAAATGAAAATAAATGTGTTTTTACATATTTCTTAATATTTTAACAAAATGTATATATTTCTTTATTTATGTATAAATTAGAAGAAAATCAAATAAATACCTAATAAATTAAAAAATGGTGAGGAAAAATATTTTTATGTTTTTAATATTATTAATAAAAATAAATAAGTCAGAAATAAAAAAGAAAAGTCAAAAAATCAAGCAAATGGACAAAATGGGCTCAGGGGGTGCAATATCAAAAACATGGTGTGAATAAAAAAAATGACACAGGCCCAGCCCACATAGCATCTTCTTCAACCTTCAGCCACAAATGTATCAAAAACGCGCGCTTCTAACAGGGATTCAAACATCCTGATTCTTTGAGCTTTTGCACAAACTTCCAACACAAAAGATGTTAAGCATGAAACCACGATTCCAAATATATAAAGAACATCTCCTAACTCTAAAAAATGAGAGAGAATTTTAATGATCCCAAATCCTAACCTAAGTTTTCTGCCATTTTCAAACTCCAAATTCTCTCTATTTAGGCAAAAGAAATGAAAAGTAAAAGAATGTACATGTTCAGTGGTATGAATAAGACATTGTTTCTTCACAAACTTAAGACTAATGATGCATAATAAGAGAGATACGAGTTCATCAAAATACCTGTTCAGTTGGAGTTCTAACTGGCAAATGGGGAGCTTACAGTGCAAGATACTGATTGGTATAGCTTCCTTGAGGTGTGGTGATGCTGTTCCAATATCTACTTTGCCTTGAGACACCTTGCACTGAGCTGTAGAACTTCAACTGCAAAATGAAAAAGTGAAAATGGTGGAACTTGTTAGAGGAGTTACAGGTCGTGTTTCAAGGCATGGTTAGCTTGCATATGTGCTTGGGAATGTGTATGAACTGATTTTGGCAAAAGAGCTTGAAGGAAATGGAAGATAGCACTCAAACTGCAGGCTTTGCCCTGTTTGTGCAGTTTGAGGGTGATTATGGCAATGGGAGTTGTTGTACCCCAAAATTTGCCCTCCCATATTCTTCAAGAAATTGCTAAGCCAAGTCACAAAATTCCCCAAGGGTTGTGCAGCTCAACTGTCTCCTATACAGTCAAAACTAGGGTTTGAGTCCTGATCAAGAAAATGAAGATTTCAAAGGGCCAATCAAGTCTCATATGCTTACAAAGATGGTCAAGGATCCTCATGTCAAGTTTCAAGGCATTCAGCTCAAAATTGCACAGTCAAAAACCCTAGATTGCACTACAGTCAACTGTAGGGGCAAAATGGTCATTTGACAGTCAAAAGTTCAAATTTTTGGTCAACATATCATTTTGAAGCCACAAACATCATTTGATCAATGCTTGATCATGATTCTCAAGATTTGGCTCAGAAATCATCAAAGATGCAAAAGTTGCTATATTTGGACAGCTGAAAAAGTCAACTGAAATTGACCAGGGCATAACTTTCACATGGATTATCAGAAAAATTCCATCCAAAGCTCATTTTGAAGAGAAAGACATTTCCTACAACTCATCTTCATATTCCAAATCCAAGAAATGCTCTCACAAAAAGTTATCAATCTCAACATTATAGGTCATTTTCAAAAGTCAACAAAAAGGGACTTTAAGTCAAAGGCCATAACTTGAGATTGGTAAATCAAAATGACATGGGACCAAAGGCATTGGTTAGAGGACTCAAAGACCTTTCCAAAATGTCCAAGAACATGTGAAAAGCTTAAAAATTGAGCAAGTTATGCCTTGTGGAAGTTGGGAAATTTTTGGAAATTTTTGAAAGTCAACTTTACTTCAAATGATCTAAAAATGCAAATGGGCCCATTTTTCTTCCATGATCCATCATTCCAAGCCTATGCACGACCACTTGGCCCAAAGGGAGGTATTTTCTCAATTTTTAATTATTTATTTGAATTTATATTAATATTAATTCATTTAAATTATTTAAATATGTGAAAAATATAAACTTGACCTAAAAAAATCTTTTTGTGCACATTCTATTCTCAAGATTTCGTGTACAATTAAATATGGCAAGTTTTGGTGTGATTGGAGCATGATTGAACCAAATAACATGAAAAAAGATTCAAAAAAGATCTTCCAAAATCAAAGATTGAAATCATTGAATGCTTTGGATTTTGTCAAGTTTTGTTGACCTAATATGTTCACTATATGATCAGAAGCAAAGACCTAATGCCTTTACACTCTAAGCTGCGCTCTAGACCAATCTGAAAACTTGAAAAATTGCCATAAAAATCAAAAACTGAAATCAACTTTCTAGGTCGATTCAGGTCCCAATTCCTTTTTCAATAGCTTGCCAAGGTTGCCCTGATCAGATTCCAATCATAAACTTTCTCTCAAACGCCAAGAACTGGTATCAGGAACTCAAACTGTGTCATAAAAATTTCCAAATCGCATATCATAATTTACGCATCCTCGTGTATTTTTATTCATGAATTCTTGTTCAATGTGAGGTTTCCAAGCTAACTATTGCATTCAATTGTGTTTTTACTGACCATACGCGATATTACCATGTTCATCTTCTAGGGTTTTTCAGAGCTTGATTTAGGGCTTTTTCAATACAGTAAAATTGGCCTTTGAGACCACCATGGTTGAACTCAGCGCCTAGAGACGAAGAGGAAGCTATACTCGCGATGAATTTATGACCAATAGAATGCTAATCGCTATTTTCTTGTAGGTTGTCTACAGCCACGCTTGTAAAACCGTTTCCATAGGCTTTTGTTTCAGAAAAAACGAAGAAGACAACCTCGTTGTCACAACGCGATAGGCTGGTTTGAAAATTGGCGCGCTTAACAATTAATGCGTTTGCTTTTTCTTTTTGTTATTTGTTTACATATTATATATCAAACAGGTCAAGTGGCACAGATGGCAAGCGCGTATTGTTTCAACCTCCAAGACCTGGGTTCGAGTCCCAGGTCTGAGTAATCTCCATATTATTTTTCCATTGGTAATTCCATGCAGCACTCACAGTGAAAAACACCATACGCTCACCATCTCAAGCCACACACGCGTCCATCCCACCCAGATCAATGGCCAGGATTCAAAGAACGCTGTAAGTACCAGTCAACGCATCACACCTAATTCAAAAGGTCAACGAATTCAAAGCTAATGGGCCAGAAATCACCAGGCCTGTACCTCCAATTTGGGGCTACCCCCCCTGGTTTGCATTTTTCTATTTTTCTTCTTATTTTATTCTTGCTATTTTTATTTATTTTATTTGTTTTAACATAATTAATTTATTTTCATAAAAATATAAAAACATTCAAAAATTCAGAAAAGACCAAAAAATAATATTTACTTTATTATAATTATTTTCTTAGCATGTAAATAAATTAATTTCAAATTAGGTTTAATTTACATTTTTCCATAACAAAAAAATCCAAAAATGTTAATTTAGGTTAATTGATAATTTTTATATCCTTTAAATTTTCCCTTTTTTTTTCTTACCACAATATTATTCATTTACTTATTTATTCTATAATTACATGTATATAAATAAAAATTAGGGTTTAATTTAGGTTAATTCAATATTTTCATAATAAACTTAAAAAAAAACATTAGAATTAGGTTTAGCTCTTTATTTTAATTCTAACTAAATTAACTCTTTCCCTTTTAAATCTTAAAAATACAAAAAATACTAAAAATCATTTTCTTTTTGAATTTTAACTTTAATTTCCTATTAATTTTAATTTTGCAAAAGGGTTCAACGCCCATTGTTTTAATCATTTTATTTCGCATATTTATTTCGTTTCGTGTATTATGATTATGTACATGTCCCAAAGCCTTGTAATAATTTAAATTTCTCGCACTTTTATTTATCGCTTTATTTATTTTCCGCTAAATCGGGTCCGGTTTAATTTTGGCGATGTGGACCCGCGCCTTTGTAATAGCCTTAGATTTATCTTTCCAAACCTTATAACTGTTAAATATGCATGCAAGAATGAATGGCCCTAATTAAAATCAAGCGTAGAACACCAATAAACATGACAAGACAAATAACTGAAACTGACACACAATTCGCACACACCACCCCTAGGGTACGCCTCACTGTTGCCTTTCGAAAGGTGATCGTCGAGTAGAGGGCGTCTTAGTAAGTCCTCATGATCCGGGAACCTGGCATGAGGGTAGCTTCTAAGGTGTCTTCCCATTGCTCTGGTGATCACCACGTCCCTAAAACTCGAATTGACCCGAACACCTCCAACGGTGGTGCTACCTACCTCTCAATGGTGGGATGGCACTACTTTAAAGGACTCTTACACAGACGAATTCCTTAGGGTAGGTAGGTTCTCAAGGATACTTGCTCTCTTCAAAAACAAACAAAAAAAACCTTTTCGCACTGACACATTTTCAAAAGCTTTCAAAGCAAACTTTTCAAACACTCTGACGTACGAGTCGATCTGAAATTTTTCAAAGAAACTTTTTTTAAACCCACATTGAAAAGCAAACAAACAAATTTTGAAAACACAATGAGCAAGTATCTAAGAGCCCATGGATAACCATGGATAGAAAGGGTGCTAACACCTTCCCTTTCTATAACCTACCTCCCGAACCGAGAGCAATCTCTTTAAAGGAATTTTTCTGTGCTTTTGTCCTTTCCATTTGGAGAAAATAAAAGACGGTGGCGACTCTTGCTTCCGCGACATTTCGCGAACCAGCGTTAAACAGTCAGTTCCAGATCCACCGATCACAGAACTGGCGACTCTGCTGGGGACAATCTTAAAGTGAGGTGTACCTTAGGGCTAGCTTATAACTATGTTTTCAATTGTTTTCCTTGTGTGCTTTAAATTGTGGGTTGCTTGGGAGTTCTATAGATCCTACACCCGGATCTGGGGGATACCCTTCTTAGAAAGTAGCAACAAGGCTGTGAGGGAACTGTGCGGGGTATACCGACATGGTTGAAACAGTCTGCTACGTTGATGTGGCACTTTGGTGTGTACCGGTAACCCTTGAGTTCAGTCAAGGAGAGTACGGGGCCTCTGCGTGGTGTCGTGAAGCATCAACAGACCTTAGGAACCTTAATTGAACTATCTTGGCCTCTTTAGGGTAGTGAGATAACTGACTTTGGTGCAGTCCGAGGTTGGTTGATACTCGATACTACACTCAATTGAGGGTTGCTTTCCTGGAATATTTCGGTCGCCAGTTCAGTGGCTAAATCGAAACGATGAACAATGAAAGCAATCCCGTGATATTGGGAACCTTAGAACCCGGTTACTTTGATTAGGACAGGTTGAACCCACCAACTTCAAGAGGGTACTACCCAGACCCCATGCTGGCCTTAAACCTTAAGGGCTTGTCTTGTGTGCCTTGTTTGCCCTACATGTTTGTCTTTGTAAATATCTGTGGTGTGTTTAATCATAGCATCATGACATCATCCAGCATCATATGCATTGACTAACCATTTCAGGGGTTCGAATTTTCATCTTTGTTCTTGTTTTGTAGGACATGGAAACTGTTCGTAGAAAGACAATTCAAGTCAGTCTTGTAAGGATCCCTCCTCAGCTTAAGGAGCTTATATCCAGGATTCCCGAGAACTCTTCATTCAGTGAAAGGCATGGAAGCCTCATCAGCTTGGTCAACACCAACATTGAGGAAGATATGATAAAGGTCTTGTTCCAGTTCTTTGACCCTCTGCATCACTGCTTTACCTTCTTGGACTATCAGTTGGTACCTACATTGGAGGAGTTCTCCCGGCTCCTGAAGATCCCTATCCTTGATCAGCTACCCTTCAACGGTACAGAAAAGGAACCTAAGCTTGAGGAGATTGCTAAAGCCTTGCATCTACAGTCATCTGACCTCAAGGGACATTGGGAAGTCAGAAGTGGTATCAAAGGGTTCTTAGCCAGGTTTCTGTTTGAAAAGGCCCATGAATGTTGGAACTCCCTTGACTTGCAAGCTTTTGAAGAGGTTGTGGCCCTCCTTGTTTATGGTTTGGTGTTGTTCCCTAACCCAGATCAGCTCATTGATATCAGTGCCGTTCAGATCTTTATGTCCAGGAATCCTATACCTACGTTGCTGGGGGACATCCTTCACTCATGTTACACTCGAACCATGAGAAAAAGAGGTGTCCTTATGTGTTGCACTCCTCTCCTGGGAAGGTGGTTTATTTCGCACCTTCCCCAATCAGTCCTGAAGAATGAGCGGGGTTTGAGATGGTCACAACGGTTGATGACTCTTACGCATGCAGATATACATTGGTGTCCTAGGTCCAGAGGAGATGTCACTATCATTAATCGTTGTGGGGAGTACCCTAATGTTCCTTTACTTGGAATCAGAGGAGGTATTACTTATAGCCCATGCCTGGCTTGGAGACAGTTTGGTTATGCTCGGAGGGATGGTCCTCATGACATGCTAATTCCTGACATAGTTTTTGACTTCGACAATGATACTCAAGGACTTCGCCAGAGATTTATCAGAGCCTGGAGGATGCCCAGTAGGATAGACAGCAAGACTCTGGGGCACCGAAACTCCATCCCTTTGGAGCCTTATCTCAAGTGGGTACGCGCCCGCTCCCAGAAATTAGTGATGCCTTATCCTCACATGCTTCCAGTAATCAAAGAGCCTGTCTTGGAAGGGGAAGTGTCTCAGGTTATTCAGTACCCTGATATGCCCACATCCTGGGAAGAGATGCAGAAGAGCTGGATCCAGCTTAAGGAGGAAAGGAATTCTCTTGAAACTAGTCTGCATGCCAGTGAAAAGAAAGTCCTGGAGCTCACTCGCCTGTTGCATGAGGAGAGGAATCTCAACACCTACATAGCTCCGAAAAGGATGCGCAGTGTATTTTGGGATTGACTTGATTTTTGTACTTTTTGCCCATGAGGCTTTGATGTATTAAACAATGATTTCTTTAATGATAACGTGTGTTCTTTTCTTGTCTACAACGAATTTGAACTTTCGAACCCTTGAATGCATTACATACACATTTCATACATCATGTGCATAGCAGGTTTTTCCCCTTTTCAGGTTGCTTACAGTTCTTCGCTGTTTATTTCAGCATCATGAATCCCGGATCTGAAGCAACCGAGACATCAATCAAGGCTCTCCAGGCGCAGAATGCGCAGTTTCAAGAACTAATCATGGGTCTAGCTAAAGGCCAAGAAGAACTGAAGACTATGCTCCTGAAGAAGGAGAAGAAGAAGAAGAGAAGAACTGTTCTGTTCAACTCGGGCCGAAGGTTGGGTAATACTCTGCAGCATGAAGAGGCTGGTTCTTCTGTTGGCAGGAGTCCTTCTCAGGCAGAAGTAAAGATTCCTACTCCAGTGGTCTCCGACAACGAGACAGATTTTGATGAAGAGCAATACCCTCCTGCAGATGACAGATACAAACAACTGGAGGACAGGTTGAAGGCTATGGAGGTGCAACAGGCACCTGGGCTGGATTTCGGAGATCTGGGTTTGTCGACTGGTGTAATTATCCCGCATAAATTCAAAGCACCATCCTTCTCAAAGTATGACGGGGCGTCTTGTCCCAAGCTGCACTTAAGGTCCTATGTTCGGAAAATTCAGCCGTACTCTGCGGACAAGAATCTATGGATCCACTTCTTCCAGGAGAGTCTTTCAGGGACTCATCTCGAATGGTTCTATCAGCTGGATGGGACCAAAGTTCGTAACTGGGAGGAGCTGGCTACTGCTTTCTACAAGCAGTATCAGTATAATGCCGACCTTGCCCCCACACGTACCCAACTCCAGGGTATGGCGTTAGGTGCAAGCGAAGGTTTTAAGGGGTACGCTCAGAAGTGGAGAGACCTGGCTGGCAGGGTGCAGCCACTATTGACTGATCGGGAGTTGGTTGACATGTTCTTGGGGACCCTATCTGGGCCATTTTTCAACCATCTGATTGGGAATTCTTCTACTGGGTTCACTGATTTAATCTTGACTGGAGAGAGGATTGAAGCTGGGTTAAAATCTGGAAAAATTCTGAAGGGTGCCTCATCTAGTTCAGAAAAGAAACCGTTTAAGAAGGAGTCTAGTGCCGTGTACGGTTCCAGAAGATCAGAAAGACATGAGCACCGCCAATCTGTCAGTGCGGTCATGATTGCTAAGCCTGCTGCCGCTCCCCGGCCAAACAATACTCAGAAGGTGGAAAGACCCCGGAGAGAATTCTCCCGTTTAAACATGACCTTGTCACAGATCCTGCCGCAGTTGCTCGCAACTAATTTAGTGACTGTCAGGGAGGCGCCGAAGTTTCCAAATACTGCATCCCCCAAGTACAACCCGAATGCTCGTTGTGCTTACCATTCAGAAAGCCCGGGGCACTCTACTGATGACTGTTGGGCATTAAAGAATAAGGTGCAAGACCTTATCGATGCTAAGGAGATACAATTCGAAGCGCCTGCAAAGCCAAATGTAGTCACTGCCCCTATGCCTCAGCACGGGGTAAATGCTGTTGATGAAGACGTCTATGCTGTTTCTGTGGATGATCTAGCTACTCCTCTAAAGATCGTCAAGAAGAACCTACTGCAGGCCGGTTTATTTCCGGGTTGTAGTGAGGGTTGCCTGTTCTGTGTTGTGTCCCCATCCGGTTGTCCCTTGCTAAAGTTAGGCATCCAAAGCTTAATGGATAGCAAGGAGATTCTATTCAAGAAGTCTGCTGTTCGTTTGGTTCCAATAGAAGAAGTCTTTGTGGTGACCATCTTCAATAATCCGATCCCGGCTCTCCAGAAGAAGCCCATCCAAATTCTGACCGTTGCACCTGTTACTATCACTGTTCCTGGGCCCCTGCCCTATGTATCTAACAAAGCTGTCCCTTGGCACTATGGGGCAGATGTATATATAAACGGAGTTAAACAAGAGCTCAACGCTGGCGCCAGCATCTGTGACATTACTGGCCCAGCCAAAGTTACCCGCAGTGGCAGGCTCTTCTCGCCTGACATTGCGCCACCTGCTGTCCGAAGACCACTCCTGATAATTCCTGCAAGTACACCTACTCCCGTTGCTGATCAAGTTGTTGTTCCTGCTGCTGATCCGATTGTTTCTCCTGCTGCCGAGTCATCCAATGCTCGGGGCAAGGGAATTGAAACCGAGCCTGCCCAGATGGAGGCACCCATACCCATAGCTGCTGAGGCCTCCCCACAAGAGATGGAGGAGATTTTGAAGATTATAAAGAAGAGCGATTTTAATGTCGTGGAACAGTTGGGGCATACGCCCTCCAAGATATCCATGCTCTCTTTACTGCTGTGCTCTGAGGCCCATGCAAAGGCCCTCATCTCATTCCTCAAGACGGCCCATGTGCCACATGAAACCTCTGCAGTCCAATTCACTGATTGCGTGGCAAGCCTAACGGTAGACAATGGCTTGGGTTTCTCAGATGCTGATTTGACCGCAAAGGGGAGAGATCATAATGATGCTCTGCATGTCTCAATCGAATGCAGGGGCACCACCTTGGCACATGTGTTGGTTGATACTGGGTCATCTTTGAATGTGCTACCCAAGAAGGCTCTGGATCGTCTAGATTGTGAAGGCCTGGATTTGAAACCCAGCAACATCATCGTCAGGGCCTTTGACGGTTCAAAGAGGATGGTCCATGGGGAGGTTGACATTCCGATTCGTGTAGGCTCTCAGGTGTTCGACTCCACTTTTTATGTGATGGATATCCGTCCATCTTACTCTTGTCTGCTGGGTCGACCCTGGATACACAAGGATGGGGCAGTGACCTCTACCTTGCATCAAAAGCTAAAGTACCCCGTCAGAGGGAAGATTGTCACCGTGCAAGGAGAGGAAGAATATATGGTAAGCCACCTGAACTCGTTCAGATACATTGAAATGGATGGGGAGTTCATTGAGACCCCCTTTCAGCACTTCGAGGAGGTGTTTCCAATTGCAGCAGAAACAACAGAAGCAAGTGGTCCTTTGAAGATGGCTTCCCTGAAGGATGCCAGGGCTGTGGTGCAGAAGGGTGAATGTGCCGACTGGGGCAGACTTCCAGACTTCACTCAGAAGACTGATAAACTTGGGCTGGGTTTCACCTCAGAAGGTCAGAGGGCTATGAGGAAAGCGAAGATCGGAAGGCCTCCGGTATTTATTAAAAGTTCAGAAGTGAATGCTATTGGGGATGCAGAGGAAGTAGACGAAGCAGAATTCAACAGCTGGATTTATCCGACGGCCGAAGACGGATTGAACAATTGGAGTGCAAAGGACCATACCCCTGTTACCTTTGTGACGCAGTAATGAATTCCTATGTTTTGTTATTTTGTAATAAACAATGATAAACTCTATGGCCCGGTGTCTTACCCGAGGCACCGTGGTTCTATTTGTGAGGGCATACAAACTGTCATTTTATACATCATGAATGAAAATCTTGGATGTATTTTTCGCATTGCAAATATTGTGTTCCTTTTCTGTCTTTCTTTTCCTTTACATAAATTTTCAAAACAGCTGTATTTACACACACACTCACTCATACAGGTTCCAATCCACTCTGGATCTCACTGATAACAGCTCTGCTACTGCCAATTATGACTTCGAAAATCCGATCAACTTAGCCGTAGACGAAGGTGAAGATGATTGCGAAGTGCCGGGCGAGCTTGCAAGACTGTTGCTTCAGGAAGAGAGGGCAATTCAACCCCATGAAGAGCCAGTGGAAACCATAAACCTGGGTACCGAGGCAGACAGGAGAGAGGTAAAGATTGGTGCCAACCTAGAGCTCAGCGTGAAGCAACGGTTAACCAAGATGTTACATGACTATATGGAGATCTTTGCCTGGTCCTACGAAGACATGCCAGGGTTGGATACAGATATTGTCGTCCATCATTTGCCGACTAGGGAAGACTGCCCTCCAGTTAAACAAAAGGTTCGTCGGATGCGTCCAGAGATGTCTGAGAAAATCAAAGCCGAAGTCATGAAACAGTTTGATGCCGGGTTCCTTGCAGTAACTTCTTACCCACAGTGGGTTGCTAATGTGGTGCCGGTACCTAAGAAGGACGGTAAGGTCAGAATGTGTGTTGATTATAGGGATCTGAACAGGGCCAGCCCCAAAGATGACTTCCCCTTACCTCACATTGATGTCCTTGTTGATAATACAGCTCAGCACAAGGTATTCTCTTTCATGGATGGCTTTTCAGGTTACAATCAGATAAAGATGGCACCTGAAGACATGGAAAAGACTACATTCGTTACTCAGTGGGGCACCTTCTGTTACAAGGTCATGCCGTTCGGGTTAAAAAATGCTGGGGCAACCTACCAACGTGCCATGGTTGCCTTATTTCACGATATGATCCACCATGAGATAGAAGTGTATGTGGACGACATGATCGCTAGGTCCCAGACTGAGGAAGAGCATCTAGATCATCTACAGAAGTTGTTTGACCGATTGAAACTGTATAAGCTAAGATTGAACCCGAACAAGTGCACCTTCGGGGTAAGATCTGGGAAGTTGCTAGGCTTCGTGGTCAGTGATAAAGGTATTCAAGTGGACCCTGCTAAGGTCAAAGCTATTCAAGAGATGCCAGTTCCTAAGACAGAGAAGGAAGTCAGAGGCTTTTTAGGACGCCTGAATTACATAGCTCGATTCATCTCTCATCTGACTGCTACCTGTGAGCCAATCTTCAAACTGCTGAAGAAAGATCAGGTAGTACGTTGGAACGATGAATGTCAGGCTGCCTTCGACAGAATCAAAGAGTATCTCCAAGAACCACCTATCCTTATGCCACCGGTTGAAGGGAGACCTCTGATACTATACCTGACAGTGCTTGACAATTCAATGGGGTGTGTGCTGGGGCAGCATGACGAGTCTGGCCGAAAAGAGCACGCCATTTATTACCTTAGCAAAAAGTTTACCGACTGTGAGACCCGATACTCACTGCTTGAGAAAACTTGCTGCGCTTTGGTATGGGCTGCTCGCCGGTTGAGACAGTATATGCTGACTCACACTACCTTGTTGATCTCAAAGATGGATCCTATAAAGTACATATTCGAAAAGCCTGCTCTGTCTGGGAGAATTGCAAGATGGCAAATGATCTTGACGGAATACGACATTCAGTATACAACCCAGAAAGCCATCAAGGGAAGTGTACTGGCAGACCACTTAGCTCATCAAGCTGTAGATGACTACCAATCAATGAACTTCGAGTTTCCGGATGAAAGCATCATGATTGTAACTGACTGTGAAGTACCTGGACCGGATGAAGGACCTGAGCCAGGATCCCGATGGTCTATGCACTTTGACGGAGCCTCCAATGCTTTGGGAAATGGTATCGGCGCCATAATCATATCTCTACAAGGTACTCATACTCCACTCACTGCCCGGCTGTGTTTCAACTGTACCAACAACATGGCGGAGTATGAGGCGTGTATCATGGGTCTTCAAGCTGCGATCGACCTAAGGATCAAATTTCTAAGTGTCTTCGGAGATTCCGCTCTTGTGATCAATCAGATCAAAGGAGAGTGGGATACGAAACATCCAAACTTGGTTCCTTACAGAGAATGTGTGTTGACCCTGATTCCCCACTTCACGGAGATAACCTTTGAACACTTTCCAAGAGAAGAGAATCAGTTAGCGGACGCGTTAGCTACAATGTCTTCAATGTTCAAGGTTAAATGGGATAATGAAGCTCCCCGGATCATCATCTGGAAACTGGACGAACCGGCATACTGTTGTGATCTCGAAACTGAATTGGTAACTGAGAAGCCTTGGTACCACGAAGTGAAGAGATATCTGGAAGCTCAGGAATACCCTGAAGGTGCCTCTGTCAATGATAAGAAATTCCTGAGGAGGTTTGCAGCCAAGTTCTTCCTAAGCAACGACATCTTGTACAAGAGAAACCATGATTCAACCTTACTGCGTTGTGTGGACAAAACTGAAGCAGAAAGAATCATGGAAGAGCTACATGAAGGGACCTTTGGTACGCATTCCAGTGGACATACTATGGCTAAGAAAATCCTACGGGCGGGATATTACTGGTCCACAATGGAAGCCGACTGTTACCAACACTCCAGGACGTGTCACAAGTGCCAGATTTATGCAGACAAGGTGCATGTTCCTCCGGTTCCCCTGAATGTTCTGACTGCACCTTGGCCGTTTGCAATGTGGGGCATAGACATGATCGGCGAGATCAAACCTACGGCATCTAATGGACATCGCTTCATCCTTGTGGCGATTGATTATTTCACAAAGTGGGTTGAGGCAGCATCCTATGCTACAGTGACCAAGACTGTTGTGGCACGGTTTATTCGGCACAACCTGATCTGTCGGTATGGCGTTCCTGAGCGGATTATTACGGACAACGGTACCAATCTGAATAATAAGATGATCGCCGAGCTCTGCGAACAGTTCAAGATACAGCACCACAATTCTTCTCCTTACAGACCGAAGATGAATGGGGCTGTAGAAGCAGCAAATAAAAACATCAAGAAGATCGTGCAGAAAATGACAGTGACGTATAAAGATTGGCACGAGATGTTACCGTTCGCTCTGCATGGGTACCGTACCTCAGCTAGGACGTCAACCGGGGCAACTCCCTTCTCTCTGGTTTATGGCATGGAGGCAGTCTTGCCGATTGAAGTACAAATTCCCTCTCTCCGGATAATGAAGGATGCAAATCTAGACGAAGATGATTGGATCCAGACACGACTTGACCAACTCAACCTCATTGACGAAAAGAGACTTGCTGCTATCTGTCATGGTCAGACGTATCAAAAGCGTATGATCAGGGCATTTAACAAAAAGGTCAGACCACATGAATATCAAGTCGGGGATCTGGTGATCAAGCGAATCATCCTTCCTCAGAGTGATCCAAGGGGCAAATGGACCCCTACGTACGAAGGGCCATTTGTGGTTAAGCATGTGTTCTCAGGAGGAGCAATGATCTTAACCAACATGGATGGTGACGACCTTCCTCACCCCGCCAATGCAGACATAGTTAAAAAATACTACGCATGAAAAAAGACCCGCTAGGCTGACATGCCTAGGCAAAAATTAGGGCTTCCCGTCGAACCAAAAGGGTTCGGGCAAAATGAAGGGATGAAAATGAAAAAATCTGTACACCCGGCAAGTCGAAAACCTGAAAAGGCGGCTTGGGCAAAAATGGGTATCCCGGTGGACTGAAAACCCGAAAGGGCGGTCCAGGCAAAAATTAGGGATAAAAGCGTAAAACTATGTCTCATTGATCACTTTGCACCCAGAATCCGGTATCGGCATCAAGCTCAAACGGCATCAATCAGTCAGCTTCACCTTCAACCAAGGTCATCAAGTGATGAGACGCTCGAAGTTATAAAGGCAATAGCAGAGTTGAAACCCAGTGGATCATTCATCTTTCACACAGCTGTTTTATTTTCTTTTGTACAAAACTTGTATAAACTCTTTTGATCGGCGACGTACCTCTTACTAGGACGTCAGCCTCTTGTATACAAAACGCCTATTTTCAGGCCATTCAAAAATCAATAAAAATATATCTTCAGTTAAACGTGCCAAGTGTTTTTCTTTTTTCTGTTTTGTTTTGCGAGGAACGTCCAAGGTTCAATTTGTGATGTATGCATTGACAATAATTTGCTAACTCATGAATATTTGCATACGAAACAAAGGAATTAGTTGCAGGTGACACTAGAAACAGGGGCAATAAAGAGTTGTCCAAGCAACCCAATTGCTCTATCCTCCAAGGTACCAAGGTAGGTCCAGCTAAAGAACACGGCCAAATGTATCTTAATTCCCCAGAGAGCGGTTCAGCAAAACAATACATTCTTCTCCAAGCTATCATCAAATATCAAAGGAAGTTGAGTATCCTCCCGTAGATCTCAAATACTTCCCCAGCAGCAGTATACAAGCATCCCCGACAGTCTTGGTCTAAAGATTGTTCCCCGGCGGCATACCAACATTCAAAGGAATTACTTCCCCAGCATATCAAACTCCCCCAGAGGAGTCCAATACAGCCTCACCAGCAAAGTTGGAATTCAAACCCCCAAGCAGTAAGCTTATCCCCAGTATATTCTGGAAGTTTATCCCCTAGCAGGGCACGAACGCGTCGCCCGGCTTTATTCAAAGAGTTATTTCCTTAACAGGATATAACTGGGTTATCCTCAGCCAAAAGCCACGGAAAGAGCGTCCCCGACGAAACCTTCTTACCCCAGCGAAGTCTATCAACACTTCCAATACAGCAAAGATATCCCCAGCAAGTTACCATCAACAATTCAGCAAAACATCTCTATCCCCACAGAGTATTGCTTCCCAGCATAGTCGTCAGAGTATCTTTTCTCCCCGCAGAATCCTTCATTTGCTAAGTTTATCCCGTAACGGAGTCATCTTCTCCTACCGGTTATCATCCCCAGCGGAAGCAAAATCTATTCTTCAACATCAGTCCAGGATACGACTTCCCGGCACCCGTCAAGGATTCACTTTCCTAGACAAAAACATACATAAAACATCACATACATCATTATAGCATGCATAGACGCATCATATCATACGAATCTCATTTATGTTGAGAACATCATTGCTTGATCCATATCATGCATTGCATATGACTGACTTTTACCTTTCAGGAAAGATGCAGTTTCAATCCTCAATCACATTTCAAGACCTAGACCGGTTCAGTTAAATCGACCCTAAGATTTTCCTGATGCTTATCCAGTCAAAGGCCTTCTCTTGGTTCAGTAAGATCGACCCTAAGATCTCCCTGATGCTTATCCAGTTGAAGATGTTTCAAGACCTAGACCGGTTCAGTTAAATCGACCCTAAGATTTTCCTGATGCTTATCCAGTCAAAGGCCTTCTCTTGGTTCAGTCAGATCGACCCTAAGATCTCCCTGATGCTTATCCAGTTGAAGATATTTCAAGACCTAGACCGGTTCAGTTAAATCGACCCTAAGATTTTCCTGATTCTTACCCAGTCCAAGGCCTTCTCTGGTTCAGTCGGATCGACCCTAAGATCTCCCTGATACTTATCCAGTTGAAGATAGTTCAAGACCTAGACCGGTTCAGTTAAATCGACCCTAAGATTTTCCTGATTCTTACCCAGTCCAAGGCCTTCTCTGGTTCAGTCAGATCAACCCTAAGATCTCCCTGATGCTTATCCAGTTGAAGATATTTCAAGACCTTGTCCGGTTCAGTTAAATCGACCCTAAGATTTTCCTGATTCTTATCCAGTCAAAGGCCTCTCTGGTTCAGTCAGATCGACCCTAAGATCTCCCTGATTCTTATTCCAGTAGAAGACACCCAAGATTTTTCTCAACAAGCGTTGTTGAGGTTAAAGACACCCAAGATTTTTCTCAACAAGCGTTGTTGAAGTTAAAGTCGCCCAAGGTTCTCTTACCATTCATGCTAAGGTAGTAACCATCCCTGGTTCATTCATCAGCGTTTGAAGCTCCAGATTCAGCTCCTGTAACCAGTCAGGACACATCTATACCAAGCATCTAAAATCAGCTCCTGCAACATGTCAGGTACTCTTTTTGCTTTTTGCAGGTATGCAGGTTCTCGCTAAGGAATCTCCTACGCGATCAACATCCCGATGGCATCTATAAGCCCATCTTCCTATCCAGCAATCTCCAAATGGCATCTATAAGCCCATTCCCCCATCACTGTCACTATGTGAGCGCAAATTTCTGGGCACTTTAGTGTCCAATCATCTTCTACCCTCGGATTACGAAAGGCACGACAGCCAATCTGCATCCTCAGGTCTAAGAAGATTGAACAGGGGCAACTGTTGTACCCCAAAATTTGCCCTCCCATATTCTTCAAGAAATTGCTAAGCCAAGTCACAAAATTCCCCAAGGGTTGTGCAGCTCAACTGTCTCCTATACAGTCAAAACTAGGGTTTGAGTCCTGATCAAGAAAATGAAGATTTCAAAGGGCCAATCAAGTCTCATATGCTTACAAAGATGGTCAAGGATCCTCATGTCAAGTTTCAAGGCATTCAGCTCAAAATTGCACAGTCAAAAACCCTAGATTGCACTACAGTCAACTGTAGGGGCAAAATGGTCATTTGACAGTCAAAAGTTCAAATTTTTGGTCAACATATCATTTTGAAGCCACAAACATCATTTGATCAATGCTTGATCATGATTCTCAAGATTTGGCTCAGAAATCATCAAAGATGCAAAAGTTGTTATATTTGGACAGCTGAAAAAGTCAACTGAAATTGACCAGGGCATAACTTTCACATGGATTATCAGAAAAATTCCATCCAAAGCTCATTTGAAGAGAAAGACATTTCCTACAACTCATCTTCATATTCCAAATCCAAGAAATGCTCTCACAAAAAGTTATCAATCTCAACATTATAGGTCATTTTCAAAAGTCAACAAAAAGGGACTTTAAGTCAAAGGCCATAACTTGAGATTGGTAAATCAAAATGACATGGGACCAAAGGCATTGGTTAGAGGACTCAAAGACCTTTCCAAAATGTCCAAGAACATGTGAAAAGCTTAAAAATTGAGCAAGTTATGCCTTGTGGAAGTTGGGAAATTTTTGGAAATTTTTGAAAGTCAACTTTACTTCAAATGATCTAAAAATGCAAATGGGCCCATTTTTCTTCCATGATCCATCATTCCAAGCCTATGCACGACCACTTGGCCCAAAGGGAGGTATTTTCTCAATTTTTAATTATTTATTTGAATTTATATTAATATTAATTCATTTAAATTATTTAAATATGTGAAAAATATAAACTTGACCTAAAAAAATCTTTTTGTGCACATTCTATTCTCAAGATTTCGTGTACAATTAAATATGGCAAGTTTTGGTGTGATTGGAGCATGATTGAACCAAATAACATGAAAAAAGATTCAAAAAAGATCTTCCAAAATCAAAGATTGAAATCATTGAATGCTTTGGATTTTGTCAAGTTTTGTTGACCTAATATGTTCACTATATGATCAGAAGCAAAGACCTAATGCCTTTACACTCTAAGCTGCGCTCTAGACCAATCTGAAAACTTGAAAAATTGCCATAAAAATCAAAAACTGAAATCAACTTTCTAGGTCGATTCAGGTCCCAATTCCTTTTTCAATAGCTTGCCAAGGTTGCCCTGATCAGATTCCAATCATAAACTTTCTCTCAAACGCCAAGAACTGGTATCAGGAACTCAAACTGTGTCATAAAAATTTCCAAATCGCATATCATAATTTACGCATCCTCGTGTATTTTTATTCATGAATTCTTGTTCAATGTGAGGTTTCCAAGCTAACTATTGCATTCAATTGTGTTTTTACTGACCATACGCGATATTACCATGTTCATCTTCTAGGGTTTTTCAGAGCTTGATTTAGGGCTTTTTCAATACAGTAAAATTGGCCTTTGAGACCACCATGGTTGAACTCAGCGCCTAGAGACGAAGAGGAAGCTATACTCGCGATGAATTTATGACCAATAGAATGCTAATCGCTATTTTCTTGTAGGTTGTCTACAGCCACGCTTGTAAAACCGTTTCCATAGGCTTTTGTTTCAGAAAAAACGAAGAAGACAACCTCATTGTCACAACGCGATAGGCTGGTTTGAAAATTGGCGCGCTTAACAATTAATGCGTTTGCTTTTTCTTTTTGTTATTTGTTTACATATTATATATCAAACAGGTCAAGTGGCACAGATGGCAAGCGCGTATTGTTTCAACCTCCAAGACCTGGGTTCGAGTCCCAGGTCTGAGTAATCTCCATATTATTTTTCCATTGGTAATTCCATGCAGCACTCACAGTGAAAAACACCATACGCTCACCATCTCAAGCCACACACGCGTCCATCCCACCCAGATCAATGGCCAGGATTCAAAGAACGCTGTAAGTACCAGTCAACGCATCACACCTAATTCAAAAGGTCAACGAATTCAAAGCTAATGGGCCAGAAATCACCAGGCCTGTACCTCCAATTTGGGGCTACCCCCCCTGGTTTGCATTTTTCTATTTTTCTTCTTATTTTATTCTTGCTATTTTTATTTATTTTATTTGTTTTAACATAATTAATTTATTTTCATAAAAATATAAAAACATTCAAAAATTCAGAAAAGACCAAAAAATAATATTTACTTTATTATAATTATTTTCTTAGCATGTAAATAAATTAATTTCAAATTAGGTTTAATTTACATTTTTCCATAACAAAAAAATCCAAAAATGTTAATTTAGGTTAATTGATAATTTTTATATCCTTTAAATTTTCCCTTTTTTTTTCTTACCACAATATTATTCATTTACTTATTTATTCTATAATTACATGTATATAAATAAAAATTAGGGTTTAATTTAGGTTAATTCAATATTTTCATAATAAACTTAAAAAAAAACATTAGAATTAGGTTTAGCTCTTTATTTTAATTCTAACTAAATTAACTCTTTCCCTTTTAAATCTTAAAAATACAAAAAATACTAAAAATCATTTTCTTTTTGAATTTTAACTTTAATTTCCTATTAATTTTAATTTTGCAAAAGGGTTCAACGCCCATTGTTTTAATCATTTTATTTCGCATATTTATTTCGTTTCGTGTATTATGATTATGTACATGTCCCAAAGCCTTGTAATAATTTAAATTTCTCGCACTTTTATTTATCGCTTTATTTATTTTCCGCTAAATCGGGTCCGGTTTAATTTTGGCGATGTGGACCCGCGCCTTTGTAATAGCCTTAGATTTATCTTTCCAAACCTTATAACTGTTAAATATGCATGCAAGAATGAATGGCCCTAATTAAAATCAAGCGTAGAACACCAATAAACATGACAAGACAAATAACTGAAACTGACACACAATTCGCACACACCACCCCTAGGGTACGCCTCACTGTTGCCTTTCGAAAGGTGATCGTCGAGTAGAGGGCGTCTTAGTAAGTCCTCATGATCCGGGAACCTGGCATGAGGGTAGCTTCTAAGGTGTCTTCCCATTGCTCTGGTGATCACCACGTCCCTAAAACTCGAATTGACCCGAACACCTCCAACGGTGGTGCTACCTACCTCTCAATGGTGGGATGACACTACTTTAAAGGACTCTTACACAGACGAATTCCTTAGGGTAGGTAGGTTCTCAAGGATACTTGCTCTCTTCAAAAACAAACAAAAAAAACCTTTTCGCACTGACACATTTTCAAAAGCTTTCAAAGCAAACTTTTCAAACACTCTGACGTACGAGTCGATCTGAAATTTTTCAAAGAAACTTTTTTTAAACCCACATTGAAAAGCAAACAAACAAATTTTGAAAACACAATGAGCAAGTATCTAAGAGCCCATGGATAACCATGGATAGAAAGGGTGCTAACACCTTCCCTTTCTATAACCTACCTCCCGAACCGAGAGCAATCTCTTTAAAGGAATTTTTCTGTGCTTTTGTCCTTTCCATTTGGAGAAAATAAAAGACGGTGGCGACTCTTGCTTCCGCGACATTTCGCGAACCAGCGTTAAACAGTCAGTTCCAGATCCACCGATCACAGGAGTGTTTGAGAGGTGCAAGGGTCGTTTATCAGCTTGGTTATGATCTTTGGAATGTGTTTGATAACTTAGTTCTTGTGTGTCTAAGCTGAGATGGATGTTGTGTCATGTTATGGCACTTTTCTTCACTCTTAAGCAACAAAATGCAACTTGATGGTTTAGGTCAGTAGGGGACCTCTAATCCTGCTGCAAAGCTTCTCTTGATCAGAGTAATTTTGTCCATAATCTTGTGCCAAAGAGATTTAACTTGTACTTGCTTGATTTACCAATTGGACATAAAGTGAACTTTTGCAAAAATGGATAGTTCACTTTATCTAAAAATGGATTAGGCTTGTGTACAATACTTGAACTCATAGAATAACACTTTGACACAATGAACAAGCATTAAATTATTGAGTGTAACTTGGTTTAAGGACCTGTAATCTAATCTAAAGCATGTTGAGTTCAAATTGTAAGGTTATGAACATGTAACTTGGTCATGAACAAAGTGGTTTTTTGCTATATTGTGAAATTCGATTCTCCCTAACCATGAGGTTGTTTGAGAAGTTCTTGGACATTTTGGAAAGCTTGGAATGTGTACTACAATCCATCTTTGAAATGCAATTTGAAATTCCAAGTGGAAGTATATGGAAAATGGCCTTGAAGTGGGGTAGAAAACCTTGTCAAAATAGGTCAAAAATTCCCTAAGTTAAGAATGGTTTAGTGCCCTTATTCAAAAATTTGTAACTTGAGATGCAAGCTTCAAATGAGAAAACTTTGTGAATCAAAGTTGTAGATTATGCAACAAACTACAACTTTCATGTTTGGACTTTTGTTTGAATCCAAATGGATCATGGTGAAAAAGTGGGGCAAAGTTGGGAAAAAAATTAGGGTTTTTCATAACTTAGAAAAATTCTAAGTTATGAAAAATTCCATTTTAAACCCTAATTTGCATTTTGTGATTTCTTGGTGAACAAGTTTCATTATTTAGCATGTTTTTGATAAAAAATGAATCTTGATTCTTGATTTTGACCAAAAAAGTCAAAGTTTGACTTTTCAGTACACAGTCAAAATTGATCAATTGACTGGGAAATTCAACTGTCAATCCTGTGTACTTGGGATCTTTTGAGTTTGTTGATCATGTCAAGATAATTCCATAGGGTCCTTGAGTCCATGTGTGAGCTTGGTTTGCCATTGGCTAGGTCAAACAGTCAAAAATTGCCTTTGTACAGTCAAAACCCTAAAAATGACCATTTTGCCCTTTTGGTGATCTGATCAAATTTCTTGGGGAATTGTGATCCAAACTTGACCAAATGGTTCATATGAGTTCATAATGTTGACGTGGGTCAAATTTCATGAGGTTTGACTGTCAATTGGCCACAGTTGACTTTTTCCCAATATAGTTGATTTTTAGGTCAACTGTCCAATTGACTGGGCAAAACTTGGAATCAAGACTTGAAACTTGATGTGGGTAAACTTGGGAGTCCAATATGAAGCATGAAAGTCATCTTAGGCATTTTAGGTCAAAATATCTTTGTGCAAACACAAACCCTAATTTGAGTCCACAATGCAAGGAGAGGTCCTGAGCAGATGAAACCCTAACTGGATTTTGAGCTTCAAAGGCTTTGTGGTGAGAAATCAATGAGAAATGGAAGGGCAAACTTTGGGGTACAACAGTTGCTCCTGTTCAATCTTCTTGAATCCGAAGAGTTAGATTGGCAAGCTTTCCTTTCGTGACTCGAGGGTAAAAGGAGATTGGACACTAGAGTGCCCGGAAATTTGCACTTGTCAAAGCAATGGATGCGGGAATGGGCTTAGAGATGCCATTTGGGAGAGTGACAGAAATCTTGTCGGGGATGGGCTTAGAGATGCCGTCTGGAAGGGAACATCAGGAAGATGCCCAAGCTTGGGACCATCTCTGAACTGGGGGGCCTGAACAAGCAATAGATTGACATCCGTTGTTGGGAGGAATCTGTAAACTGTTTTCAAACGTTGCATCTGAACAAGTCGATAGATTAACATCCGTTGTTGGGAAGAATCCATAAACTATTTTCAGAAGTCTTGAAGAAGAATCTGAACAAGTGATAGGTTAACATCCGTTTACTTGGAGAACCCGTGAACTGTTTTCAGAAATCTTGGAGTTGAATCAGCAATAGAGCCGCATCCGTTGTTGGGAAGCGTCCGTAAACTAATTTCAAAGGTTGCATCTGAACAAGCTGATAGATTAACATCCGTTACTTGGGAAGAATCCATAAACTGTTTTCAGAAGTCTTGAGGAAGAATCTGAACAAGTGATAGGTTAACATCCGTTTACTTGGAGAACCTGTGAACTGTTTTCAGAAATCTTGAAGTTGAATCAGCAATAGAGCCGCATCCGTTGTTGGGAAGCGTCCGTAAACTGTTTTCAAAAGTCTTGAAGTTGAATGATTTTACTCTGTCGACTGATCTTTCCTGAAAAGGTAAAGAGTTAGTTATATGCAATGTTATGATGCATGATGCAATATATGTGGCGTCAATGTTTATGACATGAATGTGATGAATGCGCATGTAAGCTGACGAGCTATCTTGCTGAGGATAAATGAATCCGAGGCGGCTGAAGAAAAAGCATCTTGACTGCTGCCGGGGAAAATAAATCCTTGGCTGCTGCTGGGGAAGAGAATTCCTGATGACCTCTACTGGGGAGTATCAATCTAGCAGACTCATGTTGGGGAGGTAAGACTGAGAATCTTCAATTTGATGGGAAGTAACTCTGGCGATCTCACTGGGGAACTCAAGATTTCTCTTTCTAAGACTCTGTGAGGATAAGGCTCATTAGTCTGGCTCCGCTGGGGGTTGACAATTTGAAGTTTTAGCTCGGCTGGGGATACTGAAACTTAAACTCTGAGGGGAAATGAGTTCTGGAGGATCCTCTGGCTGGGGATAACAAGGATAAGCTCCTCTGGGGATCATATTGATAAATTGTGTTGGGAAACTCTTGATGAACTCCGCTGGGGATAGGAAGAATTCTGGCGAGTGCGATCTTCTGTGGCTGTTAGCTGAGGATAACCCAGTTATAAGCCTTTGTGGGGAATAACTTTGAATAAAACTCGGGAGAGACGTTCGTGCTCTGCGGGGAAATACCTTCCAGAACCTCGCTGGGGATAAGCTTCGGGAGTCTGCTGGAGATAAGCCTCAGGGTTTGCCAGGGATGTGGATTCCAAATCTCTTGGGGGGTTTCCTTCGAAAGGGTGTCAAGATATCCATCTGTACCTTCATCCTATCAGTAATCCTTTTTCTTAGGTTCATTTAGGAAGTGATTATGTTTCAAATGCATATGCCTATTTAACAAAACATTGGACGTTTCTCAAAATAAAACAAATAGTGCAAGAGAAAAAGAAAAGGGAAATGACACAAATTTCTGGGGAAAGTATTTGTATTGATTTTCTTCGAGTATATTTGTACAAAGGAAACAATCATCCTAGTAAGAGGACTTTGCCGTAAATATTGAAAGATTTTATACAAAATAAAGGATGGCTATGTGAAATAATTCCATGGGACTCCGTTCTGCTATAGCTTTCACAACTCTGAATATCTGTCCATTCCATGCTTTGTTTGACGATGATTGGATTGATCAGAAGCCTGGAACCGGTTGATGAAGAGATTGTCTTTGAAGTGGTCCGACGAGACATAGTCATACGCTTTAATTCCCTAACTTTTGCCTGAATCGCCCTTTCGGGTTTTCGATTCACCGGGAAACCCCTTTTTGCCCAAGCCGCCCTTTCGGGTTTTCGACTTGCCGGGTGTACAGATTTTTTTCCGTTTTTATCCCTAATTTTTGCCTGAACCGCCCTTTCGGGTTTTCGGTTCACCGGGTTGCCCATTTTTGCCCAAGCCGCCCTTTCGGGTTTTCGACTTGTCGGGTTATTTTATGCGTAGTATCTTTTGACTATGTCTGCGTTCGCAGGGTGCGGCAAATCGTCACCGTCCATGGTGTCAAAATCATTGCACCACCCGAAAATATGCTTTTGATCACAAATGGTCCTTCATATGTAGGAGTCCATTTGCCCCTGGGATCACTTTGCGGCAAGATAATCCGCTTGATTACGAGATCTCCGACTCGATATACTTGACGTCTGACTTTCTTATTGAAGGCCTTGATCATCCACTTTTGATACGTCTGACCATGGCATATAGCAGCAAGTCGCTTCTCGTCGATCAGATTGAGTTGATCAAGTCGCGTCTGCATCCAATCATCTTCATTCAAACCTGCATCCTTCATAATCCTTAGAGAGGGGATCTGGACTTCCATAGACAAAACAACTTCCATGCCATAAACCAAAGAAAATGGGGTTGCCCCAGTTGAAGTACGTGTCATCGTACGGTATCCATGCAGAGCAAACGGTAACATCTCATGCCAGTCTTTGTAAGTGACTGTCATTTTCTGAATGATCTTCTTAATGTTTTTGTTCGCAGCTTCAACAGCACCGTTCATCTTCGGCCGATAGGGAGATGAATTGTGATGATAAATCTTGAACTGTTCGCATAATGCAGTGATCATTGTGTTATTCAGATTTGTACCGTTGTCCGTGATGGTCCTGTCTGGAACACCATACCGACATATGAGATTTTGCTTGATAAAGCGAGCAACCACATTTTTGGTGACAGAGGCGAAGGAAGCTGCTTCGACCCATTTAGTGAAGTAGTCAATGGCAACCAGGATGAAGCGATGTCCGTTGGAAGCCGTGGGCTTGATCTCTCTAATCATATCAATGCCCCACATTGCAAAGGGCCACGGAGCAGTCAGGACGTTGAGGGGAACCAGAGGAATATGAACTTTGTCAGCATAGACTTGACACTTGTGGCAAGTACGGGAATGTTGATGGCAATCAGCCTCCATGGTAGACCAATAATAGCCTGCCCTTAGGATCTTCTTAGCCATTGTATGCCCGCTCAAGTGAGTGCCAAATGTGCCGCTGTGTATATCAGTCATGATCAACTCTGCTTCAGCTTTATCCACACATCGGAGTAATACACAATCATGGCTTCGTTTGTAAAGGATGCCGTTGCTCAGGAAGAACTTAGCAGCGAATTTCCTTAAGAACTTCTTGTCATTTACGGAAGCTCCTTCAGGATAATCCCTAGTCTCGAGATACCTTTTAATTTCATGGAACCAAGGTTGTTCCACTACTTCTTCAGTATTAATCTCGTGGCAATGTGCCGGTTCATCCATTTGCTTGATGGTGATTTGGGGAGCCTCATTATCCCAGTTGAGTTTAAACATGGAGGACATTGTGGCCAGAGCATCGGCTAGCTGATTCTCTTCTCGCGGGAAATGCTCGAAGGTAATTTGCTCAAAATGAGGCAACAATGTCAGGACATGTTCTTTATATGGGATAAGATTAGGATGCTTGGTATCCCAATCTCCTTTGATTTGGCTGATGACCAAAGCCGAGTCCCCAAATACGATCAAAGATTTGATCCCCAAGTCTATAGCAGCCCCGAGACCAAAGATGCAAGCTTCATACTCAGCCATGTTGTTTGTGCAGCTGAAACAAAGTCGGGCCGTGAAAGGAGTGTGACAACCTTCCGGAGAAACGAGTACTGCGCCAATACCATTTCCTAGTGCATTTGAAGCACCATCAAAGTACAGGGTCCATCGGGATCCCTTTTCGGGTCCGTCATACGGTCCGTCACTTTCAATGTTGTCCAAATTCATGATGTCCTCGTCTGGGAAGTCAAATCTCATGGGTTGATAGTCTTCAATAGCCTGATGAGCCAGATGGTCAGCTAGTACACTCCCTTTTATAGCTTTTTGGATGGTGTACTGGATGTCATACTCGGTTAAGATCATTTGCCATCTAGCTATCCTTCCAGATAAAGCGGGCTTCTCGAAGATATACTTGATAGGGTCCATTTTGGATATTAACAAGGTAGTATGGGTCAGCATATACTGTCTTAGTCGGCGAGCAGCCCATACCAAAGCACAACAAGTTTTCTCGAGCAGTGAGTAGCGAGTCTCACAGTCGGTAAACTTTTTACTAAGGTAATAAATAGCATGCTCTTTTCGACCAGACTCGTCATGCTGGCCCAAAACACACCCCATTGAGTTATCCAAGACGGTCAAATACATGATCAACGGTCTTCCTTCGACGGGTGGCATCAGAATAGGAGGTTCTAGCAAATACTCCTTGATTCTATCAAAAGCAGCTTGACAATCGTCGTTCCATTCCACTACCTGATCTTTTTTCAAGAGTTTGAAAATTGGCTCACAGGTAGACGTCAGATGTGAGATGAATCTGGCAATATAGTTTATGCGCCCCAAGAATCCTCTAACCTCCTTTTCAGTACGGGGAGCAGGCATCTCTTGTATTGCTTTCACTTTTGCCGGATCGACTTCAATGCCTTTGTTACTTACAATGAATCCCAGGAGTTTACCAGACCTAACTCCAAAAGTGCATTTGCTTGGATTCAGCCTGAGCTTGTATTCTTTTAACCTGGCAAACAGCTTCCCCAAATGCTCAAGGTGCTCTTCCTCCGTTTGTGATCGAGCTATCATATCGTCTACGTAAACTTCAATCTCATGATGTATCATGTCATGAAATAAAGCTACCATGGCGCGTTGATAAGTTGCCCCTGCGTTCTTGAGCCCGAACGACATCACTTTGTAACAGAAAGTGCCCCATTGTGTAACAAAAGTCGTTTTCTCCATATCTTCGGGAGCCATTTTGATTTGATTGTAGCCCGAGAATACGTCCATGAAGGAAAACACTTTATGCTGAGCTGTATTGTCGATCAAGATGTCAATATGAGGTAGCGGGAAATCATATTTAGGGCTGGCCCTATTCAAATCCCGGTAGTCCACACACATTCTGACTTTGCCGTCTTTCTTAGGTACTGGCACAATGTTAGCGACCCATTGAGGATAGGACGTAACAGCCAGGAAGCCAGCATCGAATTGCTTCATTACTTCTGCTTTGATCTTTTCGGACATGTCAGGCCTCATTCGGCGAACTTTTTGCTTGATTGGTGGACAGTCTTCTCTTGTGGGGAGACGGTGAACCACGATGTCGGTGTCTAGACCCGACATGTCTTCATAGGACCAAGCGAAGATTTCAACATACTCATTCAGTAACTGTACCAAGCGTTCCTTGACTTTTGGTTCCAGGTTGGCACCCACTTGCACCTCCTTCCGATTCTCCTCGGTTCCCAAGTTAACAGTTTCCAATGGCTCTTCATGCGGTAAGATGGCCCTTTCCTCTTGTTGCAGAAGTCTGGCTAGTTCCCCGGGTACTTCACAACCTTCGTCATCTTCATACTCGGCTAAATTGACCAGATCTTCAGAGTTATTGAAAGATACAGCAGAATAGTCACCCATGGAATCCGGAGTGGACGGGTACCTGCATTGGTGAGTGTGGGTGTGTGTAAGGGATAGCCATCCTTAAACAAAAATGCAAAAGGAAAGAAAATGAACATAAGCAGTTTATCAAATGAAAAACGTCCAATGAATCATTAAACATGGCATATGAATATGAAAAATAGTCAAAACCCTTACAAGTGGACCTACATGCCCCGGGCCAGGCAGGAGGTGGAAAGATAGTATACGGATTGTTTGAAAGTAAAATATTACAGACCAAATAAGAAATGTTTAACAGATAAATTACTGATGAATAAAAGTGATGGGGACAAAGTCTTTAGCCTCCCAATTGCTCAATCCTCCTCTGACGGTTGGATAAATCCACTCTTCAATGTTGCTTTCCTTGTCTTCATCTTCCAGGGCGTTGATTCTGTATGGAGAAATTTTGACTGGCGCTCTTTCAATCTTTGACTGGCGCATGGCTTTCTGGCCAGCGGCTGTGAAACCTAATCCAAACTTATCAGTCTTATGCGGAAAGTCGGGTAACTGCCCCCACGCTGAATTCTTCCCTTCTTTGATTGCAGCTCTTGCATCCTCCAGAGATGCCATCCTGGCCATCTGTCTTGGTGCCTCAGCTGCCAACTTTGCCACTGCTACCTCAGGAAGAACTTCTTCTAAATGTTGAAACGGCGTCTCAATGAACTCTCCTTCAACCTCCACATACCGGAAAGAATTTAAGTGACTAATCATGTACTCTTCTTCGCCGTGGACAGTGATGATCTTTCCCTTGACAGGATACTTCGGCATTTGATGCAAGGAGGAGGTGACTGCCCCAGCATGGTGTATCCAAGGTCTACCCAGCAGGCAGGAGTATGATGGACGGATGTCCATTATATAGAAAGTGGATTTAAACACCTCAGTGCCTATCTTGATGGGAATTTCAACCTCTCCATGGACCATTCTCTTCGACCCATCGAAAGCTCTGACGACAATATCACTCGGCTTCAAATCCAACCCTTCGCAATCTAGCCGGTCCAAGGCCTTCTTAGGCAAAACATTCAGCGACGACCCGGTATCAACCAGAACATGTGCAAGGGTGGTTCCGCGACACTCGATTGAAATATGCAAAGCGTCATTGTGGTTTCAGCCTTTAGGGGTCAGGTCGGCATCAGAAAAACCTAATCCATTGTCTGCAGTCAGACTAGCCACGCAATGTTGAAATTGGTCTACGGAGGTTTCCTGGGGCACATGAGCTGCCTTCAGAAACTTAATCAAAGCTTGAGCGTGCGCTTCTGAGCAAAGCAATAGTGCCAGCATGGAGATCTTGGAGGGGGTTTGCCCCAACTGTTCCACCACATCGTAATCACTTCTCTTGATTATCCTCAAAATCTCGTCCATTTCTTTCTTGGAGGCTTCCGGGATCACCAAGGGTTGAGCCCTTGTCCTGACGGGCTCATCCTATATTCCCTTTCCTTTATCAGCAATGGTAGGAGAGACAGCACTAGGAATAACAACTTCTTCAATCAAAGGAGTTCTAGCAGAGAGCTTTACTGGTGCAGGGATGACTTCTTTAGCTGATGAGGGTCCAAAGACTGCTCTTGGAGGGGCAATCTCTGGAGAAAATATTTTCCCGCTTCTGGTGATTTTGCTGGTGCCCGCAATGTTACTAATGCTGGCTTCTTCATCCTCCTAATTTTCTTCAATTACTTCGACTTGCTTGATACCATGGTAGTAGATGTCACCACCATAGTTCCAAGGTATCGACTTCTCAGAAACATAGGGAACAGGCCCTGGCATCGTTATCTTTAAAGGAACAGATTTTGCAGCTGGTGTAATCTTAACTGGCTTTTTGACGGCCTCGGAAAGATTGGCGTGAATGGTTATGATTGAGACATTTTCAACATGAACTGGAACAGCAGAAACTTTTTCGAACAAAATTTGTCGGCTATCCATAAGGCCTTGGATGCCTTTCTTTAATAGCGGACAATCAAACGGCAGAGAGTGGCAACAGTAGCAGTCTTCTTTACATCCCGGGAAGATCCCGGCCCTTAACAAATTTAACTTAATGGTTAGCAGTGGAGTAGTCAGATCACTGATGTTAGCAACATACAAATCCTCCTCAATGGCATTGATATTTCGGCTGTGCTTCGGCATAGGTGCATATATCACATTAGGCTTCTCTGGAGCGTCAAACTCTACCTCCTTAGCCTCTATCAAGTCTTGGATTTTATGCTTGAGTGCCCAACAATCATTGGTGTCGTGTCCAACACTGTCTGAATGGTAGGCGCATTTAGCATTGGCATGATAATGCGGGGAGGACGTATTCACATTCTTTGGCGCCTCCTTGATGGTGGCAAGATTCAACTTCAATAGATGGGGAAGCACTTGTGCTGGAGTCATATTAATACGGGTGAACTGCCGTTGTGGCCTTTCCACCCGTTGCTGATTTGGTCTGGACTGGTTATAGCGAGGCTGCTCACTCGGAGTGTTTTGAATCATTACGGCCCCCACAGTTGGCCGACGCTCCATCTTTCCTGCTCTTCTCTGAGAATATACCATGGCTGTCTCCTTCTTAAAAGTCTTCTTCTCAACACTTGCAGCAACACCCTTCTGAATCTTTCCTGACTTGATGCCAGCTTCTATTCTTTCGCCTGTTAAGATCAGATCGGTAAACCCCGCGGAAGAGTTACCAATTAAATGATTGAAAAACGGCCCAGATAGGGTCCCAAGAAACATATCAACGAGCTCACGATCGGTTAAAGGAGGCTGCACCCTGCCAGCCAAATCCCTCCATTTTTGTGCATATTCTTTGAATCCCTCACTTGTTCCTAGTGACATACCCTGAAGTTGGGTACGAGTAGGAGCAATATCAGAATTATACTGGTATTGCTTGTAGAAAGCGGTGGCCAAATCTTCCCAATTTCTGACACTGGTTCCTTCTAGATGATAAAACCACTCCAACTGGGCTCCCGATAGGCTGTCTTGGAAGAAATGAATCCAGAGATTTTTATCTGCCGTATAGGGTTGAATTTTTCTCACGTAGGACCTGAGATGCATTTTGGGACAGGACAACCCATCATACCTCACAAACACTGGCACTTTGAATTTTGGGGGAATCACTATTCCGGCGACCAAGCCCATGTCTTCAAAATCCAAACCCGGTACCCTTTGCAATTCCATGGCAGCCAATCTGTCTTCTAAACCCTTGTACTTATCATCAGCTGGAGGATATTGCTGGTCAGAATAATCTTCATCCTCTTCAACCTCTTCCTCCTCTGCATCAGACTCGGAAGGCACCGCAACCCGATCCCTTTTACTAGTCCCCTCATCAGAAGTAGGAGGAAATTCAAGCACCCTCCGAGCTTCTCTGTCGAATCTTCTCCCCAAAGTAGCCACTCCGACCCTCTTCTTCTTCTTTACTGGGTCCTTGCTCTCCAAATGAGCCTTGATATCTTCTTGACTTTTAACCAAAGTCATCAAGAGTTGCTGGAACTGTGCATTCTGGGCTTGTAGGTCTTTGACTGTTTGCTCGAGATCCATCCTACTGAAATAAACAGCAGACAGATAAGGAAACCTGGAGTGAGACCTGCTTATGCACATGATGAATGGTATGCTGATGTATGCAATGCATTCAAGGATTTAGGACATTCAAAATTGTTTCAGACAAAGAAGAACGCACATCATATTAATAAGAAGAAATTTGTTAGTACATAAATGCCCCATGGGCCAACTGTTACAAAATAAACTTCTTAAGGCAGAAAGACATTGCGCATCCTCTTCGGTGCGAGGTAGGTGTTGAGGGCCTCTTGCTCGTGGAGTCGGCGGGTAAGCTCTAGAACCTTCTTTTCACTGGCGTAGAAGCTAGCTTCAAAAGTATTTCGTTCCTCCTTGAGCTGAATCTAACTTTTCTGCATTTCCTCCCATGATGTAGGCATGTCTGGATGTAGGATAGTGTAGGGAACCTCTCCTTCATTGACAGGCTCTTTAATCATAGGGAGAACATGAGGATAAGGCATCATTAGACTTTGGGCTCGGGCTCGTACCCACTTGAGATAGGGCTCAAGAGGGATGGAGTTCTTGTGTCCCAGAGTCTTGCTATCAACCTTGTTGAGTTTTCCCCAAGCTCTGATGAATCTTTGGCGGAGTCCTTGCGCATCGTTGTCGAAGTCAAAAACTAGGCTAGGAATCAACATATCATGAGGGCCATCCCTCCGTGCATATCCAAATTGCCTCAAAGCTAGGCAAGGGTTGTAGGTGATACCTCCCCTAATTCCAAGTAAAGGAACATTAGGAAATTCTCCGCAACGATCGACGATGATGACATTTTCTCTGGACCGAGAACACCAATGCACATCAGAATGAGTAAGAGTCATCAATCGTTGGGACCACCTTGTACCTTGGTCATTCTTCAAGACAGATTGTGGAAGGTGCGAAATAAACCACCTTGCAAGGAGAGGAGTACAACACATGAGAACACCCCTCTTTCTCATTGTTCGTGTGTAAAATGAGTGAAGGATGTCCCCAAGTAATGTTGGTATTGGATTTCTGGACAAGAAGATTTTGACGGCGTTGACATCTACCAATTGGTCAGGATTTGGGAACAAGACCAACCCGTAGATAAGGAGTGCCACAATCTCTTCAAAGGCTTGTAGGTCCAATGAGTTCCAACATTCTTGTGCCTTCTCAAACAAGAATTTTGCTAAGAATCCTTTGACGCCACTTCTGGTTTCCCAATGCCCCTTGATGTCGGATGGTTGAAGATGTAATGCTCGAGCAACATCTTCCGGCTTTGGTTCCTTTTCCGTACCGTTGAAGGGTAGTTGATTAAGGATAGGGATTCTTAGGAGTTGAGAAAACTCCTCCAAAGTGGGTACCAACTGATAATCAGGGAAAGTGAAGCAATGGTGAAGAGGGTCAAAGAACTGGAATAGCACCTTCATCATGTCTTCTTCAATGTTGGTGTTGACTAGGCTGAGCAGTCTACCATGTCTTTCACTGAAGGATGAATTTTCCGGAATTCTTGAGGTGATCTCCTTGAGTTGAGGAGAGATTCTCACAAGGTTGACTTGAATGGTATTTCTGCGAGGGATTTCCATGTCCTACAAAACAAGAACAAAGATGAAGATCCAAAACCCTTGAAATGGTCAGCGAATGCATATGATGTTTTATGATGTTTATGATGTATGCACAAAACATATGTACAAGCAAATCACACCAAACCCTAATTTCAGGCTTGCATGGGGTTTCATAGGTAAGTACCCTCTTGAGTGTAGTTGGCTTAAAAACCTGTCCTATAAATAGTAACCGGGTTCTAAGGAGCTCAATATCACGGAATTGTTTTCAATGTTCATTGTTTTGGTTTAGCCACTTAACTAGCGACCAAAATATTCCAAGAAAACAACCCTCAATGAGTGTAGTATCGAGTATCTACCAACTTCGGACTGCACCAAAGCCGGTCATCTCACTATCCCTAATAAAAGGCCAAGATGGTCAAGTAAGGTTCTAGGTCATTAGTGCTTAGTGACATCACTCAGCGGCCCCATACTCTCCTTGATTGAACTCAAGGGTTACCGGTACTCACAAATATGTCGCACTAGTATAGCTATTGCTTAGACCGTGTCGGTATACCCCGCACAGTTTCCACAACGTATTGCTATCTATGAATGTTTCCCAAAATCCGGGTGGAGGATTGTAAACCCAAACAATAGAGCCAAAGTATAAAGCAAGCAAATCAAACAATTAGTCATGCAAGAGGGTGATCTAAGCCCTAAGGTTACTCCTCTTTAAAAATATGATCCCCAGCAGAGTCGCCAGTTCTGTGGTACGGTGGGAGAACTGACTATGGTTTTGCGTTTGTTTTCGCAAATGTTTCGGTTGAGCAAGAGTCGCCACCGACTTTTTATTTTATCCTAAGGAAAGGTTTAAAAAGAACAGCAAAAACCTTTGAGATTTTTCTTGGGTTCGGGGAGTAGATTATAGAAGGGGAAGGTATTAGCACCCCTTCTATCCATGGTTATCCATGGGCTCTTAGGTACTTGCTTAGATCAACTTGCCTTGGTTTTCAATTGTTTGAAATGGTGCTTTGTGTGTGGTTTTGAAAATGTTTTGAAAAAGATGCCTTGCATAGGCTACCCTTGTAACAATTCTTTACTCGAATGTTTTACAAGAGGTGTTTTGTCTTTTAAAAAGATGTTTCAAGGTTTTTTGAAAGTTGGTTTTGAAAGTGTTTGTGAAATGGGTTTTGAAATAAGGCAAGTGTTTTCCTTGTAAATTGGCAAGTGCTTAAGAGTTATCTACCCTAAAGTTTTCTCAAAGATTTTTGTTATGTTTTAAACCTTTTGATAATTTTGTTCCACCATTGCATTTGGTGGACAATCTTGTTTTAGGAGTTGAAAGGGACAGGCGCGGGTCATCGTTTAGACCATAGTTGCAATCGTGTTAAATGTCTTTGGGCAATTTTCTTTAAAAGGGACTTGATCATTCATTTAAGCAACATTTTGAGGGACTATGATCATTTGATTGTTTATTTTACCCAAAGAAGTTCAACATGCAATATGGCCCAATTATTTGAAGGCAACAAAGTGGAATACCCTAGGGGTGCAAGTGTGAAATGTGTTGTCCATTTTTTCATGCTCATTTATCTTGTATTAGGTCGAACTATTTTGTTCATTTTATTCGCATACAAACCCTAATTCTAGCATAGTATGTTTAGAAAGCGATAAAGTGCGAAATTTAAATTCCTACGCTATTACATCACAATAATATAGGGAGGGGGGTACAATGTTTCAAATGGGGATATATTTAGACAAAAAAATTAAACCTAAACTATTACATCATTTTCTATGAATATTTACAAGCTAAATAAAAATGTATAATTCAAATGGTAAATAAAACAAATATGCAAGTATGCAAAAGGAATTTTTATATGTAAAAAAAAGTATTATTTATGTGAAATAATAAAAAAAAATGAAAATAAAAGGGATATTATTTTTGGAGTATTTTTGAATTTAGGGCAAAAACCCTAATTCTATTAAATAAAGCATACCATTTATTTATTATGAACAAATATTTATGTATATATACAAAAATAAAATAAAATGAGGTATTTGTCAAAAATGCGTTTTTTATATTAAATATTAATAAGAAAAATAAAAGGGGTATATACTTTGTATTTATCCTAAATATATTAATGAGTATATGTATATATGTATTATTTTAAATATGTAATATATATATAAATAATAATAATATTTAATATTTTTAGAAAATAGTATTTTTTCATATAAATATTTTCAGAAGGCAAAATAAAAATAAAAATGAAAATAAATGTGTTTTTACATATTTCTTAATATTTTAACAAAATGTATATATTTCTTTATTTATGTATAAATTAGAAGAAAATCAAATAAATACCTAATAAATTAAAAAATGGTGAGGAAAAATATTTTTATGTTTTTAATATTATTAATAAAAATAAATAAGTCAGAAATAAAAAAGAAAAGTCAAAAAATCAAGCAAATGGACAAAATGGGCTCAAGGGGTGCAATATCAAAAACATGGTGTAAATAAAAAAAAATGACACAGGCCCAGCCCACATAGCATCTTCTTCAACCTTCAGCCACAAATGTATCAAAAACGCGCGCTTCTAACAGGGATTCAAACATCCTGATTCTTTGAGCTTTTGCACAAACTTCCAACACAAAAGATGTTAAGCATGAAACCACGATTCCAAATATATAAAGAACATCTCCTAACTCTAAAAAATGAGAGAGAATTTTAATGATCCCAAATCCTAACCTAAGTTTTCTGCCATTTTCAAACTCCAAATTCTCTCTATTCAGGCAAAAGAAATGAAAAGTAAAAGAATGTACATGTTCAGTGGTATGAATAGGACATTGTTTCTTCACAAACTTAAGACTAATGATGCATAATAAGAGAGATACGAGTTCATCAAAATACCTGTTCAGCTGGAGTTCTAACTGGCAAATGGGGAGCTTACAGTGCAAGATACTGATTGGTATAGCTTCCTTGAGGTGTGGTGATGTTGTTCCAATATCTACTTTGCCTTGAGACACCTTGCACTGAGCTGTAGAACTTCAACTGCAAAATGAAAAAGTGAAAATGGTGGAACTTGTTAGAGGAGTTACATGTCGTGTTTCAAGGCATGGTTAGCTTGCATATGTGCTTGGGAATGTGTATGAACTGATTTTGGCAAAAGAGCTTGAAGGAAATGGAAGATAGCACTCAAACTGCAGGCTTTGCCCTGTTTGTGCAGTTTGAGGGTGATTATGGCAATGGGAGTGTTTGAGAGGTGCAAGGGTCGTGTATCATCTTGGTTATGATCTTTGG
This sequence comes from Vicia faba, assembly GCA_948472305.1. Classification (NCBI taxonomy): domain Eukaryota; kingdom Viridiplantae; phylum Streptophyta; class Magnoliopsida; order Fabales; family Fabaceae; genus Vicia; species Vicia faba. The sequence goes on along the minus strand of OX451739.1, from coordinate 10,584,467 downwards.
AATGTGTTTGATAACTTAGTTCTTGTGTGTCTAAGCTGAGATGGATGTTGTGTCATGTTATGGCACTTTTCTTCACTCTTAAGCAACAAAATGCAACTTGATGGTTTAGGTCAGTAGGGGACCTCTAATCCTGCTGCAAAACTTCTCTTGATCAGAGCAATTTTGTCCATAATCTTGTGCCAAAGAGATTTAGCTTGTACTTGCTTGATTTACCAATTGGACATAAAGTGAACTTTTGCAAAAATGGATAGTTCACTTTATCTAAAAATGGATTAGGCTTGTGTACAATACTTGAACTCATAGAATAACACTTTGACACAATGAAAAAGTATTAAATTATTGAGTGTAACTTGGTTTAAGGACCTGTAATCTAATCTAAAGCATGCTGAGTTCAAATTGTAAGGTTATGAACATGTAACTTGGTCATGAACAAAGTGGTTTTTTGCTATATTGTGAAATTCGATTCTCCCTAACCATGAGGTTGTTTGAGAAGTTCTTGGACATTTTGGAAAGCTTGGAATGTGTACTACAATCCATCTTTGAAATGAAATTTGAAATTCAAAGTGGAAGTGTATGTAAAATGGCCTTGAAGTGGGGTAGAAAACCTTGTCAAAATAGGTCAAAAATTCCCTAAGTTAAGAATGGTTTAGTGCCCTTATTCAAAAATTTGTAACTTGAGATGCAAGCTTCAAATGAGAAAACTTTGTGAATCAAAGTTGTATATTATGCAACAAACTACAACTTTCATGTTTGGACTTTTGTTTGAATCCAAATGGATCATGGTGAAAAAGTGGGGCAAACTTGGGAAAAAAATTAGGGTTTTTCATAACTTAGAAAAATTCTAAGTTATGAAAAATTCCATTTTAAACCCTAATTTGCATTTTGTGATTTCTTGGTGAACAAGTTTCATGATTTAGCATGTTTTTGATAAAAAATGAATCTTGATTCTTGATTTTGACCAAAAAAGTCAAAGTTTGACTTTTCAGTACACAGTCAAAATTGATCAATTGACTGGGAAATTCAACTGTCAATCCTGTGTACTTGGGATCTTTTGAGTTTGTTGATCATGTCAAGATAATTCCATAGGGTCCTTGAGTCCATGTGTGAGCTTGGTTTGCCATTGGCTAGGTCAAACAGTCAAAAATTGCCTTTGTGCAGTCAAAACCCTAAAAATGACCATTTTGCCCTTTTGGTGATCTGATCAAATTTCTTGGGGAATTGTGATCCAAACTTGACCAAATGGTTCATATGAGTTCATAATGTTGATGTGGGTCAAATTTCATGAGGTTTGACTGTCAATTGGCCACAGTTGACTTTTTCCGAATATAGTTGATTTTTAGGTCAACTGTCCAATTGACTGGGCAAAACTTGGAATCAAGACTTGAAACTTGATGTGGGTAAACTTGGGAGTCCAATATGAAGCATGAAAGTCATCTTAGGCATTTTAGGTCAAAATATCTTTGTGCAAACACAAACCCTAATTTGAGTCCACAGTGCAAGGAGAGGTCCTGAGCAGATGAAACCCTACTTGGATTTTGAGCTTCAAAGGCTTTGTGGTGAGAAATCAATGAGAAATGGAAGGGAAAATTTTGGGGTACAACAATGTTCTTGATTACAAATGGTCCTTCATAGGTAGGAGTCCATTTGCCCCTGGGATCACTTTGTGGCAAGATGATGCACTTGATCACTAGATCTCCAACTTGATATACTTGGCGTTTGACTTTCTTGTTGAAGGCCTTAATCATCCTCTTTTGGTACATCTGACCATGGCAAACAGTAGTAAGTCTCTTTTCATCAATTAAGTTCAATTGATCAAGTCGGGTATGGATCCAATCGTCTTCACTCAAACCTGCATCTTTCATAATTCTTAAAGAGGGGATTTGAACTTCGATAGGCAAGACAACCTCCATGCCATAAACCAAATAATAGGGTGTTGCCCCAGTTGAAGTGCGAGTCGTGGTACGGTATCCATGGAGAGCAAACAATAGCATCTCATGCCAGTCCTTGTAGGTGACTTCCATTTTCTGTATGATCTTTTTAATATTTTTATTAGCAGCTTCGACTGCACCATTCATCTTTGGCCGATAGGGGGATGAATTGTGATGTTGAATCTTGAACTGCTCGTACAAGGCGGTGATCATAGTATTGTTAAGGTTTGTACCATTATCAGTGATGATCCTTTCGGGGATACCGTACCGGCAAATAAGGTTCTGCTTGATGAAGCAGGCGACAACATTCTTAGTAACGGATGCGAAGGAAGCTGCTTTGACCCATTTGGTGAAATAGTCAATGGCCACCAGAATAAAGCGGTGTCCATTGGAGGTTGTAGGCTTGATCTCCCCAATCATGTCGATTCCCCACATAGCGAAGGTCCAAGGAGTTGTTAAGACATTTAGAGGAACCAGAGGCACGTGCACCTTGTCTGCATAGATTTGACATTTATGGCAGGTCCGGGAGTGTTGATAGCAGTCTGCTTCCATGGTAGACCAATAATAGCCTGCCCGTAGAATCTTCTTCGCCATCATATGCCCACTAGAGTGAGTGTCGAAGGTACCCTCATGCAATTCAACCATGATCTTTTCAGCTTCAATCTTGTCCACACAACGGAGCAGAATAGAATCATGATTACGCTTGTACAGGATGCCATTACTTAGCAAGAACTTAGCTGAGAATATCCTTAAGAACTTTTTATCATTGACTGAAGCTCCTTCGGGATATTCTTAAGTCTCGAGATACCTTTTAACTTCATGAAACCATGGCTGGTCCACTACTTCATAGGTATTAATCTCGTGACAATGTGCTGGTTCGTCCATCCGTTCGATGAAGATCTGGGGAGCCTCATTATCCCAATCAAGTTTAAACATAGATGACATTGTAGCTAGAGCATCTTCTAGCTAATTTTCTTCTCGCGGGAAGTGCTCGAAGGTAATTTGCTCGAAATGAGGTAACAATGTCAGAACATGTTCTTTGTAAGGGATGAGGTTTGGATGCTTAGTGTCCCACTCTCCTTTGATCTGACTGATGACCAAAGTTGAGTCCCCAAACACATCTAAATATTTGATTCCCAAGTCCATGGCAGCCTTGAGACCAAAGATGCATGCTTCGTACTCTGCCATGTTGTTCGTACAGTTGAAGCAAAGTTTGGCAGTGAAAGGAGTATGGCATCCTTCCGGGGATATGAGCACAACGCCGATACCGTTACCAAGTGCATTGGATGGCCCATCAAAGTAAAGGGTCCATCGGGATCCTTGTCCAGGTTCGTCATATGGTCTGATCTCTTCGCAGTTGTCCAATGTCATGATGTCTTCGTCAGGGAAGTCAAACTTCATGGACTGGTAATCTTCTACAGCTTGATGGGCTAGATGATCAGCCAACACACTGCCCTTTATAGCTTTTTGGGCCGTGTACTGTATGTCGTATTCCGTTAAGATCATTTGCCATCTAGCTATCCTCCCAGACAGAGCAGGCTTCTCAAAGATGTACTTTATCGGATCCATCTTAGATATCAGCAAAGTGGTATGAGTCAACATATACTATCTTAGCCGGCGAGCAGCCCATACCAAAGCGCAACAAGTTTTCTCGAGTAGTGAATATTAGGTTTCACGGTCGGTAAACTTTTTGCTTAGGTAATAAATGGCGTGCTCTTTTCGGCCAGACTCGTCATGCTGCCCCAGTACGCTCCCCATTGAATTCTCTAAGACCGCCAGATACATGATTAGCGGTCTTCCCTTGACGAGTGGCATCAAGACAGGAGGTTCTAGTAAATACTCCTTGATTTTATCGAAAGCAACATGACATTCATCATTCCATCTGACTACTTGATCTTTCTTCAACAGCTTGAAGATTGGCTAACAAGTAGACGTTAGGTGAGAAATGAATCTGGCAATGTAGTTTAGGCGTCCCAAAAAACCTCTGACTTCCTTCTCAGTGCGAGGAGCAGGCATTTCTTGTATAGCTTTGACTTTGGCAGGATCAACCTTGATGCCTTTGTTGTTGACAATGAAACCTAAGAGTTTACCGGACCGGACTCCGAATGTACACTTATTTGGGTTCAATCTTAACTTGTACTCCTTTAATCTGACAAACAACTTTTGCAAGTGGTCAAGGTGTTCTTCTTCAGTTTGTGATCGGGCTATCATGTCATCTACGTATACCTCTATCTCATGATGTATCATATCATGAAACAAAGCTACCATGGCGCGTTGATAGGTTTCCCCGGCATTCTTCAGTCTGAATGACATCACTTTGTAGCAGAACGTACCCCACTGTGTGACAAAAGTAGTTTTCTCCATGTCCTCAGGTGCCATTTTGATCTGGTTATAGCCTGATAATTCATCCATGAACGAAAATACTTTGTGTTGGGCTGTATTGTCGACCAGGATGTCGATGTGTGGAATTGGAAAATCATCTTTAGGGCTGGCCCTGTTTAAATCTCTATAATCCACGCACATTCTCACTTTTCCATCCTTTTTAGGCACGGGAACAATGTTGGCCACCCATTGAGGATAAGAAGTAACAACCAGAAATCCAACATTGAATTGTTTCATAACTTCTGCTTTGATCTTCTATGACATGTCAGGTCTCATGCGGCGGACCTTTTGTTTCACTGGTGGACAGTCTTCTCTGGTGGGTAGATGGTGTACCGCAATGTCTGTATCGAGTCCCGATATGTCTTCGTATGACCAGGCGAAGATCTCGACATAATCATGCAATAGCTGAATTAGGCGCTCCTTAACACTCGGATCTATATTGGCACCCACTTTGATTTCCTTTTTATCTTCCTCAGTTCCCAAGTTGATTGTATCCAATTGCTCCTCATGAGGCTGAATTTCTCTTTCCTCTTGCGTAATAGTCTGGCCAATTCCCCTGGCACCTCACAATCTTCCTCACCTTCGTATTTGGCTTGGTAGATCAGATCTTCAGAGTCACTGAAGGCTATAGAAGTATTGTTACCCATGGGATCCGGAGTGGAAGGGTACCTGCATTTGTGAGTGTGGGTGTGTGTAAGGGTATAGCCATCTTAAAACAATAAAATGTAAAAGAAAGGCAATGAGCCTAAAAAGTTTATATGTGAAAAAGCATCCATGATTCATTGAATGACATATGTAGATGAAATAAAAATCCTTACAAATGGACCATTGTGCCTCGGGTAAGACACAAGGTTTTTAAAGTGCGAATTGTTTGTGAATTATTACAGTCCAACAGAAATGTAAAAGATAAATTACTGAGATATGAAAGTTATCGGAACGAAGTCTCTGGCTTCCTAGTTGCGAAGTCCTCCGCTGACAGTAGGAAATATCCAATCTTCCAAGCTGCCCTCCTTTTCATTGTCTTCTAGTGCATTAACCCCTTGGTGGTTGATCTTCACAGGTGGCCCTCCGGCACGGGCGCGACACACATCCTTCTGAGCAGTCGAAGTAAACCCTAAGCCAAACTTGTCTGATTTGTAAGGAATGTCTAGAAGCTGACCCCAAATTGTGCATCCCCCTTCTTCCACTACTGCTCTTGCATCCTTTAAAGATGACATCCGAGGCGGAGGTCTTGTGATCTTAGGAGTTGAGGATACTGTCTTGGTCGCCGCTACTTCGGGAGAGACTTCTTCAAAATGTTGGAAAGGGGTTTCTATGAACTCGCCATCTAACTCTACATAGCGGAAGGAATTCAGGTGACTAATCATATACTCCTCCTCCCCATGGACAATTATGATCTTCCCTTGGACGGGGTACTTGAGCATCTGATGCAAGGTGGAGGTGACAGCACCGGCGTTGTGGATCAAGGGGCGTCCCAACAGACAGGAATAAGAAGGACGGATGTCCATCACGTAAAATGTTGAATTGAAAACCCGAGTTCCCACATTGATTGGGATGTCCACCTCCCCATGGACCATCCTCTTTGATCCATCAAAAGCTCTCACCACTATATTGCTAGGTTTTAAAGTCATCCCCTTGCAATCCAACCTATCAAGGGCTTTCTTCGGCAAGACGTTCAAAGATGATCCAGTATCAACCAAGACATGAGCTAGGGTTGTTCCTCTGCACTCCACTGAGACATGTAACACATCATTGTGTTTTATCCCTCTGGGTGTTAAGTCAGCATCGGAGAAGCCCAGGCCATTATCAGCTGTCAAACTAGCCACACAGTCCTCGAACTGGTCAGCAGACGTCTCTTGCGGCACATGAGCTGTCTTCAGAAATTTTACCGGTGCTTTGGCATGTGCTTCAGAGCACAACAGCAGGGCTAGCATAGAGATCTTGGAAGGGGTCTGCCCCAATTGTTCAACCACATCATAATCACTTTTCTTAATGATCCTCAGGATTTCTTCCATCTCTTTCTTGGATGTTTCAAGAATAGCTAGTGATTGAGCATTCGTCTGGACAAGCTCCTCTTAAACGTTCTTTCCTTTATTCTCAGCAGTGGAAGTAGGGATATGAATTATATTGTCTTTGTTGGCAGGTACACTTGCAGGTAGTCACTGGTGTAGAGGTAATCTTCGGAATGGCCACGGGTCCAAAGACTGTTTTTGGAGGAGCAATCTCTAGAGAGAAGATCCTTCCACTGCGGGTGATCTTGCTAGTTCCAACAATATTGCTAATGTTGGAACTTTCCTCTTTGGAGCTTTCTCCTTCGGAAGTCAGTTCAATCTGTTTAATACCATGGTAGTAGATTTCTCCACCATAATTCGATGGTACTAATTTATCTGATTTGTATGGGGCAGGCCCGGGCATTGTTATCTTAAGTGGAGCAGTCTTTGGAGCAGGTGTAATCCTAACGGGTCTTTTAGGGGCCCTGGAAGGATTGGCGTAGATGGTTATCATAGAAACTTCTTTCACTGGAACGGGTGAAACAAGAGCTTTCTCAAACAAAATTTCTTGGTTATCCATCAGTCGTTGGATACCTTTCTTCAACAGAGGGCAGTCAAATGATGAAGATAGGAAAACCTGGCAGTCTTTGTCACAACCTGGGAAAATACCAACTTTTAACAAACTCGACTTGATGGTCGGGAGCGGAGTTAACAGTTCATCCACGGTAGTAACAAACAGATCTTCTTCAATAGCGTTGGCATTGTGAGCATGCCTTAACATTGGGGCGGAAATAACATTTGGTTTCTCAGGCGCTTCAAACTCAACTTCCTTCACATCTATCAGATCTTGAATCTTATTCTTCAGAGCCCAACAATTGTTGGTGTCGTGCCCTGGACTTTCATAATGGTACGCGCATCTGGCGTTGGGATGGTAATGTGGAGAAGTAGTATTAGGATTTTTTGGGGCCTCTTTCAAAGTGGCCAGATTCAACTTCAGGAGATGTGGTAGAACTTAAGCCGGAGTCATGTTAATCTTGGTAAACTGCCGAACTGGCATTTCTACCCTTTGTTGATTAGTTCTCGGTTGGTCTGATGCAGGTTTCAGAATCATAATGGTCCCCATTGTTGGTCGGCGCTCGGTTCTTCCCTGATTTCTCTGTGAATAGACAGCAGATACTTCCTTTCTTCCCGTGAAGGGCTTTTTTACAGCTGTTGAGGCAGACGCGTCCTTCTGAATTTTCCCATTTCTTATACCAGCCTTCACTCTTTCGCTGGTTAAAATCAATTCAATAAACCCTGCAGAGGAACTCCCAATCAGATGATTGAAGAAAGGTCCTGATAGAGTTCCTAAGAACATGTCCACCAACTCCCTCTCAGATAGAGGAGGTTGCACCCTTCCGGCTAGGTCTCTCCACTTTTGCGCGTAATCTTTAAAGCCCTCATTGGAAGCCATGGCCATACTCTGTAGCTGAGTACGGATAGGTTCCAAGTAGGCGTTGTATTGATACTGTTTATAGAAGGTTGCTGCCAAGTCTTCCCAATTATGGACATCTGCTCTCTCCAACTGGTATAACCAATCAAGATGCGTTCCTGATAAACTGTCTTGGGAAAAGTGGACCCACAGGTCTTTGTCGGCAGAATGTGGTTGAATCTTCCTGACATAGGATCTGAGGTGAATTTTAGGGCAAGACACCCCATCATACTTGGCAAACAGTGGCACTTTAAATTTTGGAGGGATTACAATTCCTGACACCAGCCCCAACTCCTCAAAATCTAGCCCCGGTACTCTCTGGATTTCCATAACAGTTAGACGCTCTTCCAGGTGTTTGTATTTGTCATCGGCCGGGGGGTATTGTTGTTCAGAGTAATCCTCTTCCTCCTCTTCTTCTTCTTCTTCAGAATTTGATGGTACTGCCATTCCTTTTCCTTTTCTTTCCCCTTCTTCAGATGTTGTTGGGAATTCTAAGGTCCATCTGGCTTGTCCCTGAAATCTTCTGCCCATGATAACCACACCAGCTGGCTTCTTCTTCTTTTTCTCTTTTTCTTTTTCTAGCAAAGTCTTCAGTTCCTCCTGCCCCTTGGCCAAGGTCACGAGCAACTATTGAAATTGTGAATTATGAGCTTGCAAATCTTTGACTGTTTGTTCAAGATCCATCTTGCTGAAATAAACAGCAGAGAGATGAGGAAACTTGGTGTGAAGACCTGATTATGTTTATGATGAATGATATGTATTCATGCAATGCTTTCAAGGATTCAGAAATTCAAATTTGTTTTAAACAAAAAGAAACGCACGTCATATTAATAAGATAGAATTGTGAGTACATCAATGCCCCTTGGGCAAAATAATATAAAACTCTAAGGTAAAAAGATGTTGCGCATCCTCTTTGGTGCAATGTAGGTGTTAAGAGTATGCTCTTCATGAAGTAGCCGAGTGAGTTCCAAAACCTTCTTCTCGCTTGCGTAGAATTAGGCTTCGAAAGTATCACGCTCTCCCTTGAGTTGTATCCAACTTCTTTGTAGATCTTCGAGTGATGTTGGCATGTCAAGATGTATGATGGTGTATGTAACCTCTCCTTCCTTAACAAGCTCTATAATCACTGGGATAATGGAGGGATAAGGCATCATAAGACTTTGGGTGCGGGTTCGTACCCACTTGAGGTAAGGCTCAAGAGGGATGGAATTCTTGTGTCCCAAAGTCTTGCTATCCACCTTGTTGGGCATCCTCCAAGCTCGGATGAATATCTGGCGGAGTCCTTGGTCGTCGTTGTCGTAGTCGAAAACCAATCCTTGAATCAACATATCATGTGGGCCATCCCTTCGGGCATAACCAAACTATCTTAGATCCAAGCAAGGATTGTAGGTGATACCTCCCCTAATGCCAAGTAGAGGGACATTAGGGAATTCCCCACAACGGTCAATAATGATGATATTCTCTTTGGATCGAGAACACCAATGGATATCTGAATGGTTAAGTGTAATTAACCTTTGTGACCACCTCAAACCTTGATCATTCTTCAAGACTGATTGGGGATGATGAGAAATAAACCATCTTGCTAGGAGAGGAGTACAACACATAAGAACACCTCTTTTCCTCATTGTACGAGTGTGAAAAGAGTGGAGGATATCCCCAAGCAATGTAGGCATCGGGTTGCGAGTCATGAAGATTTTGACAATGCTCATATCTCTGAGTTGATCAGGGTTAGGGAACAAGACCATCCCATAGATGAGAAGATCTACAATCCCCTCAAAAGCTTGCAAGTCTAGGGAGTTCCAACAACTTTGGGCCTTCTCAAACAGGAATTTTGACAAGAAGCCTTTGACACCACTTCTAGTTTCCCAATGAGTTGTGACATCAGATGAGTGCAAGTGTAGGGCTTGAGCAATCTCTTATGGCTTTGGATCTCTTTCCGTACCGTTGAAGGGTAGTTGATTGAGAATAGGAATTCTCAAGAGTTGAGAGAATTCTTCCAAAGTAGGCACAAGTTGATAGTCATGAAATGTGAAGCAATGATGCAAAGGGTCAAAGAACTGGAAGAGAACTTTCATCATATCCTCCTCTGTGTTGGTGGTGACCAGGTTGAGTAGACGGCCATGTCTCTCGGTGAATGGAGAATTCTCAGGAATCCTTGAAGCTAGCTCCTTGAGTTGTGGAGGAATTCTTACAAGGTTAATTTGGATAGTTTTCCTGCGAAGTGAATCCATTACCTACAAAACAAGAACAAAGATGAATCTCCAAAATCCTTGAAATGGTTAGTGAATGTATATGATGTTCATGATGTCCATGATGTTATGCACAAGTATATATGTACAAGCAAATCACACAAGTTCCTAGTTTAGGCTTGCATGGGGTTTCATAGGTAAGTACCCTCTTGAAGTTTAGTTGGCTCAACCTGTCCTAGTAATAGTAACCGGGTTCTAAGGAGCTTAATATCATTGGATTGTTTCCTTGTTCATTGTTTCAATTCAAGCCTCTTTACTGGGGATCGAAATATTCCAAGGAACCAACCCTCAATGAGTGTAGTATCGAGTATCTACCAACTTCGGACTGCACCAAAGCCGGTCATTTCACTACATCCTAAAAGGCCAAGTTGGTCCAGTAAAGGTTCTAGAAGTCCATTAGTGCTTCATGACATCACTCAGCGGCCTCGTATTCTCTTTGATTGACTTAAAGGCTACCGGTACCCACAAATATGTCGCACTAATATAGCTATTGCATAGACCATGTCGGTATACCCCGCACAGTTTCCACAATGTATTACTATTTACCTATAATGTTTCCCAAATCCGGATGGAGGATTCAAACCCAAACAAAGAACCAAAATTGTAAAGCAAACAAGTCAAACAATTGTAAGCAAATAAAGGTGATCTAAACCCTAAGGTAACCCCACTTATAGAATTTTCCCCAGCAGAGTCGCCAGTTCTGTGATGCGGTGGGAGAACTTACTTGAGATTTTGTGTTTGTGTTCGCAAATGTTTCGATTAGCAAGAGTCGCCACCGACTTTTATTTTATCCAAAAGGAAAGGTAAAAAAGCACATGAAAGACCTTTGAGATGTTTTCTTGAGTTTGGGGGGTAGATTATGAAAAGGGAAGGTGCTAGCACCCTTTTCATCCATGGTTTTCCATGGGATCTTAGTTACTTGTTTAGATTACTTGCTTTGCTTTGAAATTGTTTGAAATGGTGTTTTGTGTGGTTTTGAAAGTATTTTGAAAAGAGGCCATTGTTTAGGCAATCTTTGTAATGATTCTCGTTCGTAAGAATGTATACAAAGATGTTTGTCTTTTGAAAAATGTTCCAATGTTTTGAAAGTTGTTTTGAAATGTGTGTGTGTTTGTTTTTGAAAATAGCAAGGATTATTTTGAAATTGGTCAAGTAACTAGAAACAATCTACCTACTCAAAAGTATTTCTTGTGCATTTTTATTCCTTTGACATTGTTGATTTACCATTGATTTGGTAAACAAACCTATCTTTGGATGTAAACGGGACGGGCGTGGGTCATCGCATGACCATGATAGCAATGTTGCCAAGCATCTTAGCAATTTTTAGGGACCAAGATCATCTTTGTTTAGGCAACCTTTTGATAGCGTCATCGAGGGACTATGATCTTGTTTTGTTTTATTTTGCCAAGATACTTTGCATGCGTAACATCGCCATTTTTATTTAGGCAACCAAGTGGGAGAAACCCTAAGGGTGCTTGTGTACAATGTGTGTCATTTTTCATGCTTTTGTCTTGCATTAGGTTTTCTATTTGTTTTGATTTTGTTCTTGTCATGTAAACCCTAGCTTTACTAAACATAGTATGAAAGCAATAAATTGCGTAAAATAAACTAAGCTATTACAACAATTATTATGGGAGGGGGGATACAAGTTTTTGAATGGGGATATTGCACAAATATAAATCTAAAAACATTATTACAACCCAATCGAATATTGTACGCATTAAATAAATAAACAAGTATTTAAAATGCAATGCAAATGTATTTATGTAAAATGTTTTGTATTTGTTTAATGTATGAGAAAATAAATTAATTAAACCCTAGAAATAAGAGAAAAATATTATTATTTTTGGAAAGGGGTGAAACCCTAATTTTTTGAATTAAAAGAAAATATATGTTCTATATTATTATTTTGTCCATTTTTGTATAAGAAAATAATAAATAATATTATATGTCAATATTAAAAAAAGTAAATATGTATGAAAATAAATATTTTATGAGTATGGATAATATAATAAAAATGTATAGTATTTTTAAAATATATTTACAAATTTATTTAAGAAAATAAAAGCTATTATCCTAACAAACTATTTTCTATGTAAAAAAATAATAAATAAAATAAAATAAAAATTGCAAAAATAAAAGAAATTATTTTTTATGATTTTTAATGTTCAGAAAAATAATTAAAAGCAATAAATATGAAAATATAAAGAAAAATGCAAAAATATAAAATAATAGTCAGGGGGTGCAAAAGTAATCCAGGAGGTGCAAAAAGTAAAAACAAAAAGGCCAGGCGCGCCAAATAGCCCAAGGCAACTCATCCTTGTCCTCCAGCCATCTCTGCGCGCGCGTGTTATGGTTCAAACTGCAACTTGCTAATGCTTGCACAAAAATAAAAACCCATAACATAAAACCTGTAGCATTTAATCTCACGATTCCAACCATGTAAAATTTGTAATCTAACTCTCAAAGATCAGAGAAAATTTTGTCAGCCCTAATTCGTGACCTAAAATTTTTATGAACTTCAAGCTTTAAATTCTCACATCACAGTTAATATAAATGGAAAGTATGCATATGTACAACTTCACCATGTTATAGACTACATCTTTTCTTCACAAATCGTGGCTTGAGGATGCTTAAATAGAGAGATCGAGTTTTGAAAAATACCTCCTTCAGTTGGATTTAGATAGAGCAATGTAGGGACTTTGATGGAGGCTTGAGGATCGTGTGAGCTTCCTTGAATTTCCTTCAAGTTATTCCAATGCCTAGCTTGCTTTGTGGATGGCCAGAAGTCTCTGCACAAGTCAAGTTGCAAGCTCCAAGTTTGAAAATGGCAATGGCTGAAACAGGGCTTACACATGCAGGTTAAGGGCTTGGATAGCTTTGATATGATGTGGATAAGATGTTTCAAGTGTCAAGCCACAAAACGCACGAGCAAAAAATGAGTTTGCTATAGTTTTGCAGAACCTAGATGTTTGGGCAGAAAAATGGAGTTTTTGAGTTTGAGAGAGTTTCCAATGTCAAGCCGGCGTGTTTTGCATTGTGATAACTTTGTATATTTGTATAGAAACGACACAAAGGTCAATCCTTACTAGCTGTACAAGTTCTAGCATCTTTTGCAACCTTTCTTGTATTTTAAGTAAAGTGAAATGATAAATGCAACATGCTTGTAATGGCTACCTCAAAGGCTGATAAGTGTTGTTATACATTGCTTGAGACCTGTGGAAAATGTTTGCATCAAAGGGACAGGTCCAAGGCTCAAGATTTGTAAAGTTGCAAAATCTCACCTTTATGAAAATGGCATTGTAACCTTTATGCCATTAATGGAATTATCTCTTGTACAATGCTCCAAAAGCCAAGATAATGCCTTTGTCTTCTGAGTTAGCATTTAATTATGGAGTGTAGAATGAGTTTAGGACCTGTAAAGCAAGGTACAATCAACATAGATCTGATTTGCAACTTGATCTCATGTAAAAATGGCTTGAACAAAAGTGATAAAATGCCAACTTCTCCTCTTCGATTCTCCCTAACCAAAAATGATCTTGGAGAGTTCTTGGACATTTTGGAAAGCTTGAAGTGTGATTTATAATCCATCTTTGAAATTAATTTTGAGATACCTCTTGGAACTAGGTGAAAAATGTCCATGAAGTTGGGTCAAAAAACTGCCTAAATTAGGGCAAATTTTCACTAAGTTATTTAGTTCATGGACCTATGTTCACAAATTCATAACTTGAGATCCAAACATCTTTTGGGAAAAGTTTGTGAAGCAAAGTTGTAGATTTCATGGGGTACTACAACTTTAATGTTGGAAGTTTTCTTTGAATCAAATTGCATCATGGTGAAAAAGTGGTGGAAAGTTGGGAAAAAATAAGAAAATTTTCATACTTAGAAAAATTCTAAGTTATGAAAATTTTCAAATTCAAAACCCTAATTTTCAAAATTGGTTTTCTTGGTGAACAAGTTTCATGTTTTGACATATCTTGATGAATTATGACCCTTGGAACTTGATTTTGAACAAAAAGTCAAAGTTTGACTTTTCAGTGTACAATTGACTTTTGATCAGTTGACTGCAAAATTCATCTGTCAATCCAATGAACTTGAGATCTCCTGAACCATGTAATTAGGTCAAGATTATGCCATTGAACCCTTGAAATCATGTTTAAAACCAATTGGTCATTGGCTTGGTTAAAAATCAGAAATTACCCTTTCTCAGTCAAAACCCTAATTTTGACCATTTTGCCCTTTTGATAATTTGATCAAATTTCTTGAGGAGTTGTGATCCAAACTTGATCAAATGGTACATATGAGTCTAAAATGTTGATGTGGATAAAAAATTATGAAGTTTGACTGTAAATTGGCCATGGTTGACTTTTTTCCCAATACAATTGATTTTTAGGTCAATTGTCCAATTGACTGATCAAAAATGTGATTCAGGGCTTGAAACTTGACATGAGCAATCCTAGGGGTCCAAGATGATGTATGAAAGTCACATGAAGTATTGGTGGTCCAAAAATCCTTGTGCAAACTCAAACCCTAATTTTGGGTTATCAGTGCAAGATGAGGTATCTTGAGCTGACCAAACCCTAATCCTGTCTTGAGTCCAAGAAGTCTTGTGAGAAAAATCTTGATAAATGAGAGGGAAAATTTTGGGGTATAACACACAGGAAAGACCTTTGAGATGTTTTCTTGAGTTCAGGGGGGTAGATTATGAAAAGGGAAGGCGTTAGCACCCTTTTCATCCATGGTTTTCCATGGGCTCTTAGTTAATTGCTAGATGTGATCGGTGGATCTGGAACTGACTATTTAACGCTGGTTCGCGAAATGTCGCGGAAGCAAGAGTCGCCACCGTCTTTTATTTTCTCCAAATGGAAAGGACAAAAGCACAGAAAAATTCCTTAAAGAGATTGCTCTCGGTTCGGGAGGTAGATTATAGAAAGGGAAGGTGTTAGCACCCTTTCTATCCATGGTTATCCATGGGCTTTTAGATACTTGCTCATTTGTGTTTTCAAAAGGTTTGTTTGCTTTTCAACTGTGGGTTTAAAAAGTTTCTTTGAAAATTCCAGTTCGACTCTTGTATCTGTCCTCAAGAGTGTTTGGAAAATTGCTTTCGAAAGCTTTTTGAAAAGGTGTCGGTGTGAAAAGTATTTTTGAATTTTGTTTTGAATTTAGAGCAAGTATCAAGAGTCGTCTACCTACCCTAAGGAATTCGTCTGTGTAAATGTCCTTTAAAGTAGTGCCATCCCACCATTGAGAGGTAGGTAGCACCACCGTTGGAGGTGTTCGGGTCAATTCGAGTTTAGGGACATGGTGATCACCAGAGCAATAGGAAGATACCTTAGAAGCTACCCTCATGCCAGGTTCCCGGATCATGAGGACTTACTAAGACATCCTCTACTCGACGATCACCTTTCGAGGCAAGGCAACAGTGAGGCGTACCCTAGGGGTGGTGTGTGATTTGTGTGTCGTTTTCAGTTATTTTTGTCTTGTTATGTTATGGTGATCTACGCGTTCGTTTTTATTTAGACATTCATTCTTGCATGCAATTATTAACAGTTAAAAAGTTGCGAGAAATATAAAATTCCTAAACTATTACAAAGGCGCGGGTCCACATCGCCAAATTTAATCCAGGACCCGATTTGACATAAAATAAAGAAATAAGGTGCGAGAAATATAAAATGTCCGAGTTACATGGCTTTGGGAGAATTACATTAATATTTAAAAGAAAAGAAATAAATGCGCGAATTGAATTAAAATTGAAAGCGAGGGCGTTGGACCCTTTTTTTAACGAAATTAAATTATTATTAACAAATTAATTAAAATAAAGTAAAAAGAAATTGTTTTTGAGGTTTTTTGTATTTATGAATTTTTTTATGAATTAAATGAAATTTAAACCTAATTCTAGCTATTTTTTAATTTATTAAGAAAATATGAAAATTACCTAAAATTAAACCTAATTAATTAATGCAATTTGATTTATGAAAAATAAATAATTAATTATTAGTGATGAGAAAATAAAAGAAAAAAAAGTAATTAAAATAATTAAAACCTAATTCTACAAGTTTTTTTTTTATTTATTAAGAAAAGATATTAAAATTAACCCTAGAATTGAAAATTAAACTAAATGATATTATTTATTTAAAAAAAAATACTAAATCAAAATATATTTATTTTTTTGTCTTTTCTGATTTTTTACTATTTTTATATTTTTATGAAAATAAATTAAATTAAAGAATTTAAAGGAAATTAATTAAAATAAATAAACTAGAAAAATATGAAAAAAGAGAATGAAAGGCAAACCATGGGGGGTTCTGTCCCCAAATTGGAGGTATCTCCAGCATTTTTGGCCCATTAAGCCTTGGCCTTATTTGACTTTTCATGCCAGCGTGTGTTTGCATTGACTAAGCCATATCATATGCTTTGAATTCTGACCATAGGATGGGTGCAGTGGGACGTGTGGCATGGCAGATCATGAGGTTGCATAGTGGTCTTCAGGGGGCAAACTGTATAGAATCATGGTTAGAAGAAAAATATGGAAATAGAAAGGGGGGACCTGGGGCTCGAACCCAGGTCCCAGAGATTACCAACCAAATGCCTTGCCAATGGAGCTGTGAACACGTTTTGATTATATAATAACAAATAAATATCATAAGACAAAACAAGCGCTAGTGGCAGATTTTCGCGCGAATTTCAAATGAACCAACCATCGCCTTACACCTCATCTTCTTCTTCCTTGTTGCGCTTTACCTGAAATAAAAACCAATTGAATAGCGGGGGTTTTAAACCCCCACTAAATAGTGTATACAAAAATAGCGATTAGCACCCTGCTAATCATAAATTAATCGCGAGGTGTGTGTTAGATCCAGTGGAACCTCACGAATTCAATGGCATCATTCTTATGGTCCAATTTTTCCATAGGACTAAACCCCCAATTTCACAGCTTAGTAACCCTAATGATCGTCCATGGTGAAATCGCGTATGGTGTACAAAAATTCAATCAAACTACATGGTTAGCTTCAGAAAGGTCTCATTGGTATAAATCAATCAAAGAAGTGCAAGAATGGTGCGTATAAATTGATGCACGAATACAAAAAATATGATGAACAGGGTTGTTTCGTGTTACCAATTCTTGAGGTTAAAAGCTATGATTTTGATCCAGACACGTTTCTTGATGTCTCAGGAAGGCAATGGGATAATTATTTTGGCTTGAATCACACTGGAAGGTGGTTTTCAGTATTTGAGTTTTCTTGAAAAAAATGCAAACTTGGTTCTTCTTTTCTGGCGCAGCTTTCCTGTTATGAGCACTAGGGTTTGCATGAGTATAAGTATGTGAATGATTAGGGTTGAAAATTTGGTCCAAAGAATCCTTGCATTGATGTAGAGAATATTGGATTTTCATGCATATAATTTTCAATCTTTTCCATGCATATTTGATACAAATCATGTCCAATAAACTTGATTCTTTCCCTATCTGATCATGCACGAAATCTTGAGACTATTTCATGCATAAAAAGATTTGATTGCATTGGTTTAGCATTTTCCACATATTTATTTTAATTAAATGAATTATTAGCAATTAAAAATTCAAATAAATAAATAAAAATGATGAATAACTTCCCTTTGGGCCAAATGGTCGTGCACATGCTTTGGATAATGAATCTTGGAAGAAAATGTGGCCCATTAGCAATTTTAAGACTTTTGAAGCAATGTTGACTTTTCAAAATATCCAAAAATTTCCCAACTACCACAAGGCATATCTTGCTCAATTTTTAAGCTTTGATCATGTTCTTGGACATTTTGGAAAGGTCTTGAAGTCCTCTAACCAATGCCTTTGGTCCCATGTCATTTTGATTTACCAATCTCAAGTTATGGCCTTTGACTTAAAGTCCATTTTTGTTGACTTTTGAAAATGACCTATAATGTTGAAATTGATAACTTTTTGTGAGAGCATTTCTTGGACTTGAAGTGTGAAGAGGAGTTGTAGGAAATGTCTTTCTCTTCAAAATGAGATTTGGATGTAATTTTTCTGATAATCCATGTGGAAGTTATGCCTTGGTCAAGTTACAGTTGACTTTTTCAACTGTCCAAATATGGACACTTTTGCATCTTGAGACTTTTTGTGCCAAACTTTGAAAATCATGATCAAGAATTGATCAAATGATGTCTGTGGCCTCAAAATAAGATGTTGACCAAAAATTTGAACTTTTGACTGTCAAATGACCATTTTGCCCCTGCAGTTGACTGTAGTGCAACTAGGGTTTTTGACTGTGCAATTTTGTGTTGTAAGTCTTGAAACTTGGTATGAGGATGCTTGACCATATTTGTAGGCATGTGGGACTTGATTGGACCCTTGGAAACTTCATTTACTTTGTCAGAACCAAAACCCTAGTTTTTGACTGTTAGGAGGCCCTTGAACTATGCAACCCTTGAGGAATTTTGAAGCATGCTCTTTGCAAATCTTGAAGAATATGGGAGGGAAAATTTTGGGGTACAACAGTTTCCCCTGTTCAATCTTCTTAGACCTGAGGATGCAGATTGGCTGACGTGCCTTTCGTAATCCGAAGGTGGAAGATGATTGAACACTAGAGTGCCCAGAAATTTGCGCTCACATAGTAGCAGTGTGATGTGGGGAATGGACTTACAGATGCCATTTGGAGATTGATGGATAGGATGATGGGCTTATAGATGCCATGCTAAGAGATGATGGAAGGTGGATGGGCTTATAGATGCCATCTGGATGTTGATCGCATAAGAGATTCCTTAGCGAGAGCTTGCGTACCTGCAAAAGAAAATGATTACCTGACCTGTTGCAGGAGCTGGTCTTCAGATTCTTTGTATAGACGTGTCCTGACTGGTTACAGGAATTGGATCTGGAGCTTCAAATGGTGATGAATGAACCAGGGATGGTTACTACCTCAACGGGACGGTGAGAGAACCTTGGACGATTACTACCTCAACAGGAACGCTGAGAGAACCTTGGATGATTACTACCTCAACAGGAACGCTGAGAGAATCATAGGCGACTTCAACCTCAACAGTAACGATGAGAGAATCTTGGGCGACTTCAACCTCAACAGTAACGCTGAGAGAATCTTGGGCGACTTCAACCTCAACAGTAATCATTGAGAGAATCTTGGGCGACTTAAACCTCAACAGTAATCATTGAGAGAATCTTGGGCGACTTCAACCTCAACAGTAATCATTGAGAGAATCTTGGGCGACTTCAACCTCAACAGTAACGCTGAGAGAATCTTGGGCGACTTCTACCTCAACAGTAACGCTGAGAGAATCTTGGGCGACTTCAACCTCAACAGTAACGCTGAGAGAATCTTGGGCGACTTCAACCTCAACAGTAATCATTGAGAGAATCTTGGATATCTTCTACTGAGTCTTTATCAGGAAAATCTGTTAGGGGTCGATTTAGCTGGACTAGAGAAGGCCTTGGACTGGATAAGAAACAGGAAAGTCTTAGGGTCGATTTAACTGAACTGGTCTAGGTCTTGAAATCTTCAACTGGATAAGAAACAGGGAGATCTTAGGGTCGATCTGACTGAACCAGAGAAGGCCTTTGACTGGATAAGAAATAGTAAAATCTTAGGGTCGATTTAACTGAACCGGTCTAGGTCTTGAAATCTTCAACTGGATAAGAAACAGGGAGATCTTAGGGTCGATCTGACTGAACCAGAGAAGGCCTTTTGACTGGATAAGAAACAGAAAAATCTTAGGGTCGATTTAACTGAACCGGTCTAGGTCTTGAAATCTTCAACTGTATAAGAAACAGGGAGATCTTAGGGTCGATCTGACTGAACCAGAGAAGGCCTTGGACTGGATAAGAAAACAGAGAAATCTTAGGGTCGATTTAACTGAACCGGCCAAGGTCTTGGAATCTTCAACTGGATAAGAAACAGGGAGATCTTAGGGTCGATCTGACTGAACCAGAGAAGGCCTTGGACTGGATAAGAAACAGTAAAATCTTAGGGTCGATTTAACTGAACCGGTCAAGGTCTTGAAATGTAGCTGAGAACTTAACTGGATCTTTCCTGAAAGGTAAAGGTCAGTCATATGCAATGCATGATATGGATCAAGCAATGATGTTCTCAACATAAATGAGATTTGTAAGATATGATGCGTATATGCATGCTATAATGTATGGAAAAGTGATGTTTATGAATGTGTCTTTTCGTCTTAGGCAAATAAATCCTTGACGGGTGCCGGGAAGTCACTCCTGGGCTGATGTTGGAGAATAGATTTTTGCTTCCGCTGGGGATGATAGTTGCAAGAATACCGGTAGGAGAAGATAACTCCGTTGGGGAATAAACTTGGCGAATGGATTACTCTGCGGGGAGAAAAGTACTATAACGATCTTGCTGGAAAGCAATACTCTGTGGGGAAAGAGGTACTTCGCTGAGGTTTGATGAAGATAACTTCGCTGGGGATACCGTTGTTGTGTTGGAAGTGTTAATAGACTTCGCTGGGGATAAGAAGACTTCGTTGAGGACGCTCTTTCCGTGGCTTTTGGCTGAGGATAACCCAGTTATATCCTAGTATGGAAGTAACTCTTTGAATAAAGCCGGGAGACGCGGTCGTGTTCTGTAGGGGATAAGCTTCCAGAATCTACTGGGGATAAGCTTACTGCTTGGGGAGATGGGTCCCAACTTTTCTGGGGAAGCTGGTTTGGACTCTTCTGGGGAAGTTTTGAACTGTATTGGAAGCAATTTCACTGAATGTTTGATATACCGCCGGGGAACAATCTTTAGGTCAAGACTGCCGGGGATGCTTGTTAAGAATGCATGCATACTGCTGGGGAATGTTGGGATCTGCTGGAGGATACCCAACTTCCTTAAGGTTGACTGTAATTTTGCTTGAGGAGAGTGTACTGACTTTCCGGCTTACTCTCTGGGGAATTAAGATGCACTGGTTATGTTCTTCATCCGAACCTATCTTGATACCTTGGAGGACCGAACAATTAGATTGCTTAGACAACTCTTTATTGCCCCTGTTTCTGAGGTGGGAGAAGAAGACCTATGAGGTGCTGGTAGTTGCTGATGGACGAACCTTCTTCTGGTAGGCAGGTGACAAGATGACAGGACATAGTCGTACGCTTTTGATCCCTAACTTTTGCCTGGACCGCCCTTTCGGGTTTTCAGTCCATCGGGATACCCATTTTTGCCCAAGCCGCCTTTTTAGGTTTTCGACTTGCCGGGTGCACATATTTTTTCTTTTCAACCCTTATTTTTGCCCGAACCCTTTTGGTTCGCCGGGAAGCCCTTATTTTTGCCTAGGTACGTCAACCTAGCGGGTCTTTGATTGTGCGTAGTATTTTTTTTTGACTATGTCCATGCTTTCAGGAGGTAGGGAGATGCCCCTGTTACAAGTGTTTTGTCATGTCACCAGAAGATGTATGCTCGAGCAAGATTCGTTGTTGGAATGCCCCAAGTGACTCAGGCGGAGATTTGCCCCAGGCTATTTGGCCTTTGAGAGATTCTCCGAATCTTGATTGGATTACCCCAGACGATGGACCATGATCATGTCGTGCCCCTTGATTGGAAGGTCTTTCGTTCACTAGGTATTCATCGTGCGAATTTTCCTGCTGTTCAAACAAAAAGTCATATACAAACAGAGTTATATTAAAAATGCAAAGCCTATGTCTGTCTTGAAGATTTTGAAAATGCATCCTTTTTCATAAAACCAATGAATGTTTGTAAGACGTGATGTCAACTCCGTATTTTACCGTGAGCCTTAAGGAGTCAGGATACCTTTCGTAACAGTATGCTTTCGAGCTAACCCATGCTTCAGCTAGGACTTTTAAGGGTTATAACGTGGCCTGGTTCACGGTTTAAGAAACAAAGGATAAAGACTCAAATTATTTGTACCCACCCGCTCTTCGTGATGTTCTTCAAACCTAAACTCAATTGATCGTGCGTTAGACCTTGTTCGAGTCCTTGTCCTGATGTTCCAATGATGGTTCAGATATTGATGATTTATTCTGAATAGGCAGTCATTCCTTTTTGTTATTGTTGAGGGTTTGTATGACCTCTTTTTTTGATTTCGTTGTCCCTGTTTTTTGCCTGAGCTGTTTCCTTTTTGGAATTACAGTCAGCGGGATGCCCCAGTTTTGTAAGTCTCCTTCATAGGTTTTGACTTATTGGGTTTTCATTTTTGAGATATAATGACTGCCTTTCTTTATTGATTATTCGGAACCATCACTGTCTTTCTTTGTTTTGTAAGGACCTCTTTGGTGCCATTCGTTATGCACTTGGATCAACTGAGAGACTACCCTGCCCCAGGTTATGATTAAGGGTTTTAAATTTCGAAAAGAAAAACTCCTACTTCTTTGGCTCAGAGGGGTTGACGAGGGATTATCATCCTTATAACTCCAGTGTTTAGGGATTGAAACAATGCTTGTACCTCATCAGCGGGGCCTGTTCAAAAGCATACTGTAGATTATGGTATCGTTTTCGTCATCCTCCCTCAAGAGACTTAGCATTATTAATCGAGAGTTGATCATCAGAAAAAATATGAAAATGATTTGCATATAGTGAATACGAATATATTGCTTCAAAACAGACGTATGCGATGCATTAATGAAATAACAACGTTTAACATGAGTAAATGTTTAAACAATCAAAGAACAACACAACTTGAACATTCGAATGAACAAAAGTTTTCTAGTCTCAGGGCTTGTCACTTCAAATGGTGAGCCTTGGAGGGATGGTAGAAAAATTCAGCCT
This sequence comes from Vicia faba, assembly GCA_948472305.1. Taxonomy (NCBI): domain Eukaryota; kingdom Viridiplantae; phylum Streptophyta; class Magnoliopsida; order Fabales; family Fabaceae; genus Vicia; species Vicia faba. Next base: position 10,561,721 of record OX451739.1, on the reverse strand, counting down.
GACCATCTTGTGTGAACTCCAATGCTCCTTCATGAATCAGGTCCTGGATCTTGTTCTTCAGAGCCCAACACTCATTTGTATCATGTCCTGGACTGGCAGAGTGGTAGGCACACCTTTTATTGGGATCATAGACAGGAGATGTTGTGTTGGGGTTCCGGGGATGAGCCCTTAATGTGATCAGATTCAACCTCAACATGCGTTGTAAAGCTTGAAACAGCGACATGTTGAGCTGGATGAATTGCCTCCTGGGCTTGTCTGGCTGAAACTGGTGAGGTTGATGATGAATTTGTGACACTGGAGCCATTTGAGGAGCTCTCCCCTTACCTCCTTGTTTCAAAGGTGGTTGAATGATGACTGGACTTTCAACCTTAGATGTTTGCCCCAGTTGGTTACCCCGAAGCAGTTGGTTGACGAGAACCCCGAGCTCATCTTGTCTTTGAGCTAAGTTTTGGATGATAGTCACATGCCCCTGCATCTGGGCTTTCATTGCATCCATCTCAGTTTGCAGGTGTTTCAGCCGTTCGTCCTCAGCACTGTTCTTGACCAAAGTCTCCATGAGAAGTGCTCTCAACTCCTCCTACCCCTTGGATAGATTCAGGAGGATTTCCCCGAACTGAGTCTCTTGAACAAGAAAGTCCTGGTTATCTTGTTGGGAAGCCATTGCTGAAATAAACAGCGAGAAAGGTAAGTGACCTGCAACAAGGGTACCTGTTATGCAATGATGTGTATGACATGCATGTAATGTTTTCAAGGACCTCGCGGGATAAACAAGAAAATTGTTAGCATTTGCATTTTGTAGCTTGATGGAAGGCACTGCGTATTGTTGAGAGTCCTTCTTCAAGAGTCAAGGCTCACCATATCGAGTGGGTCATAGCCCCTGACAACCTGTTAGGGGAACCTTCTTCAAGAGTCAAAGCTCACCATATCAAGTGGGTCATAGCCCCTGACTACCTTGGCTAGAGGAAAATAAATCCTCTTTGCCCCTTGCTGGGATAGTTGATTCACCATGACCTGTATCACAAGCCCTCGAGATCCTTGAAATGGGTTAGGATGTATGCAATGGTATGATGTTATGTTATGCATGGGGTAATGTGGGTAACCCTGTTATGAGTCCCTATTAAGGACTATAAACAAAACCTGCAAGAAACTTAGTAAACCCTGTTATGAGTCCCAATTAAGGACTATAAACCAAACCTGCAAGGAACTCAAGTGTCAGATAACAAGCATGCAAGTAGTCAAGTACGAAGGCACACAAGTCACACAAGAAAAGCCCTTAGAGTTTAGGCCAGCATGGGGTCTGGGTATTACCCTCTTGAAGTTGGTGGGCTCAACCTGTCCTATTAGAAGTAATCGGGTTCTAAGGGTCTCAATATCACGGGATTGCTTCCATTGTTCATCGTTTCGATTTAGCCACTGAACTGGCGACCGAAATATTCCAGGAAAGCAACCCTCAATTGAGTGTAGTATCGAGTATCAACCAACCTCGGACTGCACCAAAGTCAGTTATCTCACTACCCTAAAGAGGCCAAGATAGTTCAATTAAGGTTCCTAAGGTCTGTTGATGCTTCACGACACCACGCGGAGGCCCCGTACTCTCCTTGACTGAACTCAAGGGTTACCGGTACACACCAAAGTGCCACATCAACGTAGCAGACTGTTTCAACCATGTCGGTATACCCCACACAGTTCCCTCACAGCCTTGTTGCTACTTTCTAAGAAGGTATCCCCAGATCCGGGTTAGGATCTATAGAACTCCCAAGACAGTACCCACAATTTAAAGCAAACAATTCAGACAATTGAAAACACAAGTGATCTTAGTCCTAAGGTACACCTAACTTTAAAATACATCCCCAGCAGAGTCGCCAGTTCTGTGATCGGTGGATCTGGAACTGACTGTTTAACGCTGGTTCGTGAAATGTCGCGGAAGCAAGAGTCGCCACCGTCTTTTATTTTCTCCAAATGGAAAGGACAAAAGCACAGAAAAATTCCTTAAAGAGATTGCTCTCGGTTCGGGAGGTAGATTATAGAAAGGGAAGGTGTTAGCACCCTTTCTATCCATGGTTATCCATGGGCTCTTAGATACTTGCTCATTTGTGTTTTCAAAAGGTTTGTTTGCTTTTCAACTGTGGGTTTAAAAAGTTTCTTTGAAAATTCCAGTTCGACTCTTGTATCTGTCCTCAAGAGTGTTTGAAAAATTGCTTTCGAAAGCTTTTTGAAAAGGTGTCGGTGTGAAAAGTATTTTTGAATTTTGTTTTGAATTTAGAGCAAGTATCAAGAGTCGTCTACCTACCCTAAGGAATTCGTCTGTGTAAATGTCCTTTAAAGTAGTGCCATCCCACCATTGAGAGGTAGGTAGCACCACCGTTGGAGGTGTTCGGGTCAATTCGAGTTTAGGGACATGGTGATCACCAGAGCAATGGGAAGATACCTTAGAAGCTACCCTCATGCCAGGTTCCCGGATCATGAGGACTTACTAAGACATCCTCTACTCGACGATCACCTTTCGAGGCAAGGCAACAGTGAGGCGTACCCTAGGGGTGGTGTGTGATTTGTGTGTCGTTTTCAGTTATTTTTGTCTTGTTATGTTATGGTGATCTACGCGTTCGTTTTTATTTAGACATTCATTCTTGCATGCAATTATTAACAGTTAAAAAGTTGCGAGAAATATAAAATTCCTAAACTATTACAAAGGCGCGGGTCCACATCGCCAAATTTAATCCAGGACCCGATTTGACATAAAATAAAGAAATAAGGTGCGAGAAATATAAAATGTCCGAGTTACATGGCTTTGGGAGAATTACATTAATATTTAAAAGAAAAGAAATAAATGCGCGAATTGAATTAAAATTGAAAGCGAGGGCGTTGGACCCTTTTTTTAACGAAATTAAATTATTATTAACAAATTAATTAAAATAAAGTAAAAAGAAATTGTTTTTGAGGTTTTTTGTATTTATGAATTTTTTTATGAATTAAATGAAATTTAAACCTAATTCTAGCTATTTTTTAATTTATTAAGAAAATATGAAAATTACCTAAAATTAAACCTAATTAATTAATGCAATTTGATTTATGAAAAATAAATAATTAATTATTAGTGATGAGAAAATAAAAGAAAAAAAGTAATTAAAATAATTAAAACCTAATTCTACAAGTTTTTTTTTATTTATTAAGAAAAGATATTAAAATTAACCCTAGAATTGAAAATTAAACTAAATGATATTATTTATTTAAAAAAAAATACTAAATCAAAATATATTTATTTTTTTGTCTTTTCTGATTTTTTACTATTTTTATATTTTTATGAAAATAAATTAAATTAAAGAATTTAAAGGAAATTAATTAAAATAAATAAACTAGAAAAATATGAAAAAAGAGAATGAAAGGCAAACCATGGGGGGTTCTGTCCCCAAATTGGAGGTATCTCCAGCATTTTTGGCCCATTAAGCCTTGGCCTTATTTGACTTTTCATGCCAGCGTGTGTTTGCATTGACTAAGCCATATCATATGCTTTGAATTCTGACCATAGGATGGGTGCAGTGGGACGTGTGGCATGGCAGATCATGAGGTTACATAGTGGTCTTCAGGGGGCAAACTGTATAGAATCATGGTTAGAAGAAAAATATGGAAATAGAAAGGGGGGACCTGGGGCTCGAACCCAGGTCCCAGAGATTACCAACCAAATGCCTTGCCAATGGAGCTGTGAACGCGTTTTGATTATATAATAACAAATAAATATCATAAGACAAAACAAGCGCTAGTGGCAGATTTTCGTGCGAATTTCAAATGAACCAACCATCGCCTTACACCTCATCTTCTTCTTCCTTGTTGCGCTTTACCTGAAATAAAAACCAATTGAATAGCGGGGGTTTTAAACCCCCACTAAATAGTGTATACAAAAATAGCGATTAGCACCCTGCTAATCATAAATTAATCGCGAGGTGTGTGTTAGATCCAGTGGAACCTCACGAATTCAATGGCATCATTCTTATGGTCTAATTTTTCCATAGGAGTAAACCCCCAATTTCACAGCTTAGTAACCCTAATGATCGTCCATGGTGAAATCGCGTATGGTGTACAAAAATTCAATCAAACTACATGGTTAGCTTCAGAAAGGTCTCATTGGTATAAATCAATCAAAGAAGTGCAAGAATGGTGCGTATAAATTGATGCACGAATACAAAAAATATGATGAACAGGGTTGTTTCGTGTTACCAATTCTTGAGGTTAAAAGCTATGATTTTGATCCAGACACGTTTCTTGATGTCTCAGGAAGGCAATGGGATAATTATTTTGGCTTGAATCACACTGGAAGGTGGTTTTCAGTATTTGAGTTTTCTTGAAAAAAATGCAAACTTGGTTCTTCTTTTCTGGCGCAGCTTTCCTGTTATGAGCACTAGGGTTTGCATGAGTATAAGTATGTGAATGATTAGGGTTGAAAATTTGGTCCAAAGAATCCTTGCATTGATGTAGAGAATATTGGATTTTCATGCATATAATTTTCAATCTTTTTCATGCATATTTGATACAAATCATGTCCAATCAACTTGATTCTTTCCCTATCTGATCATGCACGAAATCTTGAGACTATTTCATGCATAAAAAGATTTGATTGCATTGGTTTAGCATTTTCCACATATTTATTTTAATTAAATGAATTATTAGCAATTAAAAATTCAAATAAATAAATAAAAATGATGAATAACTTCCCTTTGGGACAAATGGTCGTGCACATGCTTTGTATAATGAATCTTGGAAGAAAATGTGGCCCATTAGCAATTTTAAGACCTTTGAAGCAATGTTGACTTTTCAAAATATCCAAAAATTTCCCAACTTCCACAAGGCATATCTTGCTCAATTTTTAAGATTTGATCATGTTCTTGGACATTTTGGAAAGGTCTTGAAGTCCTCTAACCAATGCCTTTGGTACCATGTCATTTTGATATACCAATCTCAAGTTATGGCCTTTGACTTAAAGTCCCTTTTTGTTGACTTTTGAAAATGACCTATAATGTTGAAATTGATAACTTTTTGTGAGAGCATTTCTTGGACTTGAAGTGTGAAGAGGAGTTGTAGGAAATGTCTTTCTCTTCAAAATGAGATTTGGATGTAATTTTTCTGATAATCCATGTGGAAGTTATGCCTTGGTCAAGTTACAGTTGACTTTTTCAACTGTCCAAATATGGACACTTTTGCATCTTGAGACTTTTTGTGCCAAACTTTGAAAATCATGATCAAGAATTGATCAAATGATGTCTGTGGCCTCAAAATAAGATGTTGACAAAAAATTTGAACTTTTGACTGTCAAATGACCATTTTGCCCCTGCAGTTGACTGTAGTGCAACTAAGGTTTTTGACTGTGCAATTTTGTGCTGTAAGTCTTGAAACTTGGTATGAGGATGCTTGACCATATTTGTAGGCATGTGGGACTTGATTGGACCCTTGGAAACTTCATTTACTTTGTCAGAACCAAAACCCTAGTTTTTGACTGTTAGGAGGCCCTTGAACTATGCAACCCTTGAGGAATTTTGAAGCATGCTCTTTGCAAATCTTGAAGAATATGGGAGGGAAAATTTTGGGGTACAACAGTTGCCCCTGTTCAATCTTCTTAGACCTGAGGATGCAGATTGGCTGACGTGCCTTTCGTAATCCGAAGGTGGAAGATGATTGAACACTAGAGTGCCCAGAAATTTGCGCTCACATAGTAGCAGTGTGATGTGGGGAATGGACTTACAGATGCCATTTGGAGATTGATGGATAGGATGATGGGCTTATAAATGCCATGCTAAGAGATGATGGAAGGTGGATGGGCTTATAGATGCCATCTGGATGTTGATCGCATAAGAGATTCCTTAGCGAGAGCTTGCGTACCTGCAAAAGAAAATGATTACCTGACCTGTTGCAGGAGCTGGTCTTCAGATTCTTTGTATAGACGTGTCCTGACTGGTTACAGGAATTGGATCTGGAGCTTCAAATGGTGATGAATGAACCAGGGATGGTTACTACCTCAACGTGACGGTGAGAGAACCTTGGACGATTACTACCTCAACAGGAACGCTGAGAGAACCTTAGATGATTACTACCTCAACAGGAACGCTGAGAGAATCATAGGCGACTTCAACCTCAACAGTAACGATGAGAGAATCTTGGGCGACTTCAACCTCAACAGTAACGCTGAGAGAATCTTGGGCGACTTCAACCTCAACAGTAATCATTGAGAGAATCTTGGGCGACTTAAACCTCAACAGTAATCATTGAGAGAATCTTGGGCGACTTCAACCTCAACAGTAATCATTGAGAGAATCTTGGGCGACTTCAACCTCAACAGTAACGCTGAGAGAATCTTGGGCGACTTCTACCTCAACAGTAACGCTGAGAGAATCTTGGGCGACTTCAACCTCAACAGTAACGCTGAGAGAATCTTGGGCGACTTCAACCTCAACAGTAATCATTGAGAGAATCTTGGATATCTTCTACTGAGTCTTTATCAGGAAAATCTGTTAGGGGTCGATTTAGCTGGACTAGAGAAGGCCTTGGACTGGATAAGAAACAGGAAAGTCTTAGGGTCGATTTAACTGAACCGGTCTAGGTCTTGAAATCTTCAACTGGATAAGAAACAGGGAGATCTTAGGGTCGATCTGACTGAACCAGAGAAGGCCTTTGACTGGATAAGAAACAGTAAAATCTTAGGGTCGATTTAACTGAACCGGTCTAGGTCTTGAAATCTTCAACTGGATAAGAAACAGGGAGATCTTAGGGTCGATCTGACTGAACCAGAGAAGGCCTTTTGACTGGATAAGAAACAGAAAAATCTTAGGGTCGATTTAACTGAACCGGTCTAGGTCTTGAAATTTTCAACTGTATAAGAAACAGGGAGATCTTAGGGTCGATCTGACTGAACCAGAGAAGGCCTTGGACTGGATAAGAAAACAGAGAAATCTTAGGGTCGATTTAACTGAACCGGCCAAGGTCTTGGAATCTTCAACTGGATAAGAAACAGGGAGATCTTAGGGTCGATCTGACTGAACCAGAGAAGGCCTTGGACTGGATAAGAAACAGTAAAATCTTAGGGTCGATTTAACTGAACCGGTCAAGGTCTTGAAATGTAGCTGAGAACTTAACTGGATCTTTCCTAAAAGGTAAAGGTCAGTCATATGCAATGCATGATATGGATCAAGCAATGATGTTCTCAACATAAATGAGATTTGTAAGATATGATGCGTATATGCATGCTATAATGTATGGAAAAGTGATGTTTATGAATGTGTCTTTTCGTCTTAGGCAAATAAATCCTTGACGGGTGCCGGGAAGTCACTCCTGGGCTGATGTTGGAGAATAGATTTTTGCTTCCGCTGGGGATGATAGTTGCAATAATACCGGTAGGAGAAGATAACTCCGTTGGGGAATAAACTTGGCGAATGGATTACTCTGCGGGGAGAAAAGTACTATAACGATCTTGCTGGAAAGCAATACTCTGTGGGGAAAGAGGTACTTCGCTGAGGTTTGATGAAGATAACTTCGCTGGGGATACCGTTGTTGTGTTGGAAGTGTTAATAGACTTCGCTGGGGATAAGAAGACTTCGTTGAGGACGCTCTTTCCATGGCTTTTGGCTGAGGATAACCCAGTTATATCCTAGTATGGAAGTAACTCTTTGAATAAAGCCGGGAGACGCGGTCGTGTTCTGTAGGGGATAAGCTTCCAGAATCTACTGGGGATAAGCTTACTGCTTGGGGAGATGGGTCCCAACTTTTCTGGGGAAGCTGGTTTGGACTCTTCTGGGGAAGTTTTGAACTGTATTGGAAGCAATTTCACTGAATGTTTGATATACCGCCGGGGAACAATCTTTAGGTCAAGACTGCCGGGGATGCTTGTTAAGAATGCATGCATACTGCTGGGGAATGTTGGGATCTGCTGGAGGATACCCAACTTCCTTAAGGTTGACTGTAATTTTGCTTGAGGAGAGTGTACTGACTTTCCGGCTTACTCTCTGGGGAATTAAGATGCACTGGTTATGTTCTTCATCCGAACCTATCTTGATACCTTGGAGGACCGAACAATTAGATTGCTTAGACAACTCTTTATTGCCCCTGTTTCTGAGGTGGGAGAAGAAGACCTATGAGGTGCTGGTAGTTGCTGATGGACGAACCTTCTTCTGGTAGGCAGGTGACAAGATGACAGGACATAGTCGTACGCTTTTGATCCCTAACTTTTTCCTGGACCGCCCTTTCGGGTTTTCAGTCCATCGGGATACCCATTTTTGCCCAAGCCGCCTTTTCAGGTTTTCGACTTGCCGGGTGCACAGATTTTTTCTTTTCATCCCTTATTTTTGCCCGAACCCTTTTGGTTCGCCGGGAAGCCCTTATTTTTGCCTAGGTACGTCAACCTAGCGGGTCTTTGATTGTGCGTAGTATTTTTTTTGACTATGTCCATGCTCTCAGGAGGTAGGGAGATGCCCCTGTTACAAGTGTTTTGTCATGTCACCAGAAGATGTCTGCTCGAGCAAGATTCGTTGTTGGAATGCCCCAAGTGACTCAGGCGGAGATTTGCCCCAGGCTATTTGGCCTTTGAGAGATTCTCCGAATCTTGATTGGATTGCCCCAGACGATGGACCATGATCATGTCGTGCCCCTTGATTGGAAGGTCTTTCGTTCACTAGGTATTCATCGTGCGAATTTTCCTGCTGTTCAAACAAAAAGTCATATGCAAACAGAGTTATATTAAAAATGCAAAGCCTATGTCTGTCTTGAAGATTTTGAAAATGCATCCTTTTTCATAAAACCAATGAATGTTTGTAAGACGTGATGTCAACTCCGTATTTTACCGTGAGCCTTAAGGAGTCAGGATACCTTTCGTAACAGTATGCTTTCGAACTATCCCATGCTTCAGCTAGGACTTTTAAGGGTTATAACGTGGCCTGGTTCACGGTTTAAGAAACAAAGGATAAAGGCTCAAATTATTTGTACCCACCCGCTCTTCGTGATGTTCTTCAAACCTAAACTCAATTGATCGTGCGTTAGACCTTGTTCGAGTCCTTGTCCTGATGTTCCAATGATGGTTCAGATATTGATGATTTATTCTGAATAGGCAGTCATTCCTTTTTGTTATTGTTGAGGGTTTGTATGACCTCTTTTTTTGATTTCGTTGTCCCTGTTTTTTGCCTGAGCTGTTTCCTTTTTGGAATTACAGTCAGCGGGATGCCCCAGTTTTGTAAGTCTCCTTCATAGGTTTTGACTTATTGGGTTTTCATTTTTGAGATATAATGACTGCCTTTCTTTATTGATTATTCGGAACCATCACTGTCTTTCTTTGTTTTGTAAGGACCTCTTTGGTGCCATTCGTTATGCACTTGGATCAACTGAGAGACTACCCTGCCCCAGGTTATGATTAAGGGTTTTAAATTTCGAAAAGAAAAACTCCTACTTCTTTGGCTCAGAGGGGTTGACGAGGGATTATCATCCTTATAACTCCAGTGTTTAGGGATTGAAACAATGCCTGTACCTCATCAGCGGGGCCTGTTCAAAAGCATACTGTAGATTATGGTATCGTTTTCGTCATCCTCCCTCAAGAGGCTTAGCATTATTAATCGAGAGTTGATCATCAGAAAAAATATGAAAATAATTTGCATATAGTGAATACGAATATATTGCTTCAAAACAGACGTATGCGATGCATTAATGAAATAACAACGTTTAACATGAGTAAATGTTTAAACAATCAAAGAACAACACAACTTGAACATTCGAATGAACAAAAGTTTTCTAGTCTCAGGGCTTTTCACTTCAAATGGTGAGCCTTGGAGGGATGGTAGAAAAATTCAGCCTGACCATCTTGTGTGAACTCCAATGCTCCTTCATCAATCAGGTCCTGGATCTTGTTCTTCAGAGCCCAACACTCATTTGTATCATGTCCTGGACTGGCAGAGTGGTAGGCACACCTTTTATTGGGATCATAGACAGGAGATGTTGTGTTGGGGTTCCGGGGATGAGCCCTTAATGTGATCAGATTCAACCTCAACAGGCGTTGTAAAGCTTGAAACAGCGACATGTTGAGCTGGGTGAATTGCCTCCTGGGCTTGTCTGGCTGAAACTGGTGAGGTTGATGATGAATTTGTGACACTGGAGCCATTTGAGGAGCTCTCCCCTTACCTCCTTGTTTCAAAGGTGGTTGAATGATGACTGGACTTTCAACCTTAGATGTTTTCCCCAGTTGGTTACCCCGAAGCAGTTGGTTGACGATAACCCCGAGCCCATCTTGTCTTTGAGCTAAGTCTTGGATGATAGTCACATGCCCCTGCATCTGGGCTTTCATTGCATCCATCTCAGTTTGCAGGTGTTTCAGTCGTTCGTCCTCAGCACTGTTCTTAACCAAAGTCTCCATGAGAAGTGCTCTCAACTCCTCCTGCCCCTTGGATAGATTCAGGAGGATTTCCCCGAACTGAGTCTCTTGAACAAGAAAGTCCTGGTTATCTTGTTGGGAAGCCATTGCTGAAATAAACAGCGAGAAAGGTAAGTGACCTGCAACAAGGGTACCTGTTATGCAATGATGTGTATGACATGCATGTAATGTTTTCAAGGACCTCGCGGGATAAACAAGAAAATTGTTAGCATTTGCATTTTGTAGCTTGATGGAAGGCACTGCGTATTGTTGAGAGTCCTTCTTCAAGAGTCAAGGCTCACCATATCGAGTGGGTCATAGCCCCTGACAACCTGTTAGGGGAACCTTCTTCAAGAGTCAAAGCTCACCATATCAAGTGGGTCATAGCCCCTGACTACCTTGGCTAGAGGAAAATAAATCCTCTTTGCCCCTTGCTGGGATAGTTGATTCACCATGACCTGTATCACAAGCCCTCGAGATCCTTGAAATGGGTTAGGATGTATGCAATGGTATGATGTTATGTTATGCATGGGGTAATGTGGGTAACCCTGTTATGAGTCCCTATTAAGGACTATAAACAAAACCTGCAAGAAACTTAGTAAACCCTGTTATGAGTCCCAATTAAGGACTATAAACCAAACCTGCAAGAACTCAAGTGTCAGATAACAAGCATGCAAGTAGTCAAGTACGAAGGCACACAAGTCACACAAGAAAAGCCCTTAGAGTTTAGGCCAGCATGGGGTCTGGGTATTACCCTCTTGAAGTTGGTGGGCTCAACCTGTCCTATTAGAAGTAATCGGGTTCTAAGGGTCTCAATATCACGGGATTGCTTCCATTGTTCATCGTTTCGATTTAGCCACTGAACTGGCGACCGAAATATTCCAGGAAAGCAACCCTCAATTGAGTGTAGTATCGAGTATCAACCAACCTCGGACTGCACCAAAGTCAGTTATCTCACTACCCTAAAGAGGCCAAGATAGTTCAATTAAGGTTCCTAAGGTCTGTTGATGCTTCACGACACCACGCGGAGGCCCCGTACTCTCCTTGACTGAACTCAAGGGTTACCGGTACACACCAAAGTGCCACATCAACGTAGCAGACTGTTTCAACCATGTCGGTATACCCCACACAGTTCCCTCACAGCCTTGTTGCTACTTTCTAAGAAGGTATCCCCAGATCCGGGTTAGGATCTATAGAACTCCCAAGACAGTACCCACAATTTAAAGCAAACAATTCAGACAATTGAAAACACAAGTGATCTTAGTCCTAAGGTACACCTAACTTTAAAATACATCCCCAGCAGAGTCGCCAGTTCTGTGATCGGTGGATCTGGAACTGACTGTTTAACACTGGTTCGTGAAATGTCGCGGAAGCAAGAGTCGCCACCGTCTTTTATTTTCTCCAAATGGAAAGGACAAAAGCACAGAAAAATTCCTTAAAGAGATTGCTCTCGGTTCGGGAGGTAGATTATAGAAAGGGAAGGTGTTAGCACCCTTTCTATCCATGGTTATCCATGGGCTCTTAGATACTTGCTCATTTGTGTTTTCAAAAGGTTTGTTTGCTTTTCAACTGTGGGTTTAAAAAGTTTCTTTGAAAATTCCAGTTCGACTCTTGTATCTGTCCTCAAGAGTGTTTGAAAAATTGCTTTCGAAAGCTTTTTGAAAAGGTGTCGGTGTGAAAAGTATTTTTGAATTTTGTTTTGAATTTAGAGCAAGTATCAAGAGTCGTCTACCTACCCTAAGGAATTCGTCTGTGTAAATGTCCTTTAAAGTAGTGCCATCCCACCATTGAGAGGTAGGTAGCACCACCGTTGGAGGTGTTCGGGTCAATTCGAGTTTAGGGACATGGTGATCACCAGAGCAATAGGAAGATACCTTAGAAGCTACCCTCATGCCAGGTTCCCGGATCATGAGGACTTACTAAGACATCCTCTACTCGACGATCACCTTTCGAGGCAAGGCAACAGTGAGGCGTACCCTAAGGGTGGTGTGTGATTTGTGTGTCGTTTTCAGTTATTTTTGTCTTGTTATGTTATGGTGATCTACGCGTTCGTTTTTATTTAGACATTCATTCTTGCATGCAATTATTAACAGTTAAAAAGTTGCGAGAAATATAAAATTCCTAAACTATTACAAAGGCGCGGGTCCACATCGCCAAATTTAATCCAGGACCCGATTTGACATAAAATAAAGAAATAAGGTGCGAGAAATATAAAATGTCCGAGTTACATGGCTTTGGGAGAATTACATTAATATTTAAAAGAAAAGAAATAAATGCGCGAATTGAATTAAAATTGAAAGCGAGGGCGTTGGACCCTTTTTTTAACGAAATTAAATTATTATTAACAAATTAATTAAAATAAAGTAAAAAGAAATTGTTTTTGAGGTTTTTTGTATTTATGAATTTTTTTATGAATTAAATGAAATTTAAACCTAATTCTAGCTATTTTTTAATTTATTAAGAAAATATGAAAATTACCTAAAATTAAACCTAATTAATTAATGCAATTTGATTTATGAAAAATAAATAATTAATTATTAGTGATGAGAAAATAAAAGAAAAAAAGTAATTAAAATAATTAAAACCTAATTCTACAAGTTTTTTTTTATTTATTAAGAAAAGATATTAAAATTAACCCTAGAATTGAAAATTAAACTAAATGATATTATTTATTTTAAAAAAAATACTAAATCAAAATATATTTATTTTTTTGTCTTTTCTGATTTTTTACTATTTTTATATTTTTATGAAAATAAATTAAATTAAAGAATTTAAAGGAAATTAATTAAAATAAATAAACTAGAAAAATATGAAAAAAGAGAATGAAAGGCAAACCATGGAGGGTTCTGTCCCCAAATTGGAGGTATCTCCAGCATTTTTGGCCCATTAAGCCTTGGCCTTATTTGACTTTTCATGCCAGCGTGTGGTTGCATTGACTAAGCCATATCATATGCTTTGAATTCTGACCATAGGATGGGTGCAGTGGGACGTGTGGCATGGCAGATCATGAGGTTGCATAGTGGTCTTCAGGGGGCAAACTGTATAGAATCATGGTTAGAAGAAAAATATGGAAATAGAAAGGGGGGACCTGGGGCTCGAACCCAGGTCCCAGAGATTACCAACCAAATGCCTTGCCAATGGAGCTGTGAACGCGTTTTGATTATATAATAACAAATAAATATCATAAGACAAAACAAGCGCTAGTGGCAGATTTTCGCGCGAATTTCAAATGAACCAACCATCGCCTTACACCTCATCTTCTTCTTCCTTGTTGCGCTTTACCTGAAATAAAAACCAATTGAATAGTGGGGGTTTTAAACCCCCACTAAATAGTGTATACAAAAATAGCGATTAGCACCCTGCTAATCATAAATTAATCGCGAGGTGTGTGTTAGATCCAGTGGAACCTCACGAATTCAATGGCATCATTCTTATGGTCCAATTTTTCCATAGGAGTAAACCCCCAATTTCACAGCTTAGTAACCCTAATGATCGTCCATGGTGAAATCGCGTATGGTGTACAAAAATTCAATCAAACTACATGGTTAGCTTCAGAAAGGTCTCATTGGTATAAATCAATCAAAGAAGTGCAAGAATGGTGCGTATAAATTGATGCACGAATACAAAAAATATGATGAACATGGTTGTTTCGTGTTACCAATTCTTGAGGTTAAAAGCTATGATTTTGATCCAGACACGTTTCTTGATGTCTCAGGAAGGCAATGGGATAATTATTTTGGCTTGAATCACACTGGAAGGTGGTTTTCAGTATTTGAGTTTTCTTGAAAAAAATGCAAACTTGGTTCTTCTTTTCTGGCGCAGCTTTCCTGTTATGAGCACTAGGGTTTGCATGAGTATAAGTATGTGAATGATTAGGGTTGAAAATTTGGTCCAAAGAATCCTTGCATTGATGTAGAGAATATTGGATTTTCATGCATATAATTTTCAATCTTTTTCATGCATATTTGATACAAATCATGTCCAATCAACTTGATTCTTTCCCTATCTGATCATGCACGAAATCTTGAGACTATTTCATGCATAAAAAGATTTGATTGCATTGGTTTAGCATTTTCCACATATTTATTTTAATTAAATGAATTATTAGCAATTAAAAATTCAAATAAATAAATAAAAATGATGAATAACTTCCCTTTGGGCCAAATGGTCGTGCACATGCTTTGGATAATGAATCTTGGAAGAAAATGTGGCCCATTAGCAATTTTAAGACCTTCGAAGCAATGTTGACTTTTCAAAATATCCAAAAATTTCCCAACTTCCACAAGGCATATTTTGCTCAATTTTTAAGCTTTGATCATGTTCTTGGACATTTTGGAAAGTTCTTGAAGTCCTCTAACCAATGCCTTTGGTCCCATGTCATTTTGATTTACCAATCTCAAGTTATGGCCTTTGACTTAAAGTCCCTTTTTGTTGACTTTTGAAAATGACCTATAATGTTGAAATTGATAACTTTTTGTGAGAGCATTTATTGGACTTGAAGTGTGAAGAGGAGTTGTAGGAAATGTCTTTCTCTTCAAAATGAGATTTGGATGGAATTTTTCTGATAATCCATGTGGAAGTTATGCCTTGGTCAAGTTACAATTGACTTTTTCAACTGTCCAAATATGGACACTTTTGCATCTTGAGACTTTTTGTGCCAAACTTTGAAAATCATGATCAAGAATTGATCAAATGATGTTTGTGGCCTCAAAATAAGATGTTGACCAAAAATTTGAACTTTTGACTGTCAAATGACCATTTTGCCCCTGTAGTGCAACTAGGGTTTTTGACTGTGCAATTTTGTGTTGTAAGTCTTGAAACTTGGTATGAGGATGCTTGACCATATTTGTAGGCATGTGGGACTTGATTGGACCCTTGGAAACTTCATTTACTTTGTCAGAACCAAAACCCTAGTTTTTGACTGTTAGGAGGCCCTTGAACTATGCAACCCTTGAGGAATTTTGAAGCATGCTCTTTGCAAATCTTGAAGAATATGGGAGGGCAAATTTTGGGGTAAAACACTAGATCACTTGATTTTGTTTGAAAATGTGCTTTGTGTGGTTTTTTGAAAGTATTTTGAAAAGGCGCCATCGTTTAGGCAAACTTTGTATCAGTTCTCGTTCGTAAGAACGTATACAAAGTGTTGAGCTTTTGAAAATGTTTCAAGTTTGGAAGATGTTTTGAAAGTGTTTTTGAAAATGTTGGTGTTTGTTTTGAAAATAGAAAGGATGTTTTTGTTTTGAAATTGAGCAAGTAACTAGGAGCATTCTACCTACTCAAATGTCTTTCTTGTTCATTTTCTTTTCCTTTGACATTGTTGTCTTACCATTGATTTGGTAAGCAACCTTATCTTTGGATGTAAGCGGGACGGGCGTGGGTCATCTTATAGACATGATTAGAAATGTTCCAAGGTATCTTAGCATTCTTTTTTTAGGGACTAAGATCATTTGTAAGGCAACTTATATATCGTCATCGAGGGACTATGATCTTGTATTTGCTTATTTTTGCTAAGATACCTTACATGCGTAATATGGCTATTTATAAGGAAACCGAGTGGATTTTACCCTAGGGGTGCTTGTGTGCAAGTGTATTGATTTTCATGCTTGTTTTGTCTTGTATTAGGGTTTTTTACTTGTTGATTTTATCTTGCCATACACACCCTAATTATTAACATTTGTATTTGAAAGCGTTAAATTGCGGGAATGCAAAGTCCTACGCTATTACATCATTTAGGGGGTTAGGGTACAATTTACAAATGGGGATGAAGTAAGAGCTTAAATATTACAACCATATCGAATAACCATGAAGGAAACGTAAAAACAGTGTAAAAAGAAGGAAACAATGCATTTTGAACTATTATGTGTCGACACAAGCTCACATGCATCGACACATAACTTTCCTTGCCCCTGTATTGCCAAATCAACTCAGTACGAGTCGATACATAATGGTATGTGTCGACTCATACACTGCATGTGTCGACTCATACGTGCTTTGTGTCGATTCATACATTGTTTTTCCTTCTGTTTTGAGCCTGTAAAGCAGTATGTATCGACTCATAAGGCTATGTGTCCACTCATACATTGTTTTTACTTCTATTTTTGGCATGTAAGGCAGTATGTATCGACTCATAAGGCTATGTGTCGACTCATACTGCCATTTTTTTGCTTCAACATTGTTTTGCTGCATACATGGGTTAGTTCTCAACACATAATGAAAAGAATGGAAGATAAACAAAAGATTAGCTTTAAGGACAATGGTTACTACATTTTTGTCTTCACAAACAAACCATTAATGATGCTTGTATGAAGAGTTCAAAATCAAGAAAACTTACCTTGAAACTGAAATTTGTGCTTTGAGTTTGAGCTGTTGTATGGGCTGTTGTTGAGCTTGGGAAGTGATGATAGTGATGTTACAAAAGTTTTTTCTTGTGTTTGAACAACTTCTTTATGATGTATGTGGAGTGTTTAGATGGTTGGACATAATTTTTAAGGTATGACAGGTTCAAAGGTTTGGACTTTAAAACTCAAGAATGGAAGTTTCGTGGACTGTTATGGCTTTTGTGAATATCAGATTTTGAGGGTTTACCAATAAAACTTTTGGCTTTTCTCTCTCTTTTTTCTAACCTTTTCCAACCTCTTTCTCTTGCAAATGCTTCTTCTTTTTATAGGCAAGGGGTTTGTGCATATGATCTGATTAGGTTTATAAGACAACATGTTATGGTTTGGTTGGATTACAAAGATCAAACTAAGTCAAGTACTCCATAGTCCCAAGATGAAGTACCAAAGTTGCTGGTATTGAGGAGCTACTTCCCATGATTTATGGTTGAGTATAATCAGCAACAAGCAAAGTATGGGCTCAAGACAAACTTTGTACAAAAAGCTTGCTTTTCAAGAATAGCAATGGTGCCTTTATGCCATAAATGGAAAGATCTTTTGGACAATGGTTTAAACACTTGGGTAATAGCTCAAGAGTGGGTGTAAGCATTAAATTATGATGAGATTTGCAAGCAAAGAAGCCTATAACATAAGATTATGCAGCAAATCATGAGAGTTTTGTTATGTGTTCTTCACTTAGGATGACTTGCAATTCAAAGATGGATGGCCAACTTCAAGCCCTTGAATCTCCTAGCTCAAGTATGATAAATTTATGATCTTGGATGTTTTGGAAAGCTTGAAACATCCTCTATAACTTTCATGTTGGCCATTTTGACAAAATCATCTTGGAACTATGTGAAAAAATGCCAAGAAGTTGGGGTAAAATCCTGAACAAAATTTGTTGAAAATTTCTCTAAGTGTTAAATGAAAATGTCATGACTTCATGAATTTGTAACTTGAGATCCCATCATATTTAGGAGAAGTTGTGTAAAGAAATGTTGTAGATATCATGTAAATCTACAACTTTCATGTTGAAAGTTTCTTTTGAATCATCTTGCATCATGATGAAAGAATGAAATGAAGTGATGAAACTATCATGTATAAAAACACTTAGAAAATTTCTAAGTCTTGGAAGTCTTGACTTTTCAAGTTGACTTTTGACTTTCTTGACTTTCTTGATGAAATTTGATCTTTGGAATGTAATGTTGACCAAAAAGTCAAAGTTTGACTTTCTAATATGCAATTGACCATTTTGCCCTTGTGCCAATCCCAAGCCTAAATTGATGTATGAGTGTTGCAAACTTGACGTCATATAAGATCTTGTGAGAGAATCCTTGAGAAATGAGAGGGGAAATTTTGGGGTACAACAGCTGCCCCTGTTCAATCTTCTTAAACCTGAAGAGTTAGATTGGTGAGTCCTCCATTCGTGACTTGAAGGTGAAAGATGATTGAACACTAGAGTACCCAGAAATTTTCACTCGAAGATGTATGGTGAATGGGCTTATAGATGCCATTTGGAGGAAAGTTGATAAACATTAGAAGAAATATCAGCACAAATCTCTTGTTGATTTATACTAAAAATTGATGTTTTACTTGTGAGAAAAAGAGTTAGTAAAATGAAGATGCATGCATGAGGTTCACTAGATGTGGTATTATGCTAAATGCATAGGGTATTTACATGCTATGATGTATGAATGTGAGATGTATGTTTCTGTCCGAGAAAATAAATCCCTGACCGCTGCTATGGAAATTCTAGGAGGTTGAATCCCTTATTGCCGTTGGGGAATATCTCTTGAATTTCAACTGTTATCTGGTCGGATTCAGGCTTCACAATTTTCCGAGGATGAAGTAGTCAACTGCTATTTGGTCGGATCTAGGCTTCACGGTAACTTACTGGGGGAAGAGACGAATTAACTGTTATCTGGTCGGATTCCAGGCTTTGCAGAAAATTTCTTTAAATTGAATAGTTATCTGGTCGAATCCAGGCTTCACAACAACTTGTCGGGGATACAAAGGTTAAATGTTATCTGGTCGGATCCAGGCTTCGTAGTAACTTGAAGTGGTAACTATTATCTGGTCGGGTCCAGGTTTCATGGTTTTTGGAAAGTTGTACTATTATCTGGTCGAGTCCAAGCTTTATAGTGCATCTCTGGGGATTATAGTTAATTGTTATCTGGTCGGGCTCTAGGCTTCACAATAAAATGTTTGAAAAACTGTTATCTGGTCGGGTCCAGGCTTTGCAGATTTCTGAGGTTGATGAGGCCAACTGCTATCTGGTCGGGTCCAGGCTTCACAATAAACTATTTTGGGATTTAGTTGTTATCTGGTCGGATCCATGCTTCACAACAACTTGCTTGAAAAGATGAAGTTGAGAATTGTTATCTGGTCGGATCCAGGTTTCACAGTAATTTGTTGGGGCAGAGGCAAACTCTACTGGGGAAAAGAAGTTAAACCTTAGTCGGATTGAGTCCAGGTTCTTCTATATCTTTGAAGAGTTAGGCTATTATCTGGTCGGGTATAGGTTTCATAGCATCTTGAAATTGAGATCAACTGTTATCTGGTCAGGTCCAGGTTTTAGATACTCAAACTGTTATCTAGTCGAGTCCATGTTTCAGCAACTTGAAGAAGTCAAACTATTATCTGGTCGGGTCTAGGCTTCAGTAATAACTTGATAAATGTGCTAATATCTGGTCGGATCTAGGCTTCATAGTATCTTTTTTTTGGAAATAGTAAAGGCTTTGTTGACGACTTTACTGGGGATCAGGGGTTATGGCCCCATGATTTGTAATAATCTGAAAGAAAATTCAAACTGGAGAGTGTAGACTCAGTCGGGTAGGACAGACTCAACTTTGGGAGGATACACTCAACTGGGGAGGATAAACTCCGCTTGGGGATGATAGCCTTGGCTGGGGAAGATATGCTCAACTGGGGAAGATAGGCTCAACTGGGGAATTTCACGGTGTCTTGATTATTGTATGTTAAGGAAATTTGGACTCGGCTGGGGAGTTTTGTGGTTCCTCGATTATTGTCGGGGAAACAAAACCTGTTGGAGATGATAAACCTTGTTGAGGAGGTGACTTTCCTTTAGGAAGAGACCCTACGAGGTTTCAATTTGTAAAAATTGACTTAGCTGGAGAGAAAGCGGCCAAGAGGTTGGGACTCTGGTCGAGGATTATCCTATGCAAAGATGCTTTATGGGCAACTCCGTTGGGGAAAGGTTTATCGTAGCCGTCCTTGTGGGGATAATGATAATGAGATTACTCTGTGGGGATATTTCATATACATTAAAGAGATGCTTACTGTTGCTTAGCATGACACATGTGCCAAATAGTTTTTGATTATGTTCATATGCATATGTTCATTCAATTTTAGTCATTGGACAAATTTGCATTCAAAACAAAGACAGAAATTTTGCACTTCAAAGTGTATTTGTATTGATATTTTGCCCATGAATAGGCATTTTTGTACAGAGAGACGGAGATCCTAGTAATAGAAAATCGTCAAAAGGAAAACAAAATTGAGAATGAAAACAAATAGCCATGTGAAATGATCTCATTTCCTTCCAAACTCTACTATTTCCCCAATGTCTTCGAACGTCCTTTTGCTGTTGATCGAAGATGATTGGATTGATCTTGGACTGTTCGGACTTGGACCTTGATGATAGAATTGAATGTGTTGATTCCATGGGACATAGTCACACGCTTTTAATCCTTAAATTTTTCCTGGACCGTCCTTTCGGGTTTTTAGCCCACCAGGATACCCTTTTTTGCCCAAGTCGCCCTTTCGAGTTTTCAACTTTCCGGGTGTACAATCTTTTCCATATATCCCTAATTTTTTCCCAAACCTTTTGGCTTGCCGGGGTGCCCTTATTTTTCTTAGGTGTGTCAACCTAACGGGTCTCTTATGCGTAGTATTTTTTAACTATGTCCGTGTTTATAGGATGTGGGAAATCTTCACCATCCATGGTAGTCAGCATCATGGCACCGCCAGAGAAAACTCTCTTGATAACAAATGATCCTTCATAGGTGGGAGTCTATTTTCCTCTGGGGTCGCCTTGTGGTAAAATGATGCATTTTATCACCAACTCACCAACTTGATATACTCAAGGCTTGACCTTTTTATTGAAAGTCTTGATCATCCGTTTTTGATACGTCTGACCATGGAAAACAACAGCTAATCATTTTTAGTCAATCAAGTTCAGCTGATCCAATCTCGTTTGAATCCACTCATCTTCACCTAGGCCCGCCTCATTCATAATCCTTAGCGAGGGGATATGAACTTCTACTGGCAAAAAAACTTCCATGCCATAAACTAAGGAAAAGGGAGTTGCCCCAGTTGAGGTTCTAGCTGAAGTACGGTAGCCATGTAGAGCAAACGAAAACATCTCATGCTAATCCTTATAGGTTACTACCATCTTCTGCACAATCTTCTTGATATTTTTGTTGGCCGCTTCGACTGGGCCATTCATTTTTGGTCTATATGGAGAAGAATTGTGAGGCTTGATCTTAAATTGAGTGTAAAGCTCAGTAATCATAACATTATTGAGGTTAGTCCCATTGTCGGTGATGATCCTTTCAGGGATACCATAACGGAAGATGAGGTTGTGTCTGATGAATCTGACTACCACATTCTTGGTGACTGAGGCAAACGAGGCGGCTTCGACCCATTTGGTAAAGTAGTCGATAGAAACAAGAATGAAGTGATCTCCGTTGGAAGTTGTGGGCTTGATCTCTCCAATCATGTCAATGCCCCACATTGCAAATGGCCACGGAGCGGTCATGACATTCAGAGGGATAGGAGGCACATGGACCTTATCAGTGTAGATTTGGAATTTGTGACAGGTTCTTAAATGTTGATGGAAATCAGTCTCTATCGTTGAACAATAGTAACCCGCTCTTAAGATTCTCTTAGCCATCGTATGCCCACTTGAGTGAGTACCGAAGAGACCATAGTAGATGTCTTCCATAATTTCCTCTACCTCCTTCTTGTCCATACATTGGAGTAGAGTCGAATCATGGTTGCGTTTGTACAATATCCCGTTACTTAGGAAGAATTTGGCTGCAAATCTTTGCAAGAACTTTCTGTCATTGATAGATGCCCCCTCTGGATTCTCTTGTGCTTCAAGGTATCTCATCACCTCATGGTACCATGGATTTTCCGCATCGGTGTCAAGCTCATAACAATGTCCAGGTTCATCGAATCTTTCAATTGTTATCATAGGGGCTTCGTTGTCCCATCTAACTTTGAACATTAAAGACATGGTTGCCAAAGCGTCAGCCAACTGGTTTTCATCCCTAGGGAAGTGCTAGAACGTGATCTCTTCGAAGTAAGGAATTAGGGATAGCACAAGTTCCTTGTAAGGGATAAGATTAGGGTTTTTAGTGTCCCAATCTCCTTTTACTTGGCTGATCACTAGGGCGAAATCTCCGAACACATTCAAATGCTTGATCCTTAAATCAATAGCATCTTTCAGACCTAAGAAGCATGCTTCATACTCGGCCATATTGTTTGTGCAATCAAAGCATGGTCTGGCAGTGAAAGGAGTGTGGCAACCTTCAGAAGAGATGATCACAACACCAATTCTGTTACCTAAGGCGTTGGAAGCCCCATCGAATACCATAGTCCATCGAGATCCTTGTTCAGGTCCGTCATATGGTCCAGGTTTCGCACAGTTGGTTACCAGCATGATGTCCTCATCAGGGAATTCGAAGTTCATTGACTGATAATCATCCACGGCTTGATGGGCCAAATGATCTGCTAGTACACTTCCTTTGATGGCTTTTTGAGTCGTGTATTGAATGTCGTACTCAGTCAAGATCATTTGCCATCTGGCTATCCGTCCGGAAAGGGCAGGTTTCTCGAAGATGTACTTGATTGGGTCCATATTAGAAATCAACAGAGTGGTATGCGTTAACATATACTGTTGTTGTACCCCAAAATTTTCCCTCCCATATTTCTCAAAACATTTCAAGAATGATACTCAAGTTGCTCAAGATAGTCCAAGGGTTGGCCAGACAAGCTCTCTCCTAAGGCAGTCTACCTCAAATTAGGGTTTCATGTTGCATCAATATACTTGAGTCCAAGGGACCCCAAATGCTCAACATTGTCCTAATATGTTCTCAAGATCAGACATGTCAAGTTTCAAGCCCTACAGAGGAAATTTGCCCAGTCAATTGCTCAAAGGCCTGAAAATCGACTGTGCTAGGGCAAAAGTCAACTGTGGCCCACATATAGTCAAACTTCAATATTTTTGGTCAACATCATCATTTTAAAGTATATTTCATCATTTGATCAAGGGTTGATCATGATTCATCAAGGATTGCTCATAATTCATCAAGAATCAAAAGTTGCTAAATTAGGGTTTTGTAGGAAAAGTCAACCCAACTTTGACCAAGCATAACTTTCTCATACTTTATGAGAAATGACCCATCCAAAGCTCATTTTAAATAGGATGCAAATCCCTACAATCCATATTAATCTCCCAAGTTCAAAATATGCACTCACAAGAAGTTATAAATTTGGACATTATAGGTCATTTTGAAAAGTCAACAAAAACACCTTTTTTGTCAAAGCTTCATACTTGAGCATGGAATATCAAATTGAGATGAGACCAAAAGGGTTGATTAGAGGACATCCCAAGCTTTCTAAAAAGTCAAATAACACCTCCAAAGAGTCAAAATTTAGGAAGTTATGCATTGGTGAAGTTGACCCTTTTTGCAAAATTGCCAAAAGTCAACTATGCCTAAAACTTCAATTTTTGCCAAATGGGCCCAATCTTTTTCATTTGTTTTGAGCTGGCAGCATAGTCCACGAGCTCTAGTCCTTGCCACTTGTCCTTATCATGTTTTTATTATTTATTTTGATTTTTATTTGAATTAATTCAATTTAAATCAAAACAAATAATATAAAATCTAAAATGTTGAAAACAAAAGATTTTGTGCTTGTTTCAGGTTTTAAATTACAGCTAGTAAGTATTCAAATTCATATCAAGGCATGGTGTGTACAAAAAGATTGAAATAGGCCAATTTTGGAAATATTTTTAAGGTGTATCAAATCACAATCAAATTCAATAATGGAAGAAGATTGAGTACAACCTATCAACCATAATCCCTTCCTTGATACATATAGAGGGCGTGCAGACCCAAAGCTAGGTTAGAAAGAGGCGCAGCATCAAGAAGACAAACTTGAAAAATCAAGAAAAAGGGCAAACTCGAATTCTTATTTCCAGGCATCCTCAAGGCCTTTCAGTTATCCCAATCGATTCCTGGGATCCTCAACAAGCTAAAGCAATCCAAAGCGAGCGTTTTCAAGCCTTAAATCTCACTGTAAGTCAGTCACGATACCCAACTTTTCTTGAATTCGAATTCTATGATTTAGGCATTGATAGCATGAACTAATGATATATTCTTGATCCTTAAGACATATGCAAGCTTTCTCTATGGTTTAATTGCATTTATTTGGCCTGTACTGGAATGTGCCATTGTTAGGGTTTCATAGCTCGCTTTGGGGTTTTTGAATCCAGGAAAAATTGGGCTATAAAAGGGCCACCAATGAAACCAGCAGGACCAGACGAATTCAACCATGGCCTTGGTTTTTATTTATCATGTTTGTGCTTGATTTTAAGAATGACAAGGGCTATAGCTACGGACAAACGTCCGTAGGTAAAAGTGTTTCACTTTTACCAATAGATCCAAGGAAGGAGATGACTGCGTGGCATCCCTCCATTGGCTTGTTCAAATTCCCCCGCGCTAAAATTGACATATGTGCCCTTTTAATATTTGATTATTGGTTTGCATTATTATTACAACTAACGTGAATGGCCCAGTGGTAGCCAGGTTGGTGTTAAGGCGCTGAGGAAGCTTGAGGTCAGGGGTTCGACCCCTGCCTCCAACATTTGTGTTTTTCCTAATTCCTTTCAGGTGATCACATGCATATACAAGCCAAAGGCCTATCATACTCCCTCAAGATCTGGTATGCCAAGTGGCCAGATGGCCAAATCTGATGGCCATCCAGGAGGGAGCACCAAAAGCCAAGTCAAACGCGTAGCACTGGATCTCAGGAGTCAAACAGACCTCACCATTATTGGGCCCAGAATCTGCTTCTCACACCCCCATATTGCAGGCCCAAATCCTTTTCTCTATTCTTTTTTTTATTTTTTATTTATTTCATTTAATTTATTTAATTTTTTTACTAACAAATTAATTACTTTCTTTTTATAAAAAAAAATCATAAAAAAATATTTTTCACCAATTAGATTTAGGTTTTTTTTTATCAATAAATTTATTAATTAATTTAGATTTAATTTTAGGTAAAACTTTAATTATTTTGTAATTAACTTAAAAATAATTAGAATAAATAGGTTTTATTACTAACTTAATTATATTTTATTTTTTCCCTAAAATAACCAAAAAACAAAAATAGGTCATGTAATTATTTTAATTAATTAATTTAATTAACTAATTAATTGCATATTTAATTTAGAAAACTTATTTCTTTTATTAAAAACAACAACAAATTTTTTTTTTCTTTTAATTAGGATAGAAGGGTCAAAACCCTAATTTCTCGACGATCTTAATTTTTCATCGCGCGCTTTATTATTATTTTTATCCATATTGATGTAACTGCCTACAGTTTGTAATAGTTTAATTAGGATGTTTATTTCCATTTATCGCTTTATTTTCAAAGGGTTTGTTTTTGGCTATGTAAATACCCGAAGCCTTGTAATAGCGTAGTTTAAATTCCGCACTTTAAATTTTGCAAATTATTAACTGTTAGATGTATGATAATAGGATGCATGACAAGAATGTATGTTAAACTTTAAAACAGTTAGATCACCCTATATGTGCAAAGATAAATAAACTGAAATTGAATCACACGCACATGCACACTCCGAGGGTACACTCCCACTTGGTTGCCTTCGGTAAACGGTCATTGAGTATAGGATGCTTTAGTGGTCGTCCTTTTGTCTAAATAAAGATCAAAGTCCCGATTCGGAAAAGTTGCCTCAGAATGGTTGCCTCAGGATTATTGCCTCGAATAATTGATCTAAGACATTAGGGTTATTACTAAGATGTCCTAACATTGCTTTAGTGACCGTACGTCCCTTTCGAATTGACCCTCAAAACTCCAACGGCGATACTACCTTCTCACTAATAGTGGGATATCATTGTCTAAAGGAAACAAACATAGAACGATTCTTTTTTCGAGTAGGTAGATTATTTCTTAAGTACTTGCTCATTCCAAACAAAATTTTCACACTTACACTCCTTTACAAACAAAGTTTTCAAAACACTTCATTACACTCTTGAAGACAGAAGCAAGAGTTAAATCGAAGTCAAAACAAAAACTTTTCAAAGCACATAAATACAAAGAAAACAATTTTGAAAATGATGAGCAAGTACCTAAGAGCCCGTAGATAACTACGGATAGAAAGGGTGCTAATACCTTCCCTTTCTATAAATCTACCCCCCGTACTCAGAAATATCTCAAAAAATGATTTTTTTTGTGCTTTTTTCCTTTCCTTGTTGGATAAAATAAAAGACGGTGGCGACTCTTGCTTACCGCGACATTTTGCGAACACAAACGCAAAACGCAAACCAGCAATTCCTTAAAAAATAGGGAAACCACGTCCCGGTTCTGGCCACCGTATCCCAGAACTGGCGACTCTGCTGGGGATAAAAATAAGTGGGGTGTACCTTAGGATTAGTTCATCATATTGTTTTCAATTGTTTGATCTGATTGCTTTATATTTGTGGGCTTTGTATTGGAGTTACTATAGATCCTAACCCAAATCATGGGATACCTTTTAGGTAAGTAGTAATAGAGTGTGAGGGAACTGTACAGTGTAGACCGATACGGTTGAAGCAGTAGCTACATTGGTGTGACACATTATTTGGTACCGACATCCCTTGTGGAGGAACAAGGAGAGTATGGGGCTGATATATGGGTCATTAAGCATCAACTGGTCTTAGAACCTATAATTGACCAACTTGGCCATAGAAAGTAGCAGTATGCTACACTCATTGAGACCATACTCTCGCGATGATTCCGACCACAAGAAAAGATTGCTAAACTGGAATTATGACCGATGGAGGATGGTCCGTGATATTGAGAACCTCTAGAACCCGGTTACTATTACTAGGACAGGTTGAACCAACTAAACTGAAATAGGGTAATACCTAAACTCCATGCCAGCCTAAAATTTAAGGGCTATTGTGTGACTTATTTGCCCTTACCATGTTTGCTATCTGTGATACCCGTGGTGTTTTTTTATCATGACATCATGCATCATGACATCGCATGCATATTTCGTTAGACTAACCATTTCAAAGACCGAGGGGATTCATCTTTGTTCTGTTTTACAGATCATGGCTTCTATGCGCAGAAATACTATTCGAGTCAGTTTCGTGCAAATCCCTGCTCAGCTCAGAGAGTTGGTTTCAAAGGTTCCTGATACTTCTTCCTTTGTTAGAAGACATGGTCACCTCCTTAGCTTGGTCACTTCAATGTTGGATGAGCAAATGCTGAGTGTCCTGTTCTAGTTCTTTGAACCGTTGCATCAATGTTTCACCTTCCCGGACTATCAGTTGGTCCCTACTTTGGAGGAGTTTTCTGATTTACTTGGCATATCTGTTCTAGAGTAGACACCCTTTACAGGTTTGGAGATAGCTCCTAGGCCAGAGGATATTGCTTCAGCCCTGCATCTGAAAATGGCTGATGTAGTATCTAATTGGGAGATTCTGAGTGTGGTTAAAGGTTTCTTGACTAAGTTCTTGATCGATCAAGCTCAACAGTTCTGGGACAATTTAGACTTTCAAGCTTTTGAAGACATCCTGGCTCTCCTCATCTACGGCTTGGTTCTGTTCCCAAATCCTGATTCTTTCGTCAATGTGAATGCAGTCAAGATTTTCATGTCTCGTAACCCAGTGCCTATTCTCTTAGGTGACATTCTACATGCTCTTTATACCCGTACTGTTCGGAGAAGGGGAACCCTCTTGTGTTGTACACCGCTGCTGGCGAGGTGGTTTATTTCTCACCTCCCCAAATCTGTATTGAAGAATGAGGAAGGTATGGGTTGGGCTTACAGAATCATGTCCCTTGCTCATACGGACATCCTTTGGAGTACTAAGGATATGGAAAAGGTAGTTGTCATTGATCGGTGTGGGGAATACCTCAATGTTCCATTGCTTGGAATTAGAGGAGGAATAACCTATAATCCTTGTTTGGCCTTACAACAGTTTGGACGAGCTCGAAGGGACGGTCCTTATGAGCTGCTGCTTACAGGCATTGTCTTTGAATTCAAGGGGGATATTGAGGGACATCGCCGCAGGTTCATACGAGCTTGGGATAGGGTGAACAGGTCTGATCCACATGAGCTAGGAATGAAGACTTCTCTCCCGATGCAACCATACCTCCATTGGGTTCGAGCCCGTGCTCAAAAGCTGGGGATGCCATATGAAGTTGTTTTGCCGGTGATTGTGGAGCATGCTGATGAAGAAGGGGTTCCTTATACGGTCATCCATCCATACATTCCTATCGATATTGGGGCATTAAATAGATCATGGATCCAGATAAGGGAAGAAAGGGATACTTACAGAGAGAAGTATCATGAGCAGGAGAGGAAAATCCTGAAGCTTACAAGGCAACTTGAGAACGAAAGGACAATCAACGATTATGTCAGCACGAAAGGAAAACGACCATGGGAATTCTGATGTCTTTTACTATTTCTAGTTTAGATTTGCTTTTCAGTATTTCTTTTGTAACGCCTTAAAGGCATTTGTCAAACATTGTTTCAAGTTTTAATCTAATAAAGTGTGTTTATTTTGGTTTACAAATTTGAATCTCCCTAAGTCTTTGAAATCATTTCATACGCATTCCATTCCGATGCACCTCATCACAGATACCCTTACAGGTTTCTCATCTTCTTCACTGTTTATTTCAGCACATCATGTCTTATGAAACACCTACTGGTCAAGCCATCAAGGCTCTACAAGCTCATAATGCTCAGTTCCAGGAAATGTTCTTGAACTTGGCCAAGAGTCAACAAGATTTGAAGACTCTTATCTTGAAGGACAAGAAGAAGAAGAAGAAGAAGAAGAAGGTGGTCCTCCTGAATATGGGTCACAGGTTTGGGAATAGGTTGAGACAAGAAGCTGATTTGTCCCATTCATCTGGAGGAGGAGAGAATCAAGAAGAAAGGCAGGCTCCTAGCCCTGTTGTTTCTGACAATGACACTGACTTTGATAAAGACCAGTATCCTCCTGCCGAGGATAGGTATAAGAAACTCGAAGACCGGTTGAGCGCAATGGAGATCCATAAGATACCTGGGTTGGACTTTGAAGATTTTGGTTTGGCATCTGGGGTGGTGATCCCACACAAGTTTAAAGCGCTTGTCTTTGCTAAGTATGATGGGGTCTCCTGCCCAAAGTTACACCTCTGCTCGTATGTCAGAAATATTCAACCATATACTGCTGATAGGAACCTTTGGGTTCATTTCTTTCAAGATAGTCTGTCAGGGACTCAACTTGAATGGTTCTATCAATTATAAGGAGCTAATGTCCGCAACTGGGAGGACCTTGCTGCTACTTTTTACAAGCAATACCAGTATAACGCCGACCTTGCTCCCACGCGTACCCAACTTCAGGGTATGTCTATGGGTGCGAGCGAAGGTTTCAAGGACTACGCTCAGAAGTGGAAAGATCTTGCTGGAAGAGTACAACCCCCTCTGGCTGATAGGGAGTTGGTGGATATGTTTCTTGGGACGTTGTCTGGTTCATACTTTAATCATTTGATCGATAGTTCATCATCTGGGTTTACTGAATTGATTATGACTGAGGAGAGAGTTGAAGCTGGTATTAAAAATGGCAAGATACAGAAAGGTGCTTCGTCAAGTACAGAGAAGAAGCCTTTCAAGAAGGAAGCTAGTGCAGTTTACAACTCGAGGAGCCAAAACCGACCTGAGCACCGCCAAGCAGTTAATGCGGTGGTGATTTCAAGACCAATTGTTGCCCCACAACGCAACAATCAACAAAGAGTAGAAAGACCGCAAAGGCAATATACTCGACTCAATATGACTCTATCTCAAATTTTTCCGCAACTGTTAAAAACCAACTTGGTGATTCTAAAGGAGGCTCCAAAGAATCCCAATACTACATCACTGTTGTATAATCCGAACACCCGCTGTGCTTATCACTCCGATAGCCTGGGGCATGATACCAATAACTGTTGGGCTTTGAAGAATAAAGTGCAGGATCTGATTGATGCTAAGGAGATTGAATTTGACGCGCCGGAAAAGCCCAACGTCATAACTGCTCCCATGCCTAAGCATGATCAGGGAGTGAATGCTATTAGGGATGATGAAGAAGAGTCAAATTTCGAAAGCTGGATTTACCCGACTACCGACGGCGGATTAAGAAATTGGACGACAAAGGACTTCGTGCCCATTTCTTTTATTACACAGTAATAGACTTTTGTTTTGAGTTTGTAAAAGACAATTTGAAACTTTTACGACCCGGTGCCTTGCCTGAGACACCATGGCTTTGTTTGAGGGCTTATTATGTGTCATTTCCATATATCATCAATAAAGCATTGGACGTTTTCTTGCATTACGGATTTTGCGTTCCTTGTTTTTCTTCTCTATCTTGCAAAACAACTATTTATCTTACACACACTCACATATACAGGTCTACATCCACTCTGGATCCCACTGATAACGACTCTACTACTGCCAGTTATGACTTCGAAAGTCCGATCAACCAAGCCGAGGACGAAGGTGAGGATGATTGTGAAGTGCCTGGGGAACTTGCTAGATTGTTACTTCAGGAAGAGAGGGCCATTCAGCCGCATGAAGAGCCGGTGGAAACAGTAACTCTGGGTACATAGGTAGACAAGAAAGAGGTCAAGATCGATGCAAATCTGGAGTCTAGTGTTAAGTAACAGTTGATTCAGATGCTGCATGACTATGTTGAGATCTTTGCCTGGTCTTATGAAGATATGCTTGGGTTGGATATCGATATTGTGGTTCACCGCTTGCCAACTAAGGAAGACTGTCCTCCAGTGAAACAAAAAGTTTGCCGAATGCGCCCAGAGATGTCTGAGAAAATCAAGGCTGAGGTTATGAAACAGTTTGATGCCGGTTTTCTAGCAGTTACTTCTTACCTACAGAGGGTGGCCAACGTGGTTCCGGTGCCGAAGAAGGATGGTAAGGTTCGAATGTGTGTTGACTATAGGGATCTAAACAGGGTAAACCCCAAGGATGATTTCCCTCTGCCTCACATTAATGTTTTGGTCGACAACACCGCACATCATAAGGTCTTCTCCTTTATGGATGGTTTCTCTGATTACAATCAGATTAAGATGGCTCCCGAGGATATGGAAAAGACAACCTTCGTTACTCAATGGGGTACCTTTTGCTACAAGGTCATGCCGTTCAGGTTGAAGAATGCTGGGGCAACGTATCAGTGCACCATGGTCGCTCTGTTCCACGACATGATTCATCATGATATTGAGGTATACGTTGACGACATGATTGCAAGATCCCAGACTGAAGAGGAACATCTTGACCATCTCCAGAAGCTATTTGACAGGTTGAAGTTGTACAGACTGGGGCTGAATCTGAACAAGTGCACCTTCAGAGTGAGGTCTGGTAAGCTGCTAGGTTTTGTCGTTAGTGATAAAGGTATTCAATTGGATCCTGCAAAGGTGAAGGCTATACAGGAAATGCCAGCTCCCCGAACTAAAAAGGAAGTCAGAGGCTTTTTGGGACGTCTGAACTACATTGCCCGATTCATCTCACACCCGACTGCTACTTGTGAGCCAATCTTCAAGTTACTGAAGAAGGATCAAGTGGTAAGATGGAACGATGAATGTCAGGCCGCTTTTGAAAGTATCAAAGAATATCTCCAAGAGCCACCTATTATGATGCCTCCGGTTGAAGGGAGACCTTTGATTTTATACTTGACAGTACTCGACAATTCGATGGGGTGTGTGCTGGGGCAACATGACGAGTCTGGCCGAAAAGAGCATGCTATTTACTACCTTAGCAAAAAGTTTACCGACTGCAAGACCCGATACTCGTTGCTTGAGAAAACTTACTGCGCTTTGGCATGGGCTGCTCGCCGGCTGAGACAGTATATGCTGACTCACACTACCCTACTGATATCAAAGATGGATCATATCAAGTATATCTTCGAGAAGTCTGCCTTATCCGGAAGAATAGCAAGATGGTAAATGATCTTGACTAAATACGACATCTAGTATACGACCCAAAAAGCAATCAAGGGAAGTGTGTTGGCAGATCATTTGGCACATCAGGCAGTGGACGATTACCAGTCTATGAACTTTGAGTTCCCGGATGAGAACATCATGTTGGTGACTGACTGTGAAACACCTGGACTGGATGAAGGACCTGAGGAAGGATCCCGATGGTCTATGTATTTCGATGGAGCTTCAAACGCTTTGGGTAATGGCATTGGTGTCGTGATCATATCTCTTGAAGGATATCATACTTCGTTCACCGCCCGATTATGTTTCAACTGCACCAACAACATGGCGGAGTATGAAGCATGCATTATAGGTCTTCGAGCAGCTATTGACCTAAGGATTAAGTTCTTAAGTGTATTCGGAGATTCCTCTCTCGTGATCAGTTAGATCAAAGGCGAGTGGGATACAAAGCACCCAAATCTTATTCCTTACAAAGAGTATGTATTGACGTTACTTCCACACTTCGAGGAGATAACCTTTGAACACTTCCCCAGAGAGGAGAATCAGTTGGCGAATGCGCTAGCTACTATGTCTTCTATGTTCAAGGTCAGATGGGACAATGAGGCTCCCCAGATTACCATTGAGAGGTTGGACGAACCTGTACATTACTGTGACATTGAGACCGAAGAGGTAGCAGATAAACCCTGGTTCCACGAGGTGAAGAGGTATCTTGAGGCTCAGGAGTACCCAGAGGGTGCATCTGTTAATGATAAGAAGTTTCTAAGGAGGTTCGCGGCGAAGTTCTTCATCAGTAATGGTATCCTTTACAAGCATAACCATGATTCGACCTTACTGCGATGTGTGGATAAGAATGAGGCAAAAAGGATTATGGTAGATTTACATGAAGGTACTTTCGGAACTCATTCCAGTGGACACACCATGGCAAAGAAAATCCTACGGGCAGGATATTATTGGTCTACTATGGAAGCCGACTGTTATCAGCATTCTCGGACATGTCATAAGTGCCAAGTCTATGCTGATAAGGTGCACGTACCTCCAGTACCTCTGAACGTCTTGACAGCTCCTTGGCCTTTCGCAATGTGGGGCATCGATATGATTGGTGAGATCATACCTACTGCGTTCAACGAGCATCATTTCATTTTGGTAGCGATTGATTACTTCACAAAGTGGGTCGAAGCAGCTTCCTTTGCTACAGTAACCAAGAACGTTGTGGCACGGTTTATTCGGCACAATTTGATCTGTCGATACGGTGTACCAGAGAGGATCATTACGAACAATGGTACAAATCTCAATAATACAATGATCACCGAGCTCTGCAAGCAGTTCAAGATACAATATCACAACTCTTCTCCTTACCGGCCGAAGATGAATGGGGCTGTTGAAGCGGCTAATAAGAATATCAAGAAGATTGTGCAGAAGATGACGGTGACATACAAAGACTGGCACGAGATGTTACCGTTTGCTCTTCATAGGTACCGTACCTCAGCACGGACGTCAACAGGGGCAACACCCTATTCCTTGGTATATGGTATGGAGGCAGTCTTGCCCATTGAAGTTCAGATACCCTCTCTCCGAATTATGAAATATGTAGGTTTGAGCGAGGACGACTGGATCCAGACCCGACTTGATCAGCTGAATTTAATCAACGAAAAGAGACTTACTGCTATTTCTCATGGTCAAACGTACCAAAAACGGATGATCAAGGAATTTAACAAGAAAGTTAGACGGCAAGAGTATCAAGTTGGGGATCTGGTGATCAAGCGCATAATACTGCCACAACGTGATCCCAGGGGAAAATGGACCCCTACGTACGAAGGGCCATTTGTGGTTAAGAACATTTTCTCAGGAGGATCTATGATTCTAACCACCATGGATGGTGACGACCTTCTTCACCCCGTCAATGCAGACATAGTGAAAAAATACTACGCATAATCAAAGACCCGCTAGGTTGACTGGCCTAGGCAAAAATAAGGGCTTCCCGGTGAACCAAAAGGGTTCGGGCAAAAATAAGGGATGAAAATGAAAAAACTGTACACCCGGCAAGTCGAAAACCTAAAAAGGTGGCTTGGGTAAAAAAGGGTATCCCGGTGGACTGAAAACCCGAAAGGACGGTCCAGGCAAAAATTAGGGATTAAAGTGTAACACTATGTCTCATTTGGATCACCTTGCAACCAGACTTCGGTATCGACTATCAGGCTCGAACGACGCCAAACAACCTGATCTACCTTCAACCAAGTAACGAAGTGATGAGATGCTCGAGGACATAAAGGCAATAGCAGAGTTGGAACCCAGTGGGATTGTTCACATAACTATTTCTCTTTGTTTTTCACAAATTGTATAAACTCTATTGTTCGGCGGTGTTCTCTTACTAGGGCGTCAGCCTCTTGTACAAAAACGCCTATTTACAGGCTAATTTCAATACAATTCATTTTCACAAAGAAAGTTCAAATTGTTTTCCTTTTTCTATTTTGTTTTGCAAAAACATCCAGTGTTCATTTTTTTGATATATGCATTTGAAAATAATTGCTGCTCATAAATATTTACATGCGAAACAAAAGACGATTACTTGTAATATCATAAACTAGGGCAAACAAGAAATGTCCAAGCCTTACAGTTTCTTTATTCTCCAGGTATAGGGATAGACCTAGTTGGAGAAAACAATTGAAAGTACATTCACTCCCCGCAGAGTAAGAAAAGGATAGTGGTGTTAATTCTCCCCAGCTGAGGCTCGCAACCACGAATGAGTCGGCAATATTCTCCCCAAGCAGAGTTTATCTATCACCAGCACTGGAAGATTACCCTAGTGAAACACTGGAAGATTATCCCCAGTAGAGTCTGGGAAACTGTCCCAATAGAGTCTAAAATATTATTCCCCGTGAAGTCACAACTGGAAAATCATCCCCAGCAGAGTTCATTCCTTTTTACAAACAGAAACTCAATCCCCAACAGAGTTTATCATCGCCGGCAATGATGATTCATCCCCAGCCGAGGTTATTTCTCCAAATCAACAAGTCCTCTAGCAGAATTTGTCCTCCCCACAGAGTCATTTCCTCATCAGTTTATTCCCTAGTGGAGTTATCCTCTCCTGCAGGTTTATTCTCACAATCATCTTCATTCACTATCCCTAGCGGAAACGAAGAATTCAACTCTTTTCTCCAGCAACAATCCGGGATTTATTTTCCCAAGCTAAAAACATCACATTTCCATACATCATGATACATGCATATACGCATCATACAAACACAATCTCATTTATTTTGAGAACATCATTGCTTGATACATATCATGCATTACATACATCTAACTTTTACCTTTCAGGAAGGATACAATCGAATTCTCACAAAATTCAAGCTGTAAAGCCCGGGTACGACTGGATAACAATATAATCCCCAGTTGAATACAGACGATCAAAGCTCCTAAAATTCAACTTTCCTCTTCAATAGAGATGTTTCCTCAGTCGAATACGGACGACCGAAGTTCCTAAAATTCAATAGAGATGGTTCCTAGGTAGAATACGGACGACCGAAGTTCCTAAAATTCAACGAAGATGTTTCCTCAGTAGAATACAGACGACCGAAGTTCCTAAAATTCAACAGAGATGATTCCTCAGTAGAATACGGACGACCGAAGTTCCTAAAATTCAACAGAGATGTTTCCTCAGTAGAATACGGACGACCGAAGTTCCTAAAATTCAACAGAGATGATTCCTCAGTAGAATACGAACGACCGAAGTTCCTAAAATTCAACAGAGATGTTTCCTTAGTAGAATACGGACGACTGAAGTTCCTAAAATTCAACAGATATGATTCCTCAGTAGAATACGGACGACCAAAGTTCCTAAAATTCAACAGAGATGATTCCTCAGTAGAATAACGGACGAGTTCCTAAAATTCAACAGAGATGTTTCCTCAGCAGAATACGGACGACATAAGTTCCTAAAATTCACCAGAGATGACCACCAGCAGAATAACAGACGACTGAAGCTCCTAAAATTCTACTTTTCTCAACAGAGATCAGTATTCCCCCAGCGGAATCTTCCTCAACGACAGGTATACAAACTCTCGCCAAGGAATCTCTTATGCAATCAACACTCCTTCAGATGGCATCTTTAAGCCCATCCCCTCGTCAGTAATTTCCAAATGGCATTTGTAAGCCCATTCCCGATATTGCAAGACAGACACCACTTCATGCGAGTGCAAATTTCTGGGCACTCTAGTGTTCAATCATCTTCCACCTTCAGATCACAAAAGGCATGAAAGCCAATCTACATCCTTATGTTTAAGAAGATTGAAGAGGGGCAGATGTTGTACCCCAAAATTTGCCCTCCCATATTTCTCAAAACATTTCAAGAATGATACTTAAGTTGCTCAAGATAGTCTAAGGGTTGGCTAGACAAGCTCTCTCCTAAGGCAGTCTACCTCAAATTAGGGTTTAATGTTGCATCAAGATACTTGAATCCAAGGGACCCCAAATTCTCAACATTGTCCTAATATGTTCTCAAGATCATCCATGTCAAGTTTCAAGCCCTACAGAGGAAATTTGCCAAGTCAATTGCTCAAAGGCCTGAAAATCGACTGTGTTAGGGCAAAAGTCAACTATGGCCCATATACAGTCAAACTTCAAGATTTTTGGTCAACATCATCATTTTGAAGTATATTTCATCATTTTATCAAGGGTTGATCATGATTCATCAAGTATTTCTCATAATTCATTAAGAATCAAAAGTTGCTAAATTAGGGTTTTGTAGGAAAAGTCAACCCAACTTTGACCAAGCATAACTTTCTCATACTTTCTGAGAAATGACCCATCAAAAGCTCTTTTTGAAGAGGATGCAATTCTCTACAATCCATCTTCATCTCCAAAGTTCAAAATTTGCACTCACAAGAAGTTATGAATTTGGACATTATAGGTCATTTTGAAAAGTCAACAAAAACACCTTTTTTGTCAAAGCTTCATACTTGATCATGGAATATAAAATTGAGATGAGACCAAAAGGGTTGATTAGAGGACATATCAATATTTCTAAAAAGTCCAATAAAACCTCCAAATAGTCAAAATTGAGGAAGTTATGCATTAGTGAAGTTGACCCTTTTTGCAAAATTGCCAAAAGTCAACTATGCCTAAAACTTCAATTTTTGCCAAATGGGCCCAATCTTTTTCACTTGTTTTGAGCTGGAAACATAGTCCACGAGCTCTAGTCCTTGCCACTTGTCCTTATCATGTTTTTATTATTTATTTTGATTTTTATTTGAATTAATTCAATTTAAATCAAAACAAATCATATAAAATCCAAAATATTGAAAACAAAAGGTTTTGTGCTTGTTTCAGGTTTTAAATTACAGCTAGTAAGTATTCAAATTCGTATAAAGGCATGGTGTGTACAAAAAGATTGAAATAGGCCAATTTTGGAAAGATTTTTAAGGTGTATCAAATCACAATCAAATTCAATAATGGAAGAAGATTGAGTACAACCTATCAACCCTAATCCCTTCCTTGATACATATAGAGGGCGTGCAGACCCAAAGCTAGGTTAGAAAGAGGCGCAACATGAAGAAGACAAACTTGAAAAATCAAGAAAAAGGGCAAACTCGAATTCTTATTTCCAGACATCCTCAAGGCCTTCCAGCTATCCCAATCGATTCCTGGGATCCTCAGCAAGCTAAAGCAATCCAAAGCAAGCGTTTTCAAGCCTTAAATCTCATTGTAAGTCAGTCACGATACCCAACTTTTCTTGAATTCGAATTCTATGATTTAGGCATTGATAGCATGAACTAATGATATATTCTTGATCCTTAAGACATATGCAAGCTTTCTGTATGGTTTAATTGCATTTATTTGGCCAGTACTGGAATGTGCCATTGTTAGGGTTTCATAGCTCGCTTTGGGGTTTTTGAATCCAGGAAAATTTGGGCCATAAAAGGGCCACCAATGAAACCAGCAGGACCAGAGGAATTCAACCATGGCCTTGGTTTTTATTTATCATGTTTGTGCTTGATTTTAAGAATGATAGGGGCTATAGCTACGGACAAACGTCCGTAGGTAAAAGTGTTTCACTTTTACCAACGGATCCAAGGAAGGAGACGACTGCGTGGCATCCCTCCGTTGGCTTGTTCAAATTCCCGTGCACTAAAATTTACATATGTGCCCTTTTAATATTTGATTATTGGTTTGCATTATTATTACAACTAACGTGAATGGCCCAGTGGTAGCCAGGTTGGTGTTAAGGTGCTGAGGAAGCTTGAGGTCAGGGGTTCGACCCCTGCCTCCAACATTTGTGTTTTTCCTAATTCCTTTCAGGTGATCACATGCATATACAAGCCAAAGGCCTATCATACTCACTCAAGATCTGGTATGCCAAGTGGCCAGATGGCCAAATCTAATGGCCATCCAGGAGGGAACACCAAAAGCCAAGTCAAACGAGTAGCACTGGATCTCAGGAGTCAAACGGACCTCACCATTATTGGGCCCAGAATCTGCTTCTCACACCCCATATTGCAGGCCCAAATCCTTTTCTCTATTCTTTTTTTTTTTATTTCATTTAATTTATTTATTTTTTTTACTAACAGATAAATTATTTTCTTTTTATAAAAAAAATCATAAAAAAATATTTTTCACCAATTAGATTTAGGTTTTTTTTATCAATAAATTTATTAATTTAATTAGATTTAATTTTAGGTAAAACTTTAATTATTTTGTAAATAACTTAAAAATAATTAGAATAAATAGGTTTTATTAATAACTTAATTATATTTTTTTTCCTAAAATAACCAAAAAAAAAATAGGTCACGTAATTATTTTTATTAATTAATTTAATTAACTAATTTCTTGCATATTTAATTTAGAAAACTTATTTCTTTTATTAAAAACAACAACAAAAAAACAAATTTTCTTTTAATTAGGATAGAGGGGTCAAAACCCTAATTTCTCGACGATCTTAATTTTTCATCGCGCGCTTTATTATTATTTTTATCCATATTGATGTAACTGCCTACAGTTTGTAATAGTTTAATTAGGACGTTTATTTCCATTTATCACTTTATTTTCAACAAGTTTGTTTTTGGCTATGTAAATACCCGAAGCCTTGTAATAGCGTAGTTTAAATTTCGCACTTTAAATTTCGCAAATTATTAAATGTTAGATGTATGATAATAGGATGCATGACAAGAATGTATGTTAAACTTTAAAACAGTTAGATCACCCTAAATGTGCAAAGATAAATAAACTGAAATTGAATCACACGCACATGCGCACTCCTAGGGTACACTCCCACTTGGTTGCCTTCGGTAAACAATCATTGAGTATAGGATGCTTTAGTGGTCGTCCTTTTGTCTAAACAAAGATCAAAGTCCCGATTCGGAAAAGTTGCCTCGGAATGGTTGCCTCGAAATTGTTGCCTCGAATAATTGATCTAAGACATTAGGGTTATTACTAAGACGTCCTAACATTGCTTTAGTGACCGTACATCCTTTTCGAATTGACCCTCAAAACTCCAACAACGGTACTACCTACTCACTAATAGTGGGATAACATTGTCTAAAGGAAACGAACATAGAACAATTCTTTTTTCGAGTAGGTAGATTAGTTCTTAAGTACTTGCTCATTCCAAACAATTTTTTCACACTTACACTCCTTTACAAACAAAGTTTTCAAAACACTTCATTACACTCTTGAAGACAGAAGCAAGAGTTAAATCGAAGTCAAAACAAAAACTTTTCAAATCACATAAACACAAAGAAAACAATTTTGAAAATGATGAGCAAGTACCTAAGAGCCCGTAGATAACTATGGATAGAAAGGGTGCTAATACCTTCCCTTTCTATAAATCTACCCCCCATACTCAGAAATATCTCGAAAAAGGAATTTTTCTGTGCTTTTTTCCTTTCATTGTTGGATAAAATAAAATACGGCGGCGACTCTTGCTTACCGCGACATTTTGCAAACACAAACGCAAAACGCAAACCAGCAATTCCTTAAAAAATAGGGAAACCACGTCCCGGTTCTGGCCACCGTATCACAACTGTCTTAGCCGGCAAGTAGCCCATGCCAGAGCGTAACAAGTTTCCTCGAGCAGTGAATATCTGGTTTCCAAGTCGGTAAACTTTTTGCTCAGGTAATAAATAGCATGCTCTTTTCGGCCATACTCGTTATGTTGGCCCAACACACACCCCATAGAGTTCTCTAGTACAGTCAAGTACATGATCAAGGGTCTTCCTTCAACTGGAGGAATGAGAATAGGAGGTTCTTGTAAATATTATTTGATTTTGTCAAAAGTAATCTGGCATTCATCGTTCCATCTGACTACCTGATCTTTCTTTAAGAGTTTGAAGAGTGGCTCACAAGTAGCAGTTAAGTGAGATACGAAACGGGAAATGTAATTGAGACGACCCAAGAATCCTCTAATTCTTTTTCAGAATGAGGGACTGTGTGATCGGTGGAAATAGAACTGACTGTTTTTTAAGCTGGTTCGCGAAATGTCGCGGTAAGCAAGAGTCGCCACCGTCTTTTATGTTCTCCAACAAGGAAAGGACAAAAGCACAGCAAAATTACTTTTTCGAGATGTCTCTCGGTTCGGGAGGTAGATTTATAGAAAGGGAAGGTGTTAGTACCCTTTCTATCCGTGGTTATCCACGGGCTCTTAGGTACTTGCTCTATGTTTTCAAAATTTTGTTTGCTTTCCAAGTGTGTGTGGGTTTTGAAAAAAGTTTAGTTTGAAAAACTTCTAGGTAACTCTTGTATCAGTCCTCAAGAGTGTATGAAGTATTTGTTTGAAAACTTTTTGAAAGTGTAGGTGCGAAAAGTTGTTTTTTGTTTTGAAAGAGCAAGTACCCAGGAGAAATCTACCTACCCTAAGGAATTAGGCTGTGTAAGAGTCCTTTAGACAGTACTATCCCACTATTGAGAAGTAGGTAGCACCGTCGTTGGAGTTATTCGGGTCAATTCGATGATTAGGGACATGTGTGGTCACCAAAGCAATAGTATGACGCCTTAGCGGTAACCCTAATGTCCTAGATCCTTTTTTATCTGAGGCAACCGTTTCGAGGCAACTGGATCTTTAGACAGGAGGGCGACCTCTAAAACACCCTATACTTGACAACCACGTCGAGGCAACCAGTGAGGCGTACCCTAAGAGTGGCATGTGCACGTGTGTCCAATTCAGTTAAGATTATCTTGTACATGTTATTTGTGAGCTACGAATTGATTTTATTTTTTCAAGCAAGTCTTGCATGTATATTAACAGTTAAGAATGCGGAAAATAAATTGCGGAAAGTTGAATCTACGCTATTACAAGGCGCGGGTATATACATCGCCAAAAACATAACCCTTTGGAGAATAAATACGAGAAAGTAAAAGAAAGCGATAAAGCCTAATTAACTATTACATTTCCGGAGCAGATACAAAAATATGATCAAAATAGGAATTAAAGATAAATATGCGCGCGAAAGAATTGAGTCAGGACGTCCTAGGGTTTTGACCCTTTTTGAGAAAAGAATTGAATTTGTCCTTTTTTTGCAATTAATTAAATATTAAACCTAAACCTAATAAATTAATTATTACAAGAAAAAAGTGTTTTTGTGTTTTTATGTTTTTAATGAAATAAAATAAAAAAGAAAAAAGTGTCAAAGGAAAAACCTAATTCTAGATTTGATTTTATTTAATGTAAAAAAAAGAT
The DNA here is from genome assembly GCA_948472305.1 of Vicia faba. Classification (NCBI taxonomy): domain Eukaryota; kingdom Viridiplantae; phylum Streptophyta; class Magnoliopsida; order Fabales; family Fabaceae; genus Vicia; species Vicia faba. Next base: position 10,520,083 of record OX451739.1, on the reverse strand, counting down.
TACCATTAACCTAATTAAACAACTAAATTAATTAATGAATTTATTTACAAAAAGTAATTGAAATTAATAAAAATATTTTTTGGTTTTCTGAATTTTATTGTGAAAAATTAATTATGTTAATTTTAGTGATAATAATAATAATTAGAAAAATAATTAATAAATAAACTAGAAAATATAAAATAAAAAGGAAAAGGGAATGAACCAAGGGGGTTCTGGGCCCAGAAGGGGGTGAATTTGGAATTGTGAAGCCCATTAACTAACCAGCCTTTTTGACTTTTTGCAATTGTCCAGAGCATGCTTTGACTTGGAACATGGTGGTCAGCACCTTATGGCCTTCAGATCTGTGAGAATGGCCACTTGGCGCGCTGATTTGTGAGGTATATGGTACACCTTCTTTGGAAACCTGCACACAAGCGTGTAAAGAAAAATAATATGGAAATTTTGGGGGACCTGGGAATCGAACCCAGGTCCCAATGATCAATACACAAGCGCCTTGGCCATCTGAGCTGCATGTTTCAATTGTTATTAGGACAACACACAATTTATTATATTAATAAATCAAAACATATGCCTGGAAAAAAAATATAACGCGCGATTTTTGAAAAGGGCCAATCATGCTGCAACACATCATCATCTTCTTCATCAAAATTGCTGGTTTTTTACCTGCGGATTTTATCCGCAGGAAGTTTCATAGGCCTTTCCTAAAATCATCCCTAGGCTTCAAAAACTCATTCCAAGACCATGGTTGGTCTCGTCTCTATCTCCTAAGTCCATCCACGCTCATGATTTGTCCTGATTTCACCTGAAAACAAAATGCCTAAAATGCGAGAACATGAACCCTAGAATCGGGCATCACGATTAAGGGCCTAAAAATGAAATTGGCTAATGCAGTCACGTTAGAAATCAAGCAAGGCGTATGAATATGCTAACGTTTTTGAGAAACAATGCAAGAATAGAGAGTTCAAGTTTCGTGTACAGGGGCCTGTTTCTGAAAACTTACAGTGCTGTAGGGTGAATCTTAGGACGTGATAAGGGTCGTGTTAGCTTCAGGGGATGGCAAGGAAGGAGGTCACGTTCTCCTTTTTGTCTGAAAATGCTTGCAACCTTGTTCTTGATCTCCTACTTTTTCAACAATTTTCAGTTTTGTTTTTGGCCGTTTCAGCAATGCTTAGGTCATGTCTTAGGTTGGTACTGCTTGCTTATGTATGTGAGAACAAAATTAGGTCAGCAGTTGGGCCTTAATCTTGGTGTATTGAAGTCTTGAGATTTTGTTGACCACCATTGAAGAACTTCCCATGTTTGGAGCAAATCCAAGATTTTATGCACAAAAAACCCCTAGCACGAATTTGTGAGTTGGCACATGACATATAAAAGCTATTCAAATCATAAAGATGCTATTCCATTAATTTTTAGATTTTATTTGAATTATTATGGATTTAAAATGAATTAAATCAATAAAAATTAAATAAAATGGAAAAATAAATGTTTGATCTTGAAATTAATCATGGGGCACGTGTGTGGCATGACAAGGCTGAATCAAGTGGAAGAAAGTGGGCCCTTTTGTCAAAAATGGAAGTTTTAAGGATAGTTGACTTTTGCAAATTCCTAAAAATTTCCCAACTTCTCCAATGCATATCTTGCTCAATTTTGATCATATGAACATGTTCTTGGACATTTTGGAAAGGTCTTGAAGTCCTATAACCAATTCCTTTGGTCCCATGTCATTTGGATTTACCAATCTCAAGTTATGGTTTTTGACTTAAAGTGCCTTTTTGTTGACTTTTGAAATTGACCTATAATGTAGAAATTGATAACTTTTTGTGAGAGCATTTCTTGGACTTGGAATGTGAAGATGAGTTGTAGGAAATGTCATCCCCTTCAAAATGAGCATTGGATGGTATTTTTCTGATGAACCATGAAAAAGTTATGCCCTGGTCAAGTTACAGTTGACTTTTCAACTGTCCCAAAATAACAACTTTTGGCATCTTGATGATTTTTGAGCCATTCTTGTGGAATCATGATCAAGACTTGATCAAATGATGATTGTGGCTTCAAAATAAGATGTTGACTAAAAATTCTGACTTTTGATTGTAAAATGACCATTTTGCCCCTGCAGTTGATTGTGAACCAAATAGGTTTTTTGACTGTGCAATTTGACATTGTGAGTCTTGAGACTTGACATGTAGATGCTTGACAATATATATGGGCCTATGGGACTTGATTGGACCACTGAAAACCCCAAATTCATTGAAGGAACCAAAACCCTAATTTTGACTGGCTTAGGAGGCAGTTGGACTGTGCAACCCTTTGAGTAGACTTGGGCAAATTGAGATGATTCTTGAGGAACCTTGAAGAATATGGGAGGGAAAATTTTGGGGTACAACATTTTCCCCTGTTCAATCTTCTTAGACCTGAGGATGTAGATTGGCTTGTGTGCCTTTCGTGATCCGAAGGTGGAAGATGATTGAACACTAGAGTGCCCAGAAATTTGCACTCGCATAGTGGAGTATCAGCAATGTGATGTCGGGAATGGGCTTACAGATGCCATTTGGAGAGATGGTGGATAGGAGGATGGGCTTATAGATTCCATCAGGAGATGTAACAGAATCTTGTCGGGAATGGGCTTATAGATGCCATTTGGAGGTGTCGATCGCGTAAGAGATTCCTTAGCGAGAACTTACGTACCTGAGAAAGAAAGATAATTACCTGGCCTGTTACAGGGATTGATCTTCAAACTCCTCATGCAGATATGCCCTGGCTAGATACAGTTATCGAATCTGGAATTAGTCGTCCACAGATATGCCCTGGCTGGATACAGGTATCGAATCCACAATCAATCGCTCACAGATATGCCCTGGCTAGATACAGGTATCGAATCTGGAACTGGTCGTCTACAGATATGCCCTGGCTGGATACAGGTATCGAATCTCTAAACTCTTCATGTAGACATGCCCTGGCTGGATACAGGTATCGAATCTACAATCAATCACTCATAGATATGCCCTGGCTAGATACAGGTATCGAATCTGGAATTTGTCGTCTATAGATATGCCCTGGCTGGATACAGGTATCGAATCTCTAAACTCTTCATGCAGATATGCCCTGGCTAGATACAGGTATCGAATCCATAATTAGTCGCTCACAGATATGCCCTGGCTAGATACAGGTATCGAATCTGGAACTGGTCGTCTATAGATATGCCCTGGCTGGATACATGTGTCGAATCCACAATCAATCGCTCATAGATATGCCCTGGCTAGATACAGGTATCGAATCTGGAACTGGTCGTCTACAGATATGCCCTGGCTGGATACAGGTATCGAATCTCTAAACTCTTCATGTAGACATGCCCTGGCTGGATACATGTATCGAATCTACAATCAATCACTCACATATATGCTCTGGCTAGATACAGGTATCGAATCTGGTATTTGTCGTCTATAGATATGCCCTGGCTGGATACAGGTATCGAATCTCTAACTCTTCATGCAGATATGCCCTGGCTGGATACAGGTATCGAATCTATAATCAATTACTCACAAATATGCCCTGGCTAGATACAGGTATCAAATCTGGAATTTGTCGTTTATAGATATGCCCTGGCTGGATACATGTATCGAATCTCTAAACTCTTCATGCAGATATGCCCTGGCTAGATACAGGTATCAAATCTACAATTAATCGCTCACAGATATGCCCTGGTGTGATCGGTGGATCTGGAACTGACTGTTTAACGCTGGTTCGCGAAATGTCGCGGAAGCAAGAGTCGCCACCGTCTTTTATTTTCTCCAAATGGAAAGGACAAAAGCACAGAAAAATTCCTTATAGAGATTGCTCTCGGTTCGGGAGGTAGATTATAGAAAGGGAAGGTGTTAGCACCCTTTCTATCCATGGTTATCCATGGGCTCTTAGGTACTTGCTCACTTGTGTTTTCAAAAATGGTTTGTTTGCTTTTCAACTGTGGGTTTTAAAAAGTTTCTTTGAAAATTCCAGTTCGACTCTTGTATCGGTCCTCAAGAGTGTTTGAAAATTTGCTTTCGAAAGCTTTTGAAAATGTGTTGGTGTGAAAAGTATTTTTGAATTTGTTTTGAAATTTAGAGCAAGTATCTACGAGAACCTACCTACCCTAAGGAATTCGTCTGTGTAAATGTCCTTTAAAGTAGTGCCATCCCACCATTGAGAGGTAGGTAGCACCACCGTTGGAGGTGTTCGGGTCAATTCGAGGTTCGGGACATGGTGATCACCAGAGCAATGGGAAGACACCTTAGAAGCTACCCTCATGCCAGGTTCCCGGATCATGAGGACTTACTAAGACATCCTCTACTCGACGATCACCTTTCGAAGGCAAGGCAACAGCGAGGCGTACCCTAGGGGTGGTGTGTGCGAATTGTGTGTCGTTTTCATTTATTTTTGTCTTGTCATGTTATTGGTGATCTACGCTTGATTTTATTTAAGGCCATTCATTCTTGCATGCTTTGTTTAACAGTTTAAAAGTATTGCGAGAAAAATAAATCTAAGGCTATTACAAATGGCGCGGGTCCACATCGCCAAAATTAACCAGGACCCGATTTGACGAAAAATAAAGAAATTAAAATTAAACGTGCGAGAAGATTAGTATTTACAAGGCTTCGGGAGAGGTACATAATTATTTAAGCAAAATAAAATAAATATGCGAAATTAAACAATTAAGTCGAAAGGAGGGCGTTGGACCCTTTTTGCAAAATATTAAAGTTACATGAATTAATTAATTAAGAAAAGAAATTGTTTTTGGTTTTTGGTATTTTTATGTATTTTAAGATTTAAATGAAAAGAGAGAATTAATTAAAATTACAATAAAATGCTAAACCTAATTCTAATTATTTTTAAGTTATTTAAGAAAAATATTGAAGTTTTAACCTAAATGAAACCTAATTAATTTACAATTTTAATTATGAAAATAAGTAAAATAAATAATATTATTGTGAAAAAAAGAAAAAATTAAGAGGAATAAAAACATTAATTAAACCTAATTCTATGTTTTTTATATTTTTATTATGAAAAGAATTAAAATTGCAACCTAATTTAAAACTAAATTTATTTACATGCATTTATTTACAAGAAAATATTAAAATAAAATATTTATTATGTTTTTTGTCTTTTCTGATTTTTTATGATGTTTTTGTATTTTGTGAAATAATTAATTAAATCAAAACAATAAAGAAAATAAAATAATAATTGAAAATAAAATATAAGAAAAAAATAGAGAATTGCAAACCAGGGGGGGGGGGGGTAATCCCCAAATAGGAGGTTTTGATCAGAATTCTGGCCCAACAAGCTTCAGGTCCGTTTGACCTTTTCAATTAACATGCTGAAGCGTTGACTAGGGCGTAGCGTGTTCTTTGAATCCATGCCTTTTAATTGATCTCCCAGGACGTGTGGGCGATGATCTTTGAGCGTGTATGATGATCCTCAACGTAAGCGCTGCATAGGAATTGTTATGGAAAAATAATATTGAAACATGTAAGACCTGGGGCTCGAACCCAGGTCATGAGGGTTAACAACGCTATACTTTGCCAGCTGAGCCACTACAACGCGTTTTATATATAATAAACAAACAAATATTATAAAGAAAACAATCAATGTTAGTGGATGCACGCGCGAAAATTCAAACCAGCGTATCATGTTTTGCCACGACTTCGTCTTCCTCGCGTGCCTGAAACACAAGAACAAAAGCAACGGTTTTTCATGCGTTGTTTTAGGTGGCTTATGGGAAAATAGCGAATAGGCCTATGGTGTCCATAAATTAATCGCGAGTGTGGTATCTTCTTTGTCCAGATGCACTGATTCGAATGGTATGGGTCTGAAGGGCTAATTTTTCTTTAAATAAGAAACCCCAATTTTGAGGTCCTGCAAACCCTAACAATTGGCAATGGTGAAATCGTACACAAGGCGTAAAAGTGCAATCAAAGTATATGGTTAGTTTGCAAATGCTTTACTGATCACAAATATGTAAACAAAACAGCATGAATGAGCCTAGAATGTAAAACACGATAATGAAAATAAAGGGAGAAAGGCTAGCTTCTGTACAACGATTCAGGAGGTTATAGACTTGGAAACCTATACAGGCACGTTGCTGGAGACTTAAGGAAGATGATGAGATCAAAATCTCAGCTTGAATCGCCCTCCAATGTGATTTTCAGTTTTGAGTTTCTTGAGAAAAATTCAAGTTTGTCAATGGCTCTTTAGCGCAGCTTTGTGTCTATTGGCATTAGGGTTGTGATCAGGCATATGTAGTGAGTGCATTAGGTCAAAAAACTCAATCAAATCCATTGCCTTTATTGATTTTGGAAATTTGATTTCTTAAGATCTTTTTCATATCTTTTCCACGTGTTCTTTGTTCAAATCATATCCAATTGCTCCAATTCTTTCCTTATTTGCATATGCACGAATTATAGAGGCTAAAACATGTATAAAAAGATTGGTTTGGTTAGGTTAAATATTTTTCATATATTTAAATGATTTAAATGAATTAATATAAATAGAAATTCAAATAAATAAATAAAAAATGAGAAAATACTTCCCTTTGGGCCAAGTGGTCGTGCACATGTCATGGATGATGAATCATGGAAGAAAAATAGGCCCATTAGCAATTTTAGGTCATTTGAAGTAATGTTGACTTTTCAAAATATCCAAAAATTTCCCAACTTCCACAAGGCATAACTTGCTCAATTTTTAAGCTTTTCTCATGTTCTTGGACATTTTGGAAAGGTCTTTGAGTCCTCTAACCAATGCCTTTGGTCCCATGTTATTTTGATTTACCAATATCAAGTTATGGCCTTTGACTTAAAGTCCCTTTTTGTTGACTTTTGAAAATGACCTATAATGTTGAAATTGATAACTTTTTGTGAGAGCATTTCTTGGACTTGAAGTATGAAGATGAGTTGTAGGAAATGTCTTTCTCTTCAAAATGAGATTTGGATGGGATTTTTCTGATAATCCATGTGAAAGTTATGCCCTGGTCAATTTCAGTTGACTTTTTCAGCTGTCCAAATAAGGAAACTTTTGCATCTTGATGATTTCTGAGCCAAATTTTGAGAATCATGATCAAGCATTGATCAAATGATGTTTGTGGCTTCAAAATGATATGTTGATAAAAAATTTGAACTTTTGACTGTCAAATGACCATTTTAGCCCTACAGTTGACTGTAGTGCAATTAGGGTTTTTGACTGTGCAATTTTGAGCTGAATGACTTGAAACTTGACATGAGGATGCTTGACCATGTTTGTAGGCACATGAGGCTTGATTGGACCTTTGGAAACTTCATTTTCTTGATCAGATCACAAACCCTAGTTTTGACTGTATGGGAGACCTTTGCACTGTGCAACCCTTGGGGAATTTTGCAGCTTGACTTGACAATTTCATGGAGAATATGGGAGGGAAAATTTTGGGGTACAACAGTTGCCCCTGTTCAATCTTCTTAGACCTGAGGATGCAGATTGGCTGACGTGCCTTTCGTAATCCGAAGGTGGAAGATGATTGAACACTAGAGTGCCCAGAAATTTGCGCTCACATGTTAGCAGTGTGATGGGTGAATGGGCTTATAGATGCCATTTGGAGATTGCTGGATAGGATGATGGGCATATAGATGCCATCTGGATGTTGATCGCGTAGGAGATTCCTTAGTGAGAACCTGCATACCTGCAAAAGAACAAATGAGTACCTGACACGTTGCAGGAGCTGGTTTTCAGATGCTTGGTATAGATGTGTCCTGACTGGTTACAGGAGCTGAGTCTGGAGCTTCAGACAGTGATGAATGAACCAAGGATGGTTACTGCCTTAGCATGAATGGTAAGAGAACCTTGGACGATCACTACCCCAACAAGAACGCTGAGAGAATCTTGGGTGTCTTCTACTGGGATAAGAATCAGGGAGATCTTAGGGTCGATCTGACTGAACCAGAGGAGGCCTTTTGACTGGATAAGAATCAGGAAAATCTTAGGGTCGATTTAACTGAACCGGACAAGGTCTTGGAATATCTTCAACTGGATAAGCATCAGGGAGATCTTAGGGTCGATCTGACTGAACCAGAGAAGGCCTTTGACTGGATAAGCATCAGGAAAATCTTGGGGTCGATTTAACTGAACCGGACAAGGTCTTGGAATATCTTCAACTGGATAAGCATCAGGGAGATCTTAGGGTCGATCTGACTGAACCAGAGAAGGCCTTTGACTGGATAAGCATCAGGAAAATCTTAGGGTCGATTTATCTGAACCGGACAAGGTCTTGGAATATCTTCAACTGGATAAGCATCAGGGAGATCTTAGGGTCGATCTGACTGAACCAGAGAAGGCCTTTGACTGGATAAGCATCAGGAAAATCTTAGGGTCGATTTAACTGAACCGGACAAGGTCTTGGAATATCTTCAACTGGATAAGCATCAGGGAGATCTTAGGGTCGATCTGACTGAACTAGAGAAGGCCTTTGACTGGATAAGCATCAGGAAAATCTTAGGGTCGATTTAACTGAACCGGACAAGGTCTTGGAATATCTTCAACTGGATAAGCATCAGGGAGATCTTAGGGTCGATCTGACTGAACCAGAGAAGGCCTTTGACTGGATAAGCATCAGGAAAATCTTAGGGTCGATTTAACTGAACCGGACAAGGTCTTGGAATATCTTCAACTGGATAAGCATCAGGGAGATCTTAGGGTCGATCTGACTGAACCAGAGAAGGCCTTTGACTGGATAAGCATTAGGAAAATCTTAGGGTCGATTTAACTGAACCGGACAAGGTCTTGGAATATCTTCAACTGGATAAGCATCAGGGAGATCTTAGGGTCGATCTGACTGAACCAGAGAAGGCCTTTGACTGGATAAGCATCAGGAAAATCTTAGGGTCGATTTAACTGAACCGGACAAGGTCTTGGAATATGGTTGAGAATTTCAACTGCATTTTTCCTGAAAGGTAAAGGTCAGTCATATGCGATGCATGATATGGATCAAGCAACATAAATGAAATTTGTATGATATGATGCGTCTATGCATGCTATAATGATGTAGGTGATGTTTTATGAATGTATGTTTTCGTCTAGCAAAGTAAGTCCTTGACGGGTGCCGGGAAGTCATATCCTGGGCTGATGTTGAAGAATAGATTTTGCTTCCGCTGGGGATGATAACTGCAATAATACCGGTAGGAGAAGATAACTCCGTTGGGGACTAAACTTGGCGAATGGGAGATTCTGCGGGGAGGAAAATACTCTAGTGACCATGCTGGGAAGCAATACTCTGTGGGAAGAGGGATGCCTTGCTGAGTGTTGATGATAATTTGCTGGGGATACCCTTGTTGTTGGAAGTGTTGATAGACTTTGCTGGGGATAAGAAGATTCTGTCGACGACGATCTTTCCGTGGCTTTTGGCTGAGGATAACCCTGTTATATCCTGTTAAGGAAATAACTCTTTAGATAAAGCCGGACGACGCGTTCGTGCTCTGCGAGGGATAAGCTTCCAGACTTTACTGGGGATAAGCTTGCTGCTTGGGGGTATGAATTCCAGCTTCCTGGGGAAACTAGATTGGACTCTCCTGGGGAGACTTTGAATTGTAATTTTGTAAGTTGAAAGAGGGAACCTATGTAGGGTTGTCTGCTGATGAGCTCGTGTAAAACCGCATCTGAAATGGAGAAGGAACCTGGGTAGGGTTACTTTGATGATGAGTTCGTGTCAAACTTCGTTTTTGGAAAGGGAGAACCTGTGTAGGGTTTCTGGGTGACGAGTCCATGTAAAACTGCATCTTGAAGAGAGGGAACCGGTGTAGGGTTGCTTGACGTCGAGTTCGTGTAAAACTTCGTTTTTAGAAAGGGAGGACCTGTGTAGGGTTGCTTGGTGAGGTAAGTTCGTGTAAAACTTCTTGATGAACCGGGGTGAGGTTATCTTGAGCTAAATCCATGTAAGACTTCTGGGGGAACCGGGGTTAGGTTACTGCAGGATAAGTTTGTGTAAAACTTCTTGATGAGCCGGGGTTAGGTCATCTTGAGATAGGTCCATGTAAGGCTTCTGGAGGAACCGGGGTCAGGTTACTTGGATAAGTTCGTGTAAAAACTTCTTGATGAACCGGGGTTAGGTCATCTTGAGATAGGTCCATGTAAGACTTTTGGAGGAACCGGGGTTAGGTTACTTGGATAAGTTCGTGTAAAAACTTCTTGATGAACCGGGGTTAGGTCATCTTGAGATAGGTCCATGTAAGACTTCTGGAGGAACCGGGGTTAGGTTACTTGGATAAGTTCGTGTAAAAACTTCTTGATGAACCGGGGTTAGGTCATCTTGAGATAGGTCCATGTAAGACTTCTGGAGGAACCGGGGTTAGGTTACGGCAGGATAAGTTTGTGTAAAACTTCTTGATGAACCGGGGTTAGGTCATCTTGAGATAGGTCCATGTGAGACTCTTGGAGGAACCGGGGTTAGGTTACTTGGATAAGTTTGTGTAAAAACTTCTTGATGAACCGGGGTTAGGTCATCTTGAGATAGGTCCATGTGAGACTCTTGGAGGAACCGGGGTTAGGTTACTTGGATAAGTTCGTGTAAAAACTTCTTGATGAACCGGGGTTAGGTCATCTTGAGATAGGTCCATGTGAGACTCTTGGAGGAACCGGGGTTAGGTTACTTGGATAAGTTTGTGTAAAAACTTCTTCTGAAAATTGAGAAGGAACCGGTGTAGGGTTGCATGATTTTGATTAAGTGGATGATTGTCCTGTTTGGTTTCGGATGTTAACCCACGATCTGGAATTTGTAAAGGTAGATGGTAATCATCCTTATGTTGATCTTTCCTTTGTACTTTGGTTGATAGAGCAATTGGATCGCCTGGATAACTCATTATTGCCCCTGCTTTGGAGATGAGGGAAGAGGATACCTGTGTGGGTGATTGACAAATCTTCGGGTAAACAAGTGACGAGATGCCGGGACATAGTCGTACGCTTTGATCCCTAACTTTTGCCTGGACCGCCCTTTCGGGTTTTCAGTCCACCGGGATACCCATTTTTGCCCAAGCCGCCTTTTCAGGTTTTCGACTTGCCGGGTGTACATATTTTTCCGTTTTCATCCCTTATTATTGCCCGAACCCTTTTGGTTCGCCGGGAAGCCCTTATTTTTGCCTAGGCGTGTCAACCTAGCGGGTCTTTGATTATGCGCAGTATTTTTTCGACTATGTCCACGCTCTCAGAACGTAGGGAGTTGCCCCTGTTGGAAGTATTTTGCCATGCCCCAGATAATGGGCAATGCTCCTACTGTGCCCCTTGATTGGAGGTACTTCTGTTCACAAGGTGTTCATCGTGCGAATTCCCCTGCTGTTCAAACAAATAGTCATATGCAAACAAGGTTATTTTAAGAATGCAAAAGCCTATGTCTGTCTTGAATTTTGAAAATGCATTTTTTTTGTAATACAGTGCGGTGTCAACTCAAGATTTTACAGCAAACCTTCAGGAGTCAGGATACCTTCGTAACAATATGCTTTCGAACTAACCCATGCTTCAGCTAGGACTTTTAAGGGTTATATCGTGGCCTGATTCACGGTTTGAGAAACAAAGGATAAAGGCTCAAATTATTTGTACCCACCCGCTCTTCGTGATGTTCTCCAAACCTAAACTCAGTTGATCATACGTTAGACCTTGTTTGAGTCTTTGCTCTGATTTTCCAGTGATGGTTCAGATATTGATGATTTATTCTGAACAGGCAGTCATTCCTTTTTTTGTTGAGGGTTTGTAAGACCTCTTTCTTGTCTGATTTTTGTTATCCCTAAATCTTGCCTGAGCTGTTTCCTTTTTGGAATTACAGTCAGCGGGATGCCCCATTTTCGTAAGTCCCCTTCGTAGGTTTTGACTTATTGGGTTCTTATTTTGAAAGATGATGACTGCCTGTCTTGACGATTATAGGGAACCATCACTGTTTTTTTTGTTTTGTAAGGACTTTTTGGTGCCATTTGTTATGCACTTGGATCAACTGAGAGACTACCCTGCCCCAGGTTATGATTAAGGGTTTTAAATTTCGAAAAGAAAAACTCCTACTTCTTTGGCTCAGAGGGGTTGACGAGGGATTATCTTCCTTATTACTCCAGTGTTTAGGAATTGAAACAATGCCTGTACCTCATCAGCGGGGTCTGTTCAAAAGCATACTGTACATTGTGGTATCGTTTTCGTCATCCTCCCTCAAGAGGCTTAGAATTTTCAATTAAGAGTTGACCATCACAAAAATATGAAAGCAGTTTTAAGCATAGTAAACGTAATTAAATCAAGACAGACACGTGTAATGCATTCATGAAATAAAAGAGTTTAACATGATAATTGTTTATCTGAACAAGAAAAGAAAAATACAACTTTGAATTCAAATGAACAAAAATCTCTCGACCCTAGCCATGTTTTGGCAAGGGAGCAGTGATCACGTTGGGGGTCTCGGCAGGCTCGAACTCGATCTCTTTGGCATCGATCATGTTCTGGATCTTGTACTTCAGTGCCCAACAGTCCTCCGTATCGTGCCCCGGGCTATCAGAATGATAAGCACACCTGGCTTCTGGGTTGTAGCTTGGAGAGGAGGTCTTGGGATTTGCAGGAGGGTTGATCACTGCAATCAGGTTCATCTTCAACATATGCTGCAATGCTTGTGACCTTGGCATGTTAATGTTGGTGAATTGTCTTTTAGGCTCATCCGGCCTTCGCTGATTTCTCTTTTGTGGTTGACGGCGTGGTGCAGAACCAGAGATCATGACTGCCCCTGCATGTTGGTCATGACGACTCTTTTGGCTGTATGCCGCATTAGATTCTTTCTTTCCCGTGTAAGGCTTCTTGTGAGTATCAGAAGGTGTGGCCTCTTGAATTTTCCCACTCTTGATACCAGCTTCAACTCTTTCGCCGGTCAGGATGAGGTCGGTAAATCCAGCAGATGAATTACCAATCAGGTGGTTGAAGAATGGCCCGGATAGAGTCCCCAAGAACATATCAACGAGTTCCCGGTCAGTTAATGGAGGCTGCACCCTTCCAGCAAGGTCTCTCCATCTCTGCGCGTATTCCTTGAAACCTTCACTTGACCCCAACGTCATACCCTGGAGTTGGGTACGTGTAGGAGCAAGGTCGGCATTATATTGATACTGCTTATAGAAAGCAGTTGCCAACTCCTCCCAGTTACGAACTTTGGTCCCATCCAGCTGATAGAACCATTCGAGGTGAGTCCCTGAAAGACTTTCCTGGAAGAAGTGGATCCACAAGTTCTTATCCGCTGAGTATGGTTGGATTTTCCGAACATAAGACCTGAGATGTAGCTTGGGACAAGACGCCCCGTCATATTTAGTGAAGGATGGTGCTTTGAACTTCCGAGGGATGATCACACCAGTAGACAAACCCAGATCTCCAAAATCCAGCCCAGGTACCTGTTGTATTTCCATAGCATTCAAACGGTCTTCCAACTGCTTGTACTTGTCGTCAGCAGGGGGGTATTGTTCGTCGTTGAAATCTGTCTCGTTGTCGGAGACCACTGGACTAGGCACCTCTCTCTCATGGTGACTGCTTTCTCTCACAGATGGAGTAGTCCTCTCAGTTTCAGTCTGCAGTGTGTTCCCAGATCTGCATCTAGGGCTGAACAAAACAGTCCTCTTCTTCTTCTTTTCCTTCTTCAAGAGCAGAGCCTTCAGATCTTGTTGCCCCTGGGTCAAATTCATGATCAGCCCTTGGAACTGGGCGTTCTGAGCCTGGAGGGCCTTGATAGTGTGCCCGGTTGAGGATTCAGGATTCATGACGAGACTGCTGAAATAAACAGCGAAGAGGGTAAGTAACCTGCAGAGAAGGGGTACCTGTTATGCAATGATATGTATGATATGCATGCAATGATTTCAAGGACCTCGCGGGGTAAACAGAGAAACTTGTTAGAGTTGAAAACCGGTAACTTGATTGAAGGTACTTCATGTTGTTGAGAGTCCTTCTTCAAGGGTCAAAGGCTCACCATATCTAGTGGGTCATAGCCCTTGACAACCTTGTTTAGAGGAAAATAAATCCCCTTTTGCCCCTTGCTGGACAGTTAGTTCATCATGACCTGCATCACAAGCCCTTGAGATCCTTGAAATGGGTTAGGATGTATGCAATGGTATGATGTTATGGTATGCATGGGGTAATGTGAGTAACCCTGTTATGAGCCCTTATTAAGGACTATAAACAAAACCTGCAAGCAAACTCAGTAAACCCTGTTATGAGTCCCAGTTAAGGACTATAAACAAAACCTGCAAGTAGCTGATGTGTCAGATAACAAGTATGCAAGTGGTCAAGTACGAAAGCACACAAGTCACACAAGAGAAGCCCTTAGAGTTTAGGCCAGCATGGGGTCTGGGTATTACCCTCTTGAAGTTAGTGGGTTCAACCTGTCCTATTAGAAGTAACTGGGTTCTAAGGGTCCCAATATCACGGGATTGCTTTCATTGTTCATCGTTTCGATTTAGCCACTGAACTGGCGACCGAAATATTCCAGGAAAGCAACCCTCAATTGAGTGTAGTATCGAGTATCAACCAACCTCGGACTGCACCAAAGTCAGTTATCTCACTACCCTAAAGAGGCCAAGATAGTTCTATTAAGGTTCCTAAGGTCTGTTGATGCTTCACGACACCACGCGGAGGCCCCGTACTCTCCTTGACTTAACTCAAGGGTTACCGGTACACACCAAAGTGCCACTTCAACGTAGCAGACTGTTTCAACCATGTCGGTATACCCCGCACAGTTCCCTCACAGCCTTGTTGCTACTTTCTAAGAAGGTTTCCCCAGATCCGGGTTAGGATCTATAGAACTCCCAAGACAGTCCCACAATAATAAAGCAAGCAAAGAAAACAATTGAAAACACAGTTATGAACTAACCCTAAGGTACACCTCACTTTAAGTTTAAATCCCCAGCAGAGTCGCCAGTTCTGTGATCGGTGGATCTGGAACTGACTGTTTAACGCTGGTTCGCGAAATGTCACGGAAGGAAGAGTCGCCACCGTCTTTTATTTTCTCCAAATGGAAAGGACAAAAGCACAGAAAAATTCCTTATAGAGATTGCTCTCGGTTCGGGAGGTAGATTATAGAAAGGGAAGGTGTTAGCACCCTTTCTATCCATGGTTATCCATGGGCTCTTAGGTACTTGCTCACTTGTGTTTTCAAAAATGGTTTGTTTGCTTTTCAACTGTGGGTTTTAAAAAGTTTCTTTGAAAATTCCAGTTCGACTCTTGTATCGGTCCTCAAGAGTGTTTGAAAATTTGCTTTCGAAAGCTTTTGAAAATGTGTTGGTGTGAAAAGTATTTTTGAATTTGTTTTGAAATTTAGAGCAAGTATCTACGAGAACCTACCTACCCTAAGGAATTCGTCTGTGTAAATGTCCTTTAAAGTAGTGCCATCCCACCATTGAGAGGTAGGTAGCACCACCGTTGGAGGTGTTCGGGTCAATTCGAGGTTCGGGACATGGTGATCACCAGAGCAATGGGAAGACACCATAGAAGCTACCCTCATGCCAGGTTCCCGGATCATGAGGACTTACTAAGACATCCTCTACTCGACGATCACCTTTCGAAGGCAAGGCAACAGCGAGGCGTACCCTAGGGGTGGTGTGTGCGAATTGTGTGTCGTTTTCATTTATTTTTGTCTTGTCATGTTATTGGTGATCTACACTTGATTTTATTTAAGGCCATTCATTCTTGCATGTTTTGTTTAACAGTTTAAAAGTATTGCGAGAAAAATAAATCTAAGGCTATTACAAATGGCGCGGGTCCACATCGCCAAAATTAACCAGGACCCGATTTGACGAAAAATAAAGAAATTAAAATTAAACGTGCGAGAAGATTAGTATTTACAAGGCTTCGGGAGAGGTACATAATTATTTAAGCAAAATAAAATAAATATGCGAAATTAAACAATTAAGTCGAAAGGAGGGCGTTGGACCCTTTTTGCAAAATATTAAAGTTACATGAATTAATTAATTAAGAAAAGAAATTGTTTTTGGTTTTTGGTATTTTTATGTATTTTAAGATTTAAATGAAAAGAGAGAATTAATTAAAATTACAATAAAATGCTAAACCTAATTCTAATTATTTTTAAGTTATTTAAGAAAAATATTGAAGTTTTAACCTAAATGAAACCTAATTAATTTACAATTTTAATTATGAAAATAAGTAAAATAAATAATATTATTGTGAAAAAAAGAAAAAATTAAGAGGAATAAAAACATTAATTAAACCTAATTCTATGTTTTTTATATTTTTATTATGAAAAGAATTAAAATTGCAACCTAATTTAAAACTAAATTTATTTACATGCATTTATTTACAAGAAAATATTAAAATAAAATATTTATTATGTTTTTTGTCTTTTCTGATTTTTTATGATGTTTTTGTATTTTGTGAAATAATTAATTAAATCAAAACAATAAAGAAAATAAAATAATAATTGAAAATAAAATATAAGAAAAAAATAGAGAATTGCAAACCAGGGGGGGGGGGGGGGGGGTAATCCCCAAATAGGAGGTTTTGATCAGAATTCTGGCCCAACAAGCTTCAGGTCCGTTTGACCTTTTCAATTAACATGCTGAAGCGTTGACTAGGGCGTAGCGTGTTCTTTGAATCCATGCCTTTTAATTGATCTCCCAGGACGTGTGGGCGATGATCTTTGAGCGTGTATGATGATCCTCAACGTAAGCGCTGCATAGGAATTGTTATGGAAAAATAATATTGAAACATGTAAGACCTGGGGCTCGAACCCAGGTCATGAGGGTTAACAACGCTATACTTTGCCAGCTGAGCCACTACAACGCGTTTTATATATAATAAACAAACAAATATTATAAAGAAAACAATCAATGTTAGTGGATCCACGCGCGAAAATTCAAACCAGCGTATCATGTTTTGCCACGACTTCGTCTTCCTCGCGTGCCTGAAACACAAGAACAAAAGCAACGGTTTTTCATGCGTTGTTTTAGGTGGCTTATGGGAAAATAGCGAATAGGCCTATGGTGTCCATAAATTAATCGCGAGTGTGGTATCTTCTTTGTCCAGATGCACTGATTCGAATGGTATGGGTCTGAAGGGCTAATTTTTCTTTAAATAAGAAACCCCAATTTTGAGGTCCTGCAAACCCTAACAATTGGCAATGGTGAAATCGTACACAAGGCGTAAAAGTGCAATCAAAGTATATGGTTAGTTTGCAAATGCTTTACTGATCACAAATATGTAAACAAAACAGCATGAATGAGCCTAGAATGTAAAACACGATAATGAAAATAAAGGGAGAAAGGCTAGCTTCTGTACAACGATTCAGGAGGTTATAGACTTGGAAACCTATACAGGCACGTTGCTGGAGACTTAAGGAAGATGATGAGATCAAAATCTCAGCTTGAATCGCCCTTCAATGTGATTTTCAGTTTTGATTTTCTTGAGAAAAATTCAAGTTTGTCAATGGCTCTTTAGCGCAGCTTTGTGTCTATTGGCATTAGGGTTGTGATCAGGCATATGTAGTGAGTGCATTAGGTCAAAAAACTCAATCAAATCCATTGCCTTTATTGATTTTGGAAATTTGATTTCTTAAGATCTTTTTCATATCTTTTCCACGTGTTCTTTGTTCAAATCATATCCAATTGCTCCAATTCTTTCCTTATTTGCATATGCACGAATTATAGAGGCTAAAACATGTATAAAAAGATTGGTTTGGTTAGGTTAAATATTTTTCATATATTTAAATGATTTAAATGAATTAATATAAATAGAAATTCAAATAAATAAATAAAAAATGAGAAAATACTTCCCTTTGGGCCAAGTGGTCGTGCACATGTCATGGATGATGAATCATGGAAGAAAAATAGGCCCATTAGCAATTTTAGGTCATTTGAAGTAATGTTGACTTTTCAAAATATCCAAACATTTCCCAACTTCCACAAGGCATAACTTGCTCAATTTTTAAGCTTTTCTCATGTTCTTGGACATTTTGGAAAGGTCTTTGAGTCCTCTAACCAATGCCTTTGGTCCCATGTCATTTTGATTTACCAATATCAAGTTATGGCCTTTGACTTAAAGTCCCTTTTTGTTGACTTTTGAAAATGACCTATAATGTTGAAATTGATAACTTTTTGTGAGGGCATTTATTGGACTTGAAGTATGAAGATGAGTTGTAGGAAATGTCTTTCTCTTCAAAATGAGCTTTGGATGGGATTTTTCTGATAATCCATGTGAAAGTTATGCCCTGGTCAATTTCAGTTGACTTTTTCAGCTGTCCAAATAAGGAAACTTTTGCATCTTGATGATTTCTGAGCCAAATTTTGAGAATCATGATCAAGCATTGATCAAATGATGTTTGTGGCTTCAAAATGATATGTTGATCAAAAATTTGAACTTTTGACTGTCAAATGACCATTTTGCCCCTACAGTTGACTGTAGTGCAATTAGGGTTTTTGACTGTGCAATTTTGAGCTGAATGACTTGAAACTTGACATGAGGATGCTTGACCATGTTTGTAGGCACATGAGGCTTGATTGGACCTTTGGAAACTTCATTTTCTTGATCAGATCACAAACCCTAGTTTTGACTGTATGGGAGACCTTTGCACTGTGCAACCCTTGGGGAATTTTGCAGCTTGACTTGACAATTTCTTGGAGAATATGGGAGGGCAAATTTTGGGGTACAACACCTGGCTAGGTACAGGTATCGAATCTGGAACTGCGACAGTTGATAGTAATCATCTTTTGATTAACCTTTTCCTGAAAAGGAAAAACATCAGTTGTATGCAATGTCATGATGTATGAAATGCATGATGTCATGGTGTTCAAAATGAGATAGTGTCGTATGCACTTTATCATGTGAGCAGGAGATATGAAATGTGATATGTTTATGAGTGTATTTCGTTTAGGGAAATAAATCCTTGATGAATGCCGGGAGTTTGTTGCATCCTGGGCTGATGTTTGAAGAGTAGAGTTCTTCGTTTCCGCTGGGGATGATGGTTGCAAGAAATAACCGGTAGGAGAAGATGACTCCGTTGGGGAATAAACTTGTTGAAGAGATTACTCGGCGGGGAATTACTCTGTGGGAAGAGATACTTCGCTGAGATTTTAATGGGAACTCCGCTGGGGATGCCATTGATAAGTGATGTTGGGGATTTGATGAACTCCGCTGGGATAGGAAGAACTTCGCCGAGGACGATCTTTCCGTTGTAATTAGCTGAGGATAACCCAGTTAGACTCTGGTGGGGAATAACCCTTGGATATGGTTGGGGAGAGATATTTGTACTCTGCCGGGGACAAGCCTCCAGAGTCTACTGGGGAGAAGCTTCCAGAATCTACTGGGGATAAGCTTCCAGAATCTACTGGGGAGGATGATTCAACTCTCATGGGGAAACTTTTGGACTGTACTGAGGAAGTGGCTCCACTGGGGTGTCTGTATTCCGTCGGGGAACAATATTATATTTAAGATTGCCGGGGATGCTCGTTAAGGAATATATGTATACTCCGTTGGGGAACGTTGAGATTTTCTGGGGATATCCAACTTCCTTAAGGCTGACAGTAGCCTAACTCTGCTTGGGGAGAGTGTTGCTGACTTGCTGGAGATACTGTGCCTTTTCGGGGCTGACGGGAGACCAACTCTACTCGGGGGAGAGTATTGCTGAACCTTGTCTTACTCTGCGGGGAGTGAAGGTATCTTGGTTACGTTCTTCAGCTGAACCTACCTTAGTACCTTGGTGGACAGAGCAACTAGATCGCTTAGACAACTCATTATTGCCCCTGTTTCTGTCGTCACCCGTAATTAGTCCTTTGTTTCGCATGCAAATATTTATGATTAGCAATTAGTGTCAAATGCATATATCAAGAATGAACATTGGACGTTCTTTGCAAAACAAAACAGATAAAGAAAACACAATTGGCACTTTGTCTGAAAATGAACTTGTATTAATTTTGAAGTTTGCCTGTAAATAGGCGTTTTGTGTACAAGAGGCTGACGTCCTAGTAAGAGAACGCCGCCGAACAACATAGAGTTTGTACATTTTGTGAAAATAAAACAAAACAGCTATGTGAAAAATAATCCCACTGGGTTCCAACTCTGCTATCGCCTTTATGTCTTCAAGCGTCTCATCACTTTGCTGCTTAGTTGAAGATGAAGCTGATTGATTGATGTCGTTTGAACCTGATAGTTGATACCGAATTTTGGATGCAGTGTGATCTAATGAGACATAGTATTACACTTTATCCCTAACTTTTGCCTGGACCGCCCTTTCGGGTTTTCAGTCCACCGGGATACCCATTTTTGCCCAAGCCGCCTTTTCAGGTTTTCGACTTGCCGGGTGTACAGGTTTTTTTCATTTCATCCCTTATTTTTCCCCGAACCCTTTTGGTTCGCCGGGAAGCCCTTATTTTTACCTAGGTGTGTCAACCTAGCGGGTCTTTAATTCACGCGTAGTATCTTTTTACTATGTCTACATTGGCGGGGTGAGGAAGGTCGTCACCATCCATGGTGGTTAGAATCATAGCTCCTCCTGAGAAGATATGTTTAACCACAAATGGCCCTTCGTACGTAGGGGTCCATTTGCCCCTGGGATCACTTTGAGGAAGAATGATGCGCTTGATTACCAGGTCTCCGACTTGATACTCTTGTCGTCTGACCTTCTTGTTAAATGCCATGATCATCCGTTTTTGGTACGTCTGACCATGACAAATAGCAGTGAGTCTCTTTTCGTCGATCAGGTTTAATTGATCAAGCCGAGTCTGGATCCAGTCATCTTCGTTCAAACCTGCATCCTTCATTATCCGGAGAGAGGGTATCTGGACTTCAATAGGCAAGACTTCCTCCATGCCATAGACCAAGGAAAAGGGAGTTGCCCCTGTTGACGTCCGTGCTGAGGTACGGTACCCATGAAGAGCGAACGGTAACATCTCGTGCCAATCTTTGTAGGTCACTGTCATCTTCTGCACAATCTTCTTAATATTCTTGTTAGCTGCTTCTACAGCCCCATTCATCTTCGGCCGGTAGGGAGAAGAGTTGTGGTGATGTATCTTGAATTGCTCGCAGAGCTCAGTGATCATCTTGTTATTAAGATTGGTACCATTATCCGTAATGATCCTCTCAGGTATACCGTATCGGAAAATCAGATTATGCTGAATGAACCGTGCCATGACTTTCTTGGTTACGGTGGCATAGGAAGCTGCTTCAACCCATTTCGTGAAGTAATCAATCGCCACTAGGATGAAGCGATGCCCGTTGGATGTCGTCGCTTTGATCTCGCCAATCATATCAATGCCCCACATTGCAAAAGGCCAAGGTGCTGTCAAGACGTTCAGAGGAACTGGAGGAACATGCACCTTATCAGTATAGATCTGGCATTTGTGACACGTCCGAGAATGTTGGTAACAGTCAGCTTCCATTGTGGACCAGAAATATCCTGCCCGAAGGATTTTCTTTGCCATGGTATGTCCACTGGAATGTGTTCCGAAGGTACCCTCATGCAGCTCTGCCATGATTCTTTCTGCTTCCGTCTTATCCACACACCGCAGTAAAGTTGAATCATGGTTTCGTTTGTAGAGAATGCCGTTGATGAGGAAGAACTTTGCCGCGAACCTTCTCAGAAATTTCTTGTCATTAACGGATGCACCCTCGGGGTATTCTTGAGCTTCAAGGTACCTCTTCACTTCATGATACCAAGGTTTTTCAGTTACCTCTTCAGCCTCAATATCACAGCAATGTGCAGGTTCGTCCAGTTTCCAAATAATGATCCGGGGAGCCTCGTTGTCCCATTTGACTTTGAACATAGAAGACATCATAGCTATCGCGTCTGCCAACTGATTCTCCTCTCTTGGGAAGTGTTCAAAAGTTATCTCCTCGAAGTGGGGAATCAATGTCAACACATACTCCTTGTAGGGAATAAGATTTGGGTGTTTCGTATCCCACTCGCCTTTGATCTGATTGATCACGAGAGCGGAATCTCCGAAGACACTCAGAAACTTGATCCTTAGGTTAATTGCAGCTTGAAGACCCATGATGCATGCCTCATACTCCGCCATGTTGTTGGTGCAGTTGAAACATAGTCGGGCAGTGAGTGGAGTATGAGTGCCTTTAGGGGATATGATCACAGCGCCAATACCGTTACCCAAAGCGTTTGAGGCTCCTTCAAAGTGCATAGACCATCGGGATCCTTCCTCAGGTCCTTCATCCGGTCTAGGTACTTCAGAATCAGTTACCACCATGATATTCTCGTCTGGAAATTCAAAGTTCATCGACTGGTAATCATCCACTGCCTGGTGTGCCAAATGGTCTGCCAATACACTTCCCTTGATTGCTTTTTATGTAGTGTACTGGATGTCATATTCGGTCAAGATCATCTGCCATCTTGCTATTCTTCCGGACAAAGCAGGCTTTTCGAATATGTACTTGATTGGATCCATTTTTGAAATTAACAGAGTAGTGTGAGTCAACATATACTGTCTCAGCCGGCGAGCAGCCCATACCAAAGCGCAGCAAGTTTTCTCGAGCAGTGAGTATCGAGTCTCACAGTCGGTAAACTTTTTGCTAAGGTAATAAATAGCGTGCTCTTTTCGGCCAGACTCGTCATGCTGCCCCAGCACACACCCCATTGAGCTGTCAAGTACTGTCAAGTATAAGATTAGAGGTCTCCCTTCAACCGGTGGCATAAGAATGGGTGGCTCTTGGAGATACTCTTTGATTCTGTCAAAAGCGGCCTGACATTCATCGTTCCAACGTACTACTTGATCTTTCTTCAGCAGCTTGAAGATTGGTTCACAGGTAGCAGTTAGATGCGAGATGAATCGGGCAATGTAGTTCAGTCGTCCTAGAAAGCCTCTGACTTCTTTCTCTGTCTTGGGAACTGGCATCTCTTGTATGGCTTTCACTTTGGCAGGGTCCACTTGAATACCTTTGTCGCTTACAACGAAGCCTAGCAATTTTCCAGATCTCACCCCAAAGGTGCACTTGTTTGGGTTCAACCTCAGCTTATACAACTTCAGTCGGTCAAACAGCTTCTGTAGATGGTCAAGGTGTTCCTCCTCAGTTTGGGACCTTGCAATCATATCATCGACATACACTTCGATCTCGTGATGGATCATATCATGAAACAAAGCAACCATGGCACGTTGGTAGGTTGCCCCAGCATTTTTCAACCCAAAAGGCATGACCTTGTAGCAAAAGGTTCCCCACTGAGTAACAAAAGTGGTCTTCTCCATGTCTTCAGGAGCCATCTTGATTTGATTATAACCGGAGAACCCGTCCATGAAGGAGAATACCTTATGCTGAGCAGTATTGTCAACCAGAACGTCGATATGAGGCAAAGGGAAGTCATCCTTAGGGCTGGCCCTGTTCAAATCCCTGTAGTCAACACACATTCGGACCTTACCATCTTTCTTTGGTACCGGAACCACGTTGGCAACCCACTGAGGGTAAGAAGTCACTGCTAGAAAACCGGCGTCAAATTGTTTCATAACCTCAGCTTTGATTTTCTCGGACATCTCTGGACGCATACGGAGGACCTTCTGTTTAACCGGAGGGCAATCTTCCTTGGTAGGCAAGTGATGAACCACAATGTCGGTATCCAACCCAGGCATGTCTTCGTAAGACCAGGCAAAGATTTCCACATAATCATACAGCATCTGAATCAACCGTTGTTTCACACTAAGCTCCAGATTGGCACCAATCTTGACCTCCTTTCTGTCTGTCTCAGTACCCAGATTTACTGTTTCCACTGGCTCTTCATGTGGCTGAATGGCCCTCTCTTCCTGGAGTAGCAGTCTTGCAAGCTCACCAGGTACTTCACAATCATCTTCACCTTCGTCTTCGACTAAGTTGATCAGATTTTCGAAGTCATAACTGGCAGTAGCAGAGTCGTTACCAGTGAGATCCAGAGTGGATAGGAACCTGTATAGGTGAGTGTATGTAAATATAGCTGTTTTGCAATATATAATAAAGAAAGAAAAGGAGCACAAGATTTGAAATGCGAAAACGTCCAATGCTTTTATTAATGATATATGAAAGTGACACACAAAAGCCCTCACAAATGAGGCCACGGTGCCCCGGGTAAGACACCGGGCCATAAAGTTTCAAATTATTATTCATTACAAATTTAAAACAAAGGAGTTCATTACTGAGTGACAAAAGTAATAGGTGTGAAGTCTTTGGCAGTCCAGTTGTTTGGTCCACCGTTGGTTGTTGGGTAGATCCAGCTGTTGAATTCAGATTCCTCCACGTCGTCATCATCCCTAATAGCATTTACTCCATGGTTGGGCATGGGAGCTGTCACCACATTAGGCCTCTCGGGCGCCTCGAACTCAACCTCTTTAGCATCAATAAGGTCTTGAACCTTATTCCTTAGAGCCCAATAATCATCTGTGTTATGCCCCGGGCTATCAGAGTGATAAGCGCAGCGGGCGTTGGGGTTGTACTTTGGAGAGGTTGTGTTCACTACCTTCGGAGCTTCTTTGACAGTTACCAGATTGGTTGACAGCAGTTGCGGCAATATCTGAGACAGGGTCATGCTGAGCCGAGTGTACTGCCTTTTGGGTCTCTCACCCCTTGGTTGGTTATACTACTGAGGAGCAGCAGCAGGCTTTGAAATTACTACCGCGTTGACAGCTTGGCGGAGTTCCGGTTTGTTCTGTCTCCTTGGACCATAAACAACACTAGCTTCCTTCTTGAAGGGCTTCTTTTCAGTACTCGAGGAGGCACCTTTCTGTATCTTCCCCGACTTGATACCAGCTTCTATCCTCTCACCGGTCAGAATGAGGTCTGTAAACCCTGCAGAAGAATTACCAATCAGATGGTTGAAGAATGGACCAGACAGGGTCCCCAAGAACATGTCCACGAGTTCACGGTCAGTCAACGGTGGCTGCACCCTGCCAGCCAGGTCTCTCCACTTTTGCGCGTACTCCTTAAAACCTTCACCCGTCCCAAGTGACATACCCTGGAGTTGGGTACGCGTGGGAGCGAGGTCGGAATTGTACTGATACTGCTTATAAAATGCAATAGCCAAGTCCTCCCAGTTTCGAATACTGGCTCCATCCAGCTGATAGAACCATTCGAGTTAAGCCCCTGAAAGGCTATCCTAGAAGAAATGGATCCATAGGTTCTTGTCTGCAGTGTAAGGTTGGATCTTCCTTACATATGATCTGAGGTGCAGCTTAGGGCAGGAAGCCCCGTCGTACTTCGCAAAGGCAGGTGCCTTGAACTTGTGCGGGATCACCACCCCAGAAGATAAACCTAGATCTCCGAAGTCCAACCCAGGCACGTGTTGAATCTCCATAGCGCTTAGACGGTCCTCCAGCTGTTTGTACCTGTCCTCAGCAGGGGGGTACTGTTCATCATTGTAATCTGTCTCGTTGTCGGAGACCACGGGACTAGGAACCTCTCTCCCTTGTGGGATGTCTTTCCCAGCATATGGGGTGCTCAGCTCAGCCTCATTTTGTGATCCATTCCCAGATCTGCGTCTAGGGTTGAACAAAACAGTCCTCTTCTTCTTCTTTTTCAAAATTAGAGTCTTCAATTCCTGTTGTCCCTGGGCTAAGCTCATGACCAGCTCTTGAAACTGGGCGTTCTGGGCCTGGAGGGCCTTGATAGCTTGTTCAGTAGTAGGTTCAGGATTCATGATGATGGCTGAAATAAACAGCGAAGAAGATTAGGCAACCTGTAGAAAAAGAGTACCTGTTATGCACATGATGCATGGAATGCGTATGATTTATGCATGCAATGTTTTCAAGGATCTCGCGGGGTAAACAGAGAAACTTGTTAGAAGTTGAATACGGTAGCTTGATTGAAGGAACTTCATGTTGTTGAGAACTCTTCTTCAAGAGCCAAAGCTCACCATATCGAGTGGGTCATAGCCCCTGACTCAAGTTATCAACCTTGGTTAGAGGAAAATAAATCCCCCTTTGCCCCTTGCTAGACAGTTGGTTCATCATGACCTACATCACAGACCCTTGAGATCCTTGAAATGGGTTAGTCCTTATGCAAGATGTATACAGGTTAGTCCTTATGCAGGATGTATGCAATGGTATGATGGTATGATGTTATGATAAAGACACACCACAAGTATCCACAAAAATCAAACATGATAAGGCACACAAGTCACACCAGACAGCCCTTAGAGTTTAGGCCAGCATGAAGTTTGGGGTACTACCCTCTTGAAGTTGGTGGGCTCAAAACCTGTCCTATCAAAAGTAACCGGGTTCTAAGGAGCTCAATATCATTGGGTTGTTTTCTATGTTCATTGTTTTGATTTAGCCACTGAACTAGTGATCAAAATATTCCAAGAAAACAACCCTCAATGAGTGTAGTATCGAGTATCTACCAACTTCGGACTGTACCAAAGTCGGTCATCTCACTACCCTAAAGAGGTCAGGATGGTCAAGTAAGGTTCCTAAGGTCAGTTGATGCTTCACGACACCACGCGGCGGCCCCGTACTCTCCTTGACTTGACTCAAGGGTTACCGGTACTCACCAAAGTGCCACATCAACGTAGCAAACTGCTTCAACCGTGTCGGTATACCCCGCACAGTTCCCTCATAGTTTATTGCTACTTTCTAAAAGGTATCCCCCAGATCCGGGTTAGGATCTATGAAACTCCAAAACAAGCCCACAATATTAAAGCAAACAAAGCAAGCAATTGAAAACAAGAGTGGTCTAATCCTAAGGTACACCTCACAAGTTTATTCCCCAGCAGAGTCGCCAATTCTGTGATCGGTGGAAATAGAACTGATTGTTTTTTAAGCTGGTTCGCAAAATGTCGCGGTAAGCAAGAGTCGCCACCGTCTTTTATGTTCTCCAACAAGGAAAGGACAAAAGCACAACAAAATTCCTTTTTCGAGATGTCTCTCGGTTCGGGAGGTAGATTTATAAAAAGGGAAGGTGTTAGCACCCTTTCTATCCGTGGTTATCCACAGGCTCTTAGGTACTTGCTCTATGTTTTCAAACTTTTGTTTGATTTCCAAGTGTGTGTGGGTTTTGAAAAAAGTTTAGTTTGAAAAACTTCTAGGTAACTCTTGTATCAGTCCTCAAAAGTGTATGAAGTATTTGTTTGAAAACTTTTTGAAAGTGTAGGTGCGAAAAGTTGTTTTTTGTTTTGAAAGAGCAAGTACCCAGGAGAAATCTACCTACCCTAAGGAATTAGGCTGTGTAAGAGTCCTTTAGACAGTACTATCCCACTATTGAGAAGTAGGTAGCATCGTCGTTGGAGTTATTCGGGTCAATTCGATGATTAGGGACATGTGTGGTCACCAAAGCAATAGTAGGACGCCTTAGCGGTAACCCTAATGTCCTAGATCCTTTTTTATCCGAGGCAACCGTTTCGAGGCAACTGGATCTTTAGACAGGAGGGCGACCTCTAAAACACCCTATACTTGACGACCACGTCGAGGCAACCAGTGAGGCGTACCCTAAGAGTGGCATGTGCACGTGTGTCCAATTCAGTTAAGATTATCTTGTACATGTTATTTGTGAGCTACGGATTGATTTTATTTTTTCAAGCAAGTCTTGCATGCATATTAACAGTTAAGAATGCGGAAAATAAATTGCGGAAAGTTTAATCTACGCTATTACAAGGCGCGGGTATATACATCGCCAAAAACATAACCCTTTGGAGAATAAATACGAGAAAGTAAAAGAAAGCGATAAAGCCTAATTAACTATTACATTTTCGGAGCAGATACAAAAATATGATCAAAATAGGAATTAAAGATAAATATGCGCGCGAAAGAATTGAATCGGGACGTCTTAGGGTTTTGACCCTTTTTGAGAAAAGAATTGAATTTGTCCTTTTTTTGCAATTAATTAAATATTAAACCTAAACCTAATTAATTAATTATTACAAGAAAAAAGTGTTTTTGTGTTTTTATGTTTTTAATGAAATAAAATAAAAAATAAAAAAGTGTCAAAGGAAAAACCTAATTCTAGATTTGATTTTATTTAATGTAAAAAAAAGATTACCATTAACCTAATTAAACAACTAAATTAATTAATGAATTTATTTACAAAAAGTAATTGAAATTAATAAAAATATTTTTTGGTTTTCTGAATTTTATTGTGAAAAATTAATTATGTTAATTTTAGTGATAATAATAATAATTAGAAAAATAATTAATAAATAAACTAGAAAATATAAAATAAAAAGGAAAAGGGAATGAACCAAGGGGGTTCTGGGCCCAGAAAGGGGGTGAATTTGGAATTGTGAAGCCCATTAACCAGCCAGCCTTTTTGACTTTTTGCAATTGTCCAGAGCATGCTTTGACTTGGAACATGGTGGTCAGCACCTTATGGCCTTCAGATCTGTGAGAATGGCCACTTGGCGCGCTGATTTGTGAGGTATATGGTACACCTTCTTTGGAAACCTGCACACAAGCGTGTAAAGAAAAATAATATGGAAATTTTGGGGGACCTGGGAATCGAACCCAGGTCCCAATGATCAATACACAAGCGCCTTGGCCATCTGAGCTGCATGTTTCAATTGTTATTAGGACAACACACAATTATTATATTAATAAATCAAAACATATGCCTGGAAAAAAAATATAACGCGCGATTTTTGAAAAGGGCCAATCATGCTGCAACACATAATCATCTTCTTCATCAAAATTGCTGGTTTTTTTACCTGCAGATTTTATCCGCAGGAAGTTTCATAGGCATTTCCTAAAATCATCCCTAGGCTTCAAAAACTCATTCCAAGACCATGGTTGGTCTCGTCTCTATCTCCTAAGTCCATCCACGCTCATGATTTGTCCTGATTTCACCTGAAAACAAAATGCCTAAAATGCAAGAACATGAACCCTAGAATCGGGCATCACGATTCAGGGCCTAAAAATGAAATTGGCTAATGCAGTAACGTTAGAAATCAAGCAAGGAGTATGAATATGCTAACGTTTTTGAGAAACAATGCAAGAATAGAGAGTTCAAGTTTCGTGTACAGGGGCCTGTTTCTGAAAACTTACAGCGCTGTAGGGTGAATCTTAGGACGTGATAAGGGTCGTGTTAGCTTCAGGGGATGGCAAGGAAGGAGGTCACGTTCTCCTTTTTGTCTGAAAATGCTTGCAACCTTGTTCTTGATCTCCTACTTTTTCAATAATTTTCAGTTTTGTTTTTGGCTGTTTCAGCAATGCTTAGGTCGTGTCTTAGGTTGGTACTGCTTGCTTATGTATGTGAGAACAAAATTAGGTCAGCAGCTGGGCCTTAATCTTGGTTTATTGAAGTCTTGAGATTTTGTTGACCACCATTGAAGAACTTCCCATATTTGGAGCAAATCCAAGATTTTATGCACAAAAAACCCCTAGCACGAATTTGTGAGTTGGCACATGACATATAAAAGCTATTCAAATCACAAAGATGCTATTCCATTAATTTTTAGATTTTATTTGAATTATTATGGATTTAAAATCAATTAAATCAATAAAAATTAAATAAAATGGAAAAATAAATGTTTGATCTTGAAATTAATCATGGGGCACGTGTGTGGCATGACAAGGCTGAATCAAGTGGAAGAAAGTGGGCCCTTTTGTCAAAAATGGAAGTTTTAAGGATAGTTGACTTTTGCAAATTCCTAAAAAGTTCCCAACTTCTCCAATGCATATCTTGCTCAATTTTGATCATATGAACATGTTCTTTGACATTTTTGAAAGGTCTTGAAGTCCTTTAACCAATGCCTTTGGTCCCATGTCATTTGGATTTACCAATCTCAAGTTATGGTTTTTGACTTAAAGTGCCTTTTTGTTGACTTTTGAAATTGACCTATAATGTAGAAATTGATAACTTTTTGTGAGAGCATTTCTTGGACTTGGAATGTGAAGATGAGTTGTAGGAAATGTCATCCCCTTCAAAATGAGCATTGTATGGGATTTTTCTGATGAACCATGAAAAAGTTATGCCCTGGTCAAGTTACAGTTGACTTTTCAGTTGTCCCAAAATAACAACTTTTGGCATCTTGATGATTTTTGAGCCATTCTTGTGGAATCATGATCAAGACTTGATCAAATGATGATTGTGGCTTCAAAATAAGATATTGACCAAAAATTCCGACTTTTGACTGTAAAATGACCATTTTGCCCCTGCAGTTGATTGTGAACCAAATAGGTTTTTTGACTGTGCAATTTGACATTGTGAGTCTTGAGACTTGACATGTAGATGCTTGACAATATATATGGGCCTATGGGACTTGATTGGACCACTGAAAACCCAAAATTCATTGAAGGAACCAAAACCCTAATTTTGACTGGCTTAGGAGGCAGTTGGACTGTGCAACCCTTTGAGTAGACTTGGGCAAATTGAGATGATTCTTGAGGAACCTTGAAGAATATGGGAGGGCAAATTTTGGGGTACAACAGACTGGGATTTCTTGGACGACCTTTATCTTGGCAAGATCAACTTCAATGCCTTTATTGCTGACGACAAAACCTAGAAGCTTTCTAGATCGTACTCCAAATGTACACTTATTAGGGTTTAACCTTAACTTGTACTTTTTCAGTCTCTCGAATAACTTGTGTAGGTGATCGAGATGTTCTTCTTCGGTTTGTGATCTGACAATCATATCATCCACATATACCTCTATCTCATGATGAATCATGTCATGAAATAAAGCTACCATAGCCCTTTGATATGTTGCCCCTGCATTCTTTGGTCCGAACGACATGACCTTGTAGCAGAAGGTGCCCCATTGCGTAACAAAAGTAGTATTCTCCATGTCTCTGGGAGCCATCCTTATTTGATTATAGCCTGAGAAGCCATCCATGAAAGATAAGACTTTATGTTGAGCAGTATTATCAACTAAGACGTCAATGCATGGTAGAGGGAAATCATCTTTAGGGCTTGCCCTATTCAGATCCCTATAGTCTACGCACATGCGAACTTTTCTGTCTTTCTTTGGCACTGGCACGGCATTGGCAACCCATTGAGGATAGTATGTCACAGCTAGGAACCCTGCATCAAATTGTTTCATCACTCCAGCTTTGATCTTTTCAGACATATCAGGCCTCATGCGGTGAACCTTTTGCTTGAATTGAAAGAAAAGCAATAACAAGTAGATTACTCCTCAATGAAGGAGATGGGCACAAAGTTCTTTTTATGCCAATTCTTCAGCTCCGTTGTAGTTGGATACACCCACTCTTCAAATGCAGCTCCTTCTTCAGAATCACCCACGACGTTGACTTCATGGCTTCAAATGCGGAGAGGTGGCTTTCCAGCCCGAGAACGCCTCACTTCTTTCTGAGCTTTAACAGTGAAGCCCAAACCAAACTTGTCCGCTTTAAATGGGATATCGAGGAGTTGCCCCCAAGTATCACAATTTCCTTCTTCAATTGTCACGCGGGCATCCTTGACTGAAACCATCTTTGGTGTGGCCTTGACAGTGTTGGACTCATCAGAAGAACATTTAGTAGCTGCAATCATTGGTGGTACAACCTCAAAGGCTTGACATAGGGTTTCAAAGAATTCTCCGTCCATCTCTACATACTTGAAAGAGTTAAGGTGGCTCACCATAAACTCTTCTTCCACACAGACGGTGACTATTCTGCCCTTGACTGGATATTTGAGTTTCTGATGGAGGGTTGAGGTCACTGCCTCAGCTTTATGAATCCACGGGCGACCTAACAGACAAGAATAGGCAGTGTGAATATCCATAATATAGAAGGCGAAGTTGAAGATTTGGGAGCCCACTTTGATTGGAAGATCTACTTCCCCATGAACAGTCCTCTTTGATCCATCAAACACCCTTACGATGATATCACTTGGCTTCAAGATTAAATCTTCATAGTCAAGACGGTCTAATTCCCCCTTGGGTAACACATTCAGAGAAGAAACATTGTCGACTAGAACATGTGCTAAGGTAATCCCTTTACATTTGATAGAAACATGTAAAGCTTTATTGTGATTCTTCCTGAGAGGTGTTAAGTCAACATCTGAAAACCCTAAGCCATTATCGGCTGTTAGGATAGCCACGCAATTCTCAAATTGGTCCGTCATTGTCTCATGGGGGACATGAGCTTTTTTCAGGAACTTGATTAATGTTCGAGCATGGGCATCGGAGCAAAGCAGCAATGACAATATTAAAATCTTAGAGGGGGTTTTCCCCAACTGTTCTACAATCTTAAAGTCACTTCTTTTTATGATCTTTAAAATCTCGTCCATATCGTGAGTGGAGGGTTCTTCATTAGTTACGTCCTTGGAGGGTACTTCAATCACATCAGGCTCAACAACCTTCCCTTTCCCTTTTGTCTCGGTACTTGGCTTGGCGGCAGTAATGCGGATGAACGTCTTTGTAACTACTGGAGGTGAGATATTGGGTGAGAATATTCTCCCAGTTCTAGTTACTTTGCTTGAGCCAGCTATGTTGTTGACATGGTCATCTTTTCCTTCTCCGATCCAGGCATCTTGTTTAATCCCATGATAGAACACCTCAGCACCGCAATTCCATGATACCGCTTTGTTTGAAGAGTAAGGAATCGGTCTAAGATTGGTAATTATTAATGGAGCAATGGTGGGTTCATTTGAAATCCTAATAGGACCTTTGGAGGTGATCCTAATAGGTTTGTTTGAGATGGTAATAATGGTGAGGTCTTCGCATTTGTTAATTAAACTCTTGGCAAATGGAGTATTTTCAAACAGAATTTCGTGGCTATCCATCAGGCGCTGTATGCCTTTCTTCAGTCTTTCACAACCATTGTATTGTCTTGTACAGCACACACAGTCTTTTTCACAGCCAGGGAAAATCCCAGCTTTTAACAGATTGTTCTTGATTATATTCAGCGGAGTAGTCAAATCTTCAACAGAGGTAACAAAAATTGTATCTTCTACAACATTAACACCTTTGTCATGCTTCGGCATTGGAGCGGTAATTACATTCGGTGTTGGAGGAGGATCAAATTCAATAGTTTTGTTGTCAATCAAATCCTAGATTTTGTTCTTCAAGGCCCAACACTGGTCAGTCTCGTGCCCGGGGCTGTTTGAATGGTAAGCACATTTAATGTTTGGATTATACTTCGATGACGAGGTGTCAGGGTTGGCGGGAGGATCACGCAACTTCACTAAATTATCCTTGAGAAAATGTTGAAGGGCTTGAGACAGTGACATGCCTAACCTCATAAATTGTCTTCTTGGAGTTTCAAAACGTTGATGATTTGCAGATGGTCTTGGAGTAGGAGTTGGATTGGAGATTCGAACAACATTGATAGACGGATGATCATTCTTCTTGGTATGGGCCCTTGCCCCATACACAACATTAAATTCCTTCTTTGTAGTAAAAGGTTTCTTGATAGGATTGATGGTGGAGGTAGATGCCACAAAGATCTTCCCACTTTTGATGCCACTTTCAACTCTTTCACCGGTTAAGATTAATTCGGTGAAACCAGAAGAAGAGCAGCCAACCAACAGATTAAAGAAAGGACCAGATAAATTGCCCATGAACATGTCGATGTGCTCCCTATCAGTCAAGGGAGGTTGGACTCTACTAGCAAGGTCTCTCCACTTTTGCGCATATTCCTTAAATCCTTCATTCTTTCCCATGGTCATATCTTGTAATTGAACCCTTGTTGGCACCAAGTCGGTATTGTATTGATACTGATGGTAGAAGGCAGTAGCTAGATCCTCCCAAGTTTTGATACGAGAACCATCTAATTGATAAAACCATTCAAGTTGTATTCCAGCCAAGCTCTCTTGGAAAAAGTGAACCCAGAGCTTCTTATCAGCAGTGTGCGGCTGTATCTTGCGTACATAAGATTTCAAATGGAGTTTGGGACAAGAAACCCTATCGTACTTTGCAAAGATTGGTACTTTGAATTTGTGGGGAATGATTACCCTAGAGATCAAACCCAAATCATCAAAATTTAAACCGGGGACAACTTGGATTTCAACAGCTTTCAATCTGTCTTCTAACTGCTTGTATTTGATATCAGCGGGTGTGTTATACCCCAAAATTTTCCCTCTCATTTATCAAGGATTTTCACAAGATCTCCTTTGGATCAAGACTGCATTTGGGTTGATCAGCTCAAGACACCTCCTCAAGCACCAATGACTGAAAATTAGGGTTGGAGATTGCACAAGGATTTTTGAACTTTCAATGCCCCATATGACTTTCATGGATCATTATGGACCCCCAAGATTACTCATGTCAAGTTTCAAGCTTTGGATCACACTTTTGATCAGTCAATTGAACAGTTGACCTAAAAATCAACTATATTGGGGAAAAAGTCAACTATGGCCAATTTACAGTCAAACTTCATAATTTTTGATCCACATCAACATTTTTAACCCATATGTGTCATTTGATCAAGTTTGGACCACAACTCCTCAAGAAATTTGATCAAATCATCAAAAGGGGAAAATGGTCAAAATTAGGGTTTTGACTGGGAAAGGGCAATTTCTGGTTTTTGACCTAGCAAATGATCAATTGGGTTAAGACATGATCTCAAGAGTCCAATTGTATCACTTTGACCTAATGACATGGTTAAAAACACTACAAGTCCATTGGATTGACAGATGAATTTTTCAGTCAACTGATCAAAAGTCAACTATATACTGAAAAGTCAAACTTTGACTTTTTGGTCAAAATCAAATGCTAAAGATCATAATTCATCAAAACATGTGAAAACATGAAACTTGTTCATCAATAAATACAGAACTCAAGATTTTATTTTGAAAAGATGAAATTTCTTAACTTAGAAATTTTTCTAAGTATATAAAATTTCTTATTTTTCATAACTTTGAGCCAAATTTTCACCATGATGCAAAATGATTCAAGAGAAACTTCCAACATGAAAGTTGTAGATCTCCATGAAATATACAACTTTTCTTCATGCAACTTCTCCTAAAAATTCTTGTATCTCAAGTTATAGTTTTGTGAATACATGCTCATGAACTAAAAATAACTTAGTGAAATTTTGCCCTAGTTAGGCAGATTTTTGACCTAACTTCATGGCAATTTTTCACATAGTTCCAAGGGGAATATTCAAAAGAAATTAAAAGATGAGTTGTAGAGAACATTTCAATCTTTCCAAAATGTCCAAGAACTCCTTGAGATCATTCTTTAGCAAGGAGAATCGAAGAGATGAAATTAGGATTTTATCACTTGAATTTAG
This sequence comes from Vicia faba, assembly GCA_948472305.1. NCBI lineage: Eukaryota > Viridiplantae > Streptophyta > Magnoliopsida > Fabales > Fabaceae > Vicia > Vicia faba. The sequence goes on along the minus strand of OX451739.1, from coordinate 10,485,026 downwards.
GTCATTTTCATGATGAACACAAGTGCAAATCCATGCTAGGCTGCATAATATTTGATTTGCAGGTTTCAAAATTGTTTGTCACACCTTAATTAAATGCTTACACAGCTGTTAAGGCTTTGATCCAAGCAAATGAACTATTATCCAAATTGCATTTCCATTAATGGCACAAAGTGAACACTTCCATTCTTGCAAAGCAAGCTTTTTGCATAAAGTCATTCTTGAGCCTCTAAATTGTTCCCTCTAATCACACTCCATCCACAAAGTCAGAAACAAACTTGTTTAAGGCATGAACTACTCTATCTTAGCAAGTACACAAGCATTGAAACTTATTTTCTCAAAAATCACATGTTTGGATTAAGAATGCAAATTCAAATTCTGAGTTGTTACAAGCCTCAAAACCTCTTGCTTATAAGTATACACACTATTTACAAGTTGAAACACGAGCAAGAAGCCCCTGAAACTCACTCAAACTCCCTCTATCCAGAAATTGTCCCAAAACACCATTCTTGTGCAAGTTCTGACTTTTCATACCAAACTCACATTTCCCTCGTGCATTTCTTGGCCTTTTAGTTTCTAAAGCTTCCTTGCATCAAGACTAACTCATCCTTGTACCTGTTTCATTTCTGTAACGCCATTTTCCCTATCTTCCATAGCCAAAAATAGAGCATCACAGTTGGACTTATCCAGGCCATTCCAGCCATCCTCAGCTCAAGCCAACCATTGCACTAGCTTCCTAGAGGTCCAAGGAAGCTAAGCTGATCATCAGCACTGACTGAAACACGCTCATTTGCATTTCATGATTTCCAGTTTTGAGGTATTTTTCTTGAACTTCTATCTCATTACTTAGGCATTGTTAGGCTTACATTTGTGAAGATAAAATGTAGACCTCATTGCCACGAAGCTGTACATATCCATAGTTTGCATTTATATGGCTTGAGCTTAGAGAATTTTAGAGTTGAAGTTTCTGAAATTTTTAGGGTTTAAATTAGGGCCAGAGAAATTCTCACTTATCTTTGACTTTCAGCCTTATTTATTTACATGGTTAGAATCGTGAGGAAGAATGCAACAACTTTCATTTTATCACTTTCCATTTTTGTTGAGAAATGAAGAAGTTACAGGTACACCGGATAGAGGTTGAAGGTGAAGTCATCAGGACTGGATTTGCCTTATATATTTATGGTTTTGCCTATATAAACAGATGTATATCCATCCCAGTGGTAAAGCGTGCACCTGTTCACCCTATGGTCCTGGGTTCAAGCCCCAGCAAAACCATTTTGCTTTTTTTTTTCTTCACATTTTTGACATTTTTTATTTATTTTTGTTTGCAGGCGTTGGGCCCTTTGGGCCTGGCATTTCTTTTTTTTTTTTGTTTTTGCTAGCATACACCCTGTTTACTTGTGACACCACCCTGGCCCATTTGATTTTTATTTATTTATTTTTTTTTCTTTTAAATATATTTTCTAAAATACCAAAAAAAATCATAAAATGTATAAAAATAATAGATTTATATTTTGACATAATTTAAATATTTTTTTCACATAAATAAAAAATTATTTTTATTCATTATACTTTATTTACTCTTATTAATTTCTTTGTAAATTAAAACTAGGTTATTACTTATTTAAATACACTTATTTTTAATATAAAAAGGACCAAAAATATTTCATGACACCACATATTATTTTCAAGACAAAAAATATAAAAATATAAAAATACTTTTTCTTTAAAACTTATTTTCCTTTAATCAACTAAAAATAGATTTAGGGTTTCATTTAAAAAATCTTTTCTTAATTAATTTCTTTTCTTAACTAACTTAAGTTAATTTAATTTAATTACTTTTTCTCTAATTAGGTCTAGGTTAAAACCTCCTTCATCCAAAAAACCAAACACAAAAATCATTTCTTTCAATTTGCATTTGTACATCTATATATTCCTTCAATTATTTGTACAATATTCAATTTGGTTGTAATAGATTAATTAGGTTTATATTATTGCAATCCCCATTTATAAATTGTATACCCCCTCCCACAAATGTTGTAATAGCGTAGTAACTTTAAATTACGCAATTTATCGCTTTTACATAACATGCTAGTAATTAGGGTTTGTATGGAAAGAATAAAATCAATCAAATAGAAAACCCTAATTCAAGACAAAAACAAGCATGAAAATAAAACACTTGCACACAAGCACCCCTAGGGTAAAATCCACTTGGTTGCCTTACAAAATGGCCATATTACGCATGTAAGGTATCTTAGCAAAAAACAAATAAATACAAGATCATAGTCCCTCGATGACGCTATTCAAAGTTGTCTTACAAAATGATCTTAGTCCCTCAAAAAGAATGCTAAGATACTTTGCAAAATTGCTAATCATGGCTATACGATGAACCACACCCGTCCCGTTTACATCCAAAGATAGGGTTTCTTACCAAATCAATGGTAAGACAACAATGTCAAAGGAAAAGAAAATGAACAAGAAAGACTTTTGAGTAGGTAGATTGCTCCTAATTACTTGCTCCATCTCAAAACAAATATCCTTGCTATTTTCAAAACAATCACATACACTTTCATAACATCTTACAAAATTGAAAACATTTTCAAAAGATCAACATCTTTGTATACATTCTTACGAACAAGAATCATTACAAAGATTGCCTAAACAATGGCCTATTTATAAAATACTTTCAAAAATCACACAAAACACAATTTCAAACAAAAGCAAGTGATCTAGCAAGTAACTAAGAGCCCATGGATAACCATGGATGAAAAGGGTGCTAATACCTTACCTTTTCATAATCTACCCCCCGAACTCAAGAAACAATCTCAAAGGTCTTTCTTGTGCTTTTTCACCTTTCCTTTTAGATAAAAGAAAAGTCAGTGGCGACTCTTGCTAAACCGCAACATTTATGATCAAACGCAAAACACTTAAGTCAGTTCTCCCACCAGATCGCAAGGTGGATACTTCTCCTTGAAATAATCATCATTTGATTCTTGATCATTAGCACATTCAGCCTGAGTACTCTTGACCTCATCGACCTGGTTCTCGTCCTCTTCAGATGAGTCTCCTCCTACTGGGATTTGGAGGATTGTCTCCTTGAACCTTCTACCCATGTTGAGCAGAGCTTTCTTCTTTGGCTTCTTCTTAACGGCCAGCAAAGGCATCATATCTTATTTCCCCTTGGTTAGGGCTAGTAAAGCTTCCTGAAACTGAGAATTCTGGGCTTGGAGTTCCGTCACAGTTTTCTCTAGATCCATCTTGCTGAAATAAACATCAGAAAGATAAGGAAACCTGTTATGCGAAAACCTGTCATGTTATGATGCATGGAATATGTACATGCAAATGATTTCAAGGATTAATGAAATTTAAATTTGAATAGACAAGAGAATGTTAATTTTCATTAGAAAAACAAGAAAGATTACATCATGCCTCTTGGGCTTACAAAATAACTTTCTAAGATAAAAAGACTGAACGCATCCTCTTTGGCGTGAGATAAGCGTTCACACTTTGCTCTTCTTGTAGCCGCTTCGTAAGCTCCAAGACCCTCTTTTCACTAGCATAGAACTGAGCCTCGAAAGTATCTCGTTCTTCCTTCAGCTGAATCTAACCCTTTTGTAAGTCTTCGAGAGAGGTAGGCATGTTGGGATGGAGGATGGTGTAAGGAACATCTCCTTCAACCACAAGCTCCATGATGATTGGTAGGATAGAGGGATAAGGCATCACAAGTTTCTGAGCACGAGCTCGTACCCATTTAAGGTAAGGCTCAAGGGGAATGGAATTCTTGTGTCCCAGTGTCTTGATATCCACCTTGTTCACCATCCTCCATGCTCGAATAAACCTTTGACAGTAACCTTGATTGTCATTCTTGTAGTCGAATACCAATCCTTGGATAAGCATCTCATGGGGACCATCCCTCCGGGCATAACCAAACTGTCGTAGGGCTAAGCAGGGGTTGTAAGTGATACCTCCTCTAATGCCAAGCAAAGGGACATTAGGTAACTCTCCACAATGATCGACGATAGTAACATTCTCCAAAGAGAGGGAACACCAATAAATATCTGAATGTCTGAGTGTCATTAACCTATGGGATCACCTTTAACCTTGCTCGTTCTTCAATACAGATTGAGGAAGATGTGAAATAAACAATCTTGCCAAAAGAGGGGTACAACATATAAGGATACCTCTTTTCCTCATAGTGCGAGTGTGAAAGGAATGTAGGATGTCCCCTAGCAAAGTAGGCACCGGATTACGAGACATGAAGATTTTGACGGTGTTCACATCTATGAGTTGGTCAGGATTTGGAAACAAAACCATCCCATAGATGAGGAGAGCCACAATTTCCTTAAAGGCTTGCAAATATAAAGAGTTCCAACAGTTTTGGGCTTTCTCAAACAAGAACCTTGCTAGGAAGCCTTTGACACCACTCCTTATTTCTCAATTAGTTGTGATATCAGATGGTTGCAAGTGTAGAGCCTGAGAAATCTCTTCTAGCTTTGGATCTCTTTTCGTACCATTGAAAGATAGTTGATTGAGAATGGGAATCCTTAAGAGTTGGGAGAATTCTTCCAAAGTTGGCACAAGCTGATAATCGGGAAATGTGAAGCAATGGTGTAAAGGATCAAAGAACTGAAAGAGCACCTTCATCATGTCTTCATCAGTGTTGGAGGTGACCAAGTTTAGTAGGCGACCATGTCTTTCGGTAAATGGAAAATTTTCAGGAATCCTTGATTCTAGCTCTTTGAGTTGAGGAGGAATCCTTACAATATTGACTTGAATGGTTTTCCTACGAATAGAATCCATGTCCTACAAAACAAGACAAAGATAAATCCCAAAAATCCTTGAAATGGTTAGTGAATATGAGTATGATGTTATGATGTTTATGATGTCATGTACAAGTAAATATATACAAACAAAGCAAACAAATCCTTAGGTTTAGGCTTGCATGGAGTCTCATAGGTAAGTACCCTCTTGAAGTTTAGTTGGCTCAAACCTGCCCTAGTAATAGTAACTGGGTTCTAAGGAGCTAAATATCACTGGTTTGTTTTCTCGGGCATTGTTTCAGCGCAAGCCTCTTTAATGGCGTCCGAAATATCCCAAAAAACCAAACCTCAATGAGTGTAGTATCGATTATCTACCAACTTCGGACTGCACCAAAGCCGGTCATCTCACTACTTCCTAATGGCCAAGTTGGTCAAGTAAAGGTTCTAAAAGTTAATTAGTGCTTCATGACATCACTCAGAGGCCCCGTATTCTCCTTGACTACTCAAGGGCTACCGGTACCCACAAATATGTCTCACTAACGTAGCTATTGCTTAGACCGTGTCGGTATACCCCGCACAGTTTCCATAATGTATTGCTACTTACCTATAAGGTATCCCAAATCCAGGTAGAGGATTCAAACCCAAACAAAGAACCAAAATGTAAAGCATACAAGTTAAAAAATGAAAGCAAGTAAATGTGATCTAGCCCTAAGGTTACCCCACTTTACGAAATTCCCCAGCAGAGTCGCCAATTCTGTGATACAGTGGGAGAACTGACTTGGGTGTTTTGCGTTTGATCGCAAATGTTGCGGTTAGCAAGAGTCGCCACTGACTTTTCTTTTATCCAAAAGGAAAGGTGAAAAAGCACAAGAAAGACCTTTGAGATGTTTTCTTGAGTTCGGGGGGTAGGTTATGAAAAGGGAAGGTGTTAGCACCCTTTTCATCCATGGTTTTCCATGGGCTCTTAGTTACTTGCTTTTGTTTGAAAATGTGCTTTGTGTGGTTTTTTGAAACTATTTTGAAAAGGCGCCATCGTTTAGGAAAACTTTGTAATAGTTCTCGTTCGTAAGAACGTATACAAAGTGTTGAGCTTTTGAAAATGTTTCAAGTTTGGAAGATGTTTTGAAAGTGTTTTTGAAAGTATTTTTGAAAGTGTTGGTGTTTGTTTGAAAATAGAAAGGATGCTTTTGTTTTGAAATTGAACAAGTAACTAGGAGCATTCTACCTACTCAAATGTCTTTCTTGTTCATTTTCTTTTCCTTTGACATTGTTGTCTTACCATTGATTTGGTAAGCAACCCTATCTTTGGATGTAAGCGGGATGGGCGTGGGCCATCGTATAGCCATAATTAGCAATGTTGCAAGGTATCTTAGCATTCTTTTTTTTGAGGGACTAAGATCATTTGTAAGGCAACTTAGATAGCGTCATCGAGGGACTATGATCTTGTATTTGTTAAGATACCTTACATGCGTAATATGGCCATTTATAAGGCAACCAAGTGGATTTTACCCTAGGGGGCTTGTGTGCAAGTGTATTGATTTTCATGCTTGTTTTGTCTTGTATTAGGATTTTCTACTTGTTGATTTTATCTTGCCATACACACCCTAATTACTAACATTTGTATTTGAAAGCATTAAATTGCGGAAATGTAAAGTCCTACGCTATTACATCATTTAAGAGGTGAGGGTACAATTTACAAATGGGGATGAAGTAGGAACTTAAATATTACAACCATATCGAATAACCATGAAGGAAACGTAAAAACAGTGTAAAAAGAAGGAAAAAATGCATTTTGAACTATTACGTGTCGACACAAGCTCACATGCATCGACACATAACTTTCCTTGCCCCTGTATTGCCAAATCAACTCAGTATGAGTCGATACATAATGGTATGTGTCGACTCATACACTGCATGTGTCGACTCATACGTGCTTTGTGTCGATTCATACATTGTTTTTCCTTCTGTTTTGGGCCTGTAAAGTAGTATGTATAGACTCATAAGGCTATGTGTCGAATCATACGTTGTTTTCCTTCTGTTTTGGGCCTGTAAGGCAGTATGTATCGACTCATAAGGCTATGTGTTGACTCATATTGTCATTTTTTTGCTTCAACATTGCTTTGCTGCATACATGGGTTAGTTCTCAACACATAATGAAAAGAATGAAAGATAAATAAAAGGTTAGCTTTAAGGACAATGGTTACTACATTTTTGTCTTCACAAATGAACCATTAATGATGCTTGTATGAAGAGTTCAAAATCAAGAAAACTTACCTTGAAACTGAAATTTGTGCTTTGAGTTTGAGCTGCTGTATGGGCTGTTGTTGAGCTTGGGAAGTGATAATAGTGATGTTACAAAAGTTTTTTCTTGTGTTTGAACAACTTCTATATGATGTATGTGGAGTGTTTAGATGGTTAGACAGAATTTGTAAGGTATGAGAGGTTCAAAGGTTTAGACTTTAAAACTCAAGAATGGAAGTTTTGTGGACTGTTATGGCTTTTGTGAATATGAGATTTTGAGGGTTTACCAATAAAACTTATGGCTTTTCTCTCTCTTTTTTCTAACCTGTTCCAACCTATTTCTCTTGCAAATGCTTCTTCTATTTATAAGCAAGGGGTTTGTGCATATGATCTGATTAGGTTTATAAGACAACATGTTATAGTTTGGTTGGATTACAAAGATCAAACTAAGTCAAGTACTCTATATTCCCAAGATGAAGTACCAAAGTTTCTGGTATTGAGGAGCTACTTCCCATGATTTATGGTTGAGTATAATCAACAACAAGCAAGGTATGGGCTCAATACAAACTTTGTACAAAAAGCTTGCTTTTCAAGAATATCAATGGTGCCTTTATGCCATAAATGGAAAGATCTTTTGGACAATGGTTTAAACACTTGGGTAATAGCTCAAGAATGGGTGTAAGCATTAAATTATGATGAGATTTGCAAGAAAATAAGCATGCAACATAAGATTATTCAGCAAATCATGAGAGTTTTGTTATGTGTTCTTCACTTAGGATGACTTGCAATTCAAAGATGAATGGCCAACTTCAAGCCCTTGAATCTCCTAGCTCAAGTATGATAAATTTATGCTCTTGGATGTTTTGGAAAGCTTGAAACATCCTCTATAACTTTAATGTTATCCATTTTGACAAAATCATCTTGGAACTATGTGAAAAAATGTCAAGAAGTTGGGGTAAAATCTTGAACAAAATATGTTGAAAATTTCTCTAAGTGTTAAATGAAAATGTCACGACTTCATGAATTTGTAACTTGAGATCCCATTATATTTAGGAGAAGTTGTGTAAAGCAATGTTGTAGATATCATGGAAATCTATAACTTTCATGTTAAAAGTTTCTTTTTAATCATCTTGCATCATGATGAAAGAATGGCATGAAGTGATGAAATTATCATGTATAAAAACACTTAGAAAATTTCTAAGTCATGGAAGTCTTGACTTTTCAAGTTGACTTTTGACTTTCTTGACTTTCTTGATGAAATTTGATCTTTGGAATGTAATGTTGACCAAAAAGTCAAAGTTTGACTTTCTAATATGCAATTGACCATTTTGCCCTTGTGCCAATCCCAAGCCTAAATTGATGTATGAGTGCTGCAAACTTGACGTAATAGAAGATCTTGTGAGAGAATCCTTGAGAAATGAGAGGGAAAATTTTGGGGTATAACAGGTATGATACCTTTGTGATGATTGTAGGTCTTTCATGTATAATTGTATCATGTCTAAGCTTATTATCTCTCTTGTTTAGTTGCTTAATTCCATTTTTTGGTACTCATCTTACTTTGTTAGGGATATTCAATTTCTCTTGTTAACTTTGCTTGATAATTACATGCTTTGATGCTTATGCCTTGAATGAAATTATTATTTGAATCTTCTTGTGCCATTGAGACATTTATTAATTGAATATATTTTTATATATGTCTCTTTTCTTTTACCATGTCCCAATCTATTTCACATTACTTGTTATCACTTCTTGATTAGAGAACTAGTTTCAACTTAGGGATGTTTGTGACCATGTGCTTGTGTGATTTTGTTATACCTATTTCCTAAGCATGAGTATATCTGATACGGTGGGAGAACTGACTTGATGTTTTGCGTTTCGATCGCACTTGTGCGGTTAGCAAGAGTCTCCACCGACTTTTCTTTTATCCAAAAGGAAAGGTAAAAAAGCACAGGAAAGACCTTTCGAGATTATTTCTCGGGTTCGGGGGGTAGATTATGAAAAGGGAAGGTATTAGCACCATTTTCATCCATGGTTTTCCATGGGCTCTTAGTTACTCATTTAGATCACTAGCTTTCATTTGATAGTGTGCTTGTGGTGTGGGCTTTGAAAGTATTTTGAAAATCTCTTTGTAATGGTTCTCGTCTCTATAAGAACGTATACAAAGTTTTGTTTCGAAAAGTGGTTCAAAGATGTGTTTGTGAATCGTGTTTCAGAAAGTGTTTTGAAAAGATGTTTTGCAATGGTTCTCGTCTCTATAAGAACGTATACAAAATGTTTTGTCTTTTTGAAAATGTTTTGAAAAGAGAGTGTAGGTGTAAGAGTTTTTGTCGTGAGCAAGCGAGTAACTAAGAGCGAATCTATCTACTCGGAAGGTCTTAAATTGTTTTTTTCTTCCTCCTTTTAATGGTGCTATATTACCATTGATTTGGTAAGAAGCCCATCGTTGGATGTGAAGGGACAGGCGTGGGTCAATTTTACAATCATTGAAAGCAACTTGTGAGACGCTTTAGCAATTTTTGTAAGGGACGAGATCGTTTTAATCAAAGTCAACATCGAGGATCATCAAGGGACTGCGATCTTTTTTATCGAAGGGTCATTGCTAGAGCGTCCCATATTTGAGGGACATGATTGTATTTCCGAGGCAACGAGTGAGGTTACCCTAGAGGTGTGCGTGTGAAAAAGTGTGTTGGTTTCAAGTTATTTTATTCTTTGATTAGGTCATCTAGTGATTGATTTTTGAATCTTACCATACATGCCTAATTACTATACAGTATATGGAAAACGGTAAATTATGGGAATTGAAATTCTACGCTATTACAAAATGTTCGGGAATGGGGGTACAATTTTTACAAATGGGGATGAATCAAATGAGATAGGAAGGTCCAAATATCAAACAATACAACCAAATCGAATTTTGTGCGATTTAATTAAAGTTATGATGATCCATGAAAATAAAATTAACAAAATATGAAATGCTAAATATTTACTTGAAAAAAGAAAGGTAAAACCTATTCTAAAAAATAAAAATAATTGATTAAATTAAAATCTTTATTTTTTTGTATTTTTATTAATTATGTAAATGACAAACAAACCGGCCCAAGTTTCATAAACTGCATTAGTTGTTGATTAAGGGGAAAAAGGGAATTAGGGTTCTTTGAATCCTTCTCACTCACACGACGCCGCTCTCATCTTCGTTCACTTATCTCTGTATCATCCTTTGCTCATATTGATGAAACCTCTAAATCTCTCACTAACCATCCCTGTTTCGCGAGCACAATCGCTCTTTACCTCTTTGTCTCACTATGATTTGGCGTTTTTGAAAACCCTAAGTTCGGATTTGAACCCTAAAGGAATGAAATTGATTCATCTGATCTTCACCCCCCCCCCCCCAACTCTCTGTTGCCGGAACGCGACTAATCTCGTCCTCCTAATCAAGCTCTAGTGATTTTCTTTGAAAAAAGTAAGGTTTTGCTCTTTCCCAATTTTACGAATTTCGTTGATTTTATTTTGATCTCTGTATATTCTGTTAACTAAGAAATTTCTCTTTTAAATGCATGAAAATACATGATTATGGAAGATTTTGAATGAGAGGGAACCCATACCTGTTGAAGTTCTTTCTGTGAAATGGAAAGGGGACGACGAGATTGAGGACGACGTTCCTTGGTGGCCGGAGTTGCACGAGGGGAGGAGATGAGGATGAAGGTGTGGGTATTCTGACTCGTCGGTAACTTCTTCTATTTTTCTTTGAATGATGGTGATTTAACAGTTTTCTGGATTTTGGGATTTTTGTGATTGTTTATCGGGTTTGGTTTGATGGTGGTTTAATGGTGTTTTGAGTTTGTTACAGGTTTTTTGGTTATGTTTTTGGTTATGATGTTTTATTACTGGTTCAGGTTTTGGATTGATGATGGTTCTGTTTGAAATTTGTTAACAGTTTTGGTGAGATTGGTGATGGCTACTATGTTTTTGTTCACAGGTTTGGTATTGGTTGCAGGTTTTATTACTGGTTTGGTATTGGTTTTAGGCTTGGTTACAGTATTTGAGATTTTTGGTTTTGGAGTTTTTGACAGGTTTTGGTTACAATGTTTGAGATATTTGCTTGAGGCCTATTTTAGGTTTGATGAGTTTGAGACCTGTGTTTTTCAGCTTGAGACCTTGATAGGTTTTTTGCTTTTGATGATGGTTCTAGGCTTGTTTTTTTTTGATGAAGTCTTAGCAGGTTTCGTTGGCAATTTGGGAATTGGATGCTGTTTCTGGTTTTGATTTCTTTTGGTTGTTGGGATTTTTGTGAGGGTTACTGTGTTTGAAACTATATTTTCAGTTGGAGATTTTTTGTGTTCTTATGTGTTTGAAGCTTGGTTCAGATTTTATGAGTTTGATACTGGTTTATCAGTTTGGGACTTATGTTAGTTTTTGAGGTTTGACAGGTTTTTGAAGGTTGGATGCTTGTGTTCAAGTTTTTTGAGTTTGATAATGTTTCTATGTATTTCGCTTGAGAGTTGTGTCCACTCTTATATTGGCCCTGCTTCTGTTAAATTCATATTCAAAATGGTGGGAAACCCACCAATTGAATATTTTCAGTATATTGTTCCTATGGCCTTTTTTTTTGCAGTTTTGTTTTTTAGCATATTCTTTGCAACTTGTGACAGGCAGGGCAGCAAAGCTGTGCATCCCAATAACCTAGATGACTTCTTTCCTCTCTTCTCTCTCAATGACAATAAGAAATCCAATTTCTCTTTTGCCTTTTTTCCAATTCTGAAAGGTTTGCATGTGTTGTACCCCAAAATTTGCCCTCCCATATTTCTCAAAACATTGCAAGGAAGATCTCCAAATTGCTCAAGGTTGCTCAAGGGTTGGTCAAACAAGCTCTCTCCTAAGGCAGTCTTCCCCAAATTAGGGTTTCATGTTGCATCAATATATTTGAGTCCAAGTGACCCCAAGTGCTCACCAATGTCTTAATATGTTCTCAAGATCATCCATGTCAAGTTTCAAGCCTTGCAGAGAAAGTTTGCTCAGTCAATTGCTCAAAGGTCCAAAAATCGACTGTGCTAGCGCAAAAGTCAACTGTGACCTACATACAGTCAAAATTCAAGATTTTTTGTCATCATTCTCATTTTGAAGGATATCTCATCATTTTATCAAGGGTTGATCATGATTCATCAAGGATTGCTCAAGATTCATCAAGATTCAAAAGTTGCTAAATTAGGGTTTTGCAGGAAAAATCAACTCAACTTTGACCAAGCATAACTTTCTCATACTTTATGAGAAATGACCCATCCAAATCTCATTTTTAAGAGGATGAAATTACCTACAATCCATCTTCATATCCCAAGATCAAAAAATGCACTCACAAGAAGTTATGAATTTGGACATTATAGGTAATTTTTGAAAGTCAACAAAAACACCGTTTTTGTCAAAGCTTATAACTTGAGCATGGAATACAAAAATGAGATGAGGCCAAAAGGGTTAATTAGAGGACATCTCAAGCTTTCTAAAAAGTCCAAGAACACCTCAAAAAGTTCAAAATTGAAGAAGTTATGCATTGTTGAAGTTGAAATTTTTTGCAAAATTGCCAAAAGTCAACTATCCCCAAAACTTCAAATTTTGCCAAATGGGCCCATTCTTTTTCACTTGATTTGAGTTTGCATTATTTTCCACGTGCTCTAGCTTTGTCCATGTGTCCATATCTTATTTTTATTATTTAATTTTAATTTTATTTGAATTAATTCATTTTAAATCAAATAAAATCACATAAAATCAAAAATATTGATAACCAAAGATCTTTAGATGGTTATAGGTTTCAATGGACAGCTTGCACCATACCAAACTCGGATCAAGGCATTAGAGCACATAAATATTGAAATCAAGCCAAAATTGTAAGGTTGTAAAAGGAGATCAAATCAAATATCAAAGCCTTAATGGAGGAAGATTTGGACAGCCAATTCAAACCTAATGCATTGAGTAATACATAAAGGTCGTGTGCGGACCAAAACAAGGGTTGGAGAGCAGTTATAGAGTGAGAACCAAAGTTGCAAAAACCAGAAAAAGGCTTGAGATCAAAATCAAGGTTAGAGGTCGTTTCAGGGCTTGGGAAGTGTCTCAATCGTTTGCTGGCCATCTCCAGAAGCAAAACCAATCACAACCACACGTTTTCAAGCTTCCATATGCACTATAAGTCTCACACGAGGTAGCCCTGTTCTTGATTTCGTATCTCAGAAATTAGGTATTGTTATAACGAAATAATTGCATATTCTGAATCCACTCATCATTTGCAAGCTTTTTGTATTACTTGATTTTGTTTATCTGACTTATATTGTGATCCACCATAGTTAGGGTTTTCTTGGAGTTTTTGGGGGTTTTCGTTTCAGGTAAAATTGATCTACATGATGGACATGGTTGCATCCAGGAGGTTGAGACGAACTCAACCCTGGCCTTATAAATCATTTTCATAGCCTGAGGAGGATTTTGGAATGAAGTTGCGTTTTTAGTTGCGGATAAAAATCCGCAGGTAAATTTATAGTCCTTAGAGGACAGGGACGAAGCCGTGTCGTCCTCCTATTGGACGGTTCAAATAATTGCACGCGTTTTATTGTTTTTTCCAATATTTTGTTTGTTTCATATATTATCTCTATTGTTTGATTAACATACAACAAAGCAGCGTGGCCCAACTGGTCACCATGTGTACATTCAAGGCATTAATGGCTGGAGGTCAGGGGTTCGATCCCTGCCTCCAGCAATTTGTATTTTCTCACTTATTTTCAGGTAATCCAATCTGCGCATAGGCCAAATTTCCATCATGCTCCCTCACTCTTCAGCATGCTAGATGGCCAAATGGCCAGATCTGGTAGTCAGTGTTGGAGGTCCACCAAAGAGCTAGGTCAACGCATATGCAACAAATCAAGAAAGTCCAAACGGATCATCTTCAAATGGGCCAAGAAAATTGCTTTTGACACCTCCAATATATCAGGCCCACTCTCTCTTTTCTTTATATTTTGTTTATTTATTTAATCACTTTATTTTTATTTAATTAATTTCTAACCAATAATTAATTTTTCTTTATACAAAAAAATCACAAAAATACTTTTTTATCCAATTAAATTTTAAAACTTTTATTTTTATTAATAAGTACTAATTAATTAATTAGAGTATTAATTAGGAAACTTTAATTTATTTTTTTTGTAAATAAATAAAATCAATTAGAATTAATTAGGTTTTAACATAATTTAATTATTTTAATTTCTTTCTTAAATAATCAAAACTCCAAATATATGTCATTTATTATTTTTCATTTAATTAATTTATTTTATAATTAATTTAATATTTAATTTAGGATTCGATTTCTTTTCTTAAAATAAAAACAAAAAAAAAACATTTTCTTTAATCAAAAGGGTCAAAACCCTAATCCCACATTCGATTTAATTTCCCGCGCGATTTACTTATTTTTATCCATATTGATGTATCTGCTTCCGGTATGTAATAGATAATTAGGATCTTTTATTTATTTTACCGCTTTATTTTATTTTCAAAGGGTTGCTTTTGGCGATGTAAATACCCGACGCCTTGTAATTTAATTTCCTCACTTTAATTTCTGCTAATTATAACTGCTAGATGTTTGATAATAGGGTTCGCATGACAAGACTGAATGCTTAATCTTAAAATCAAATTAGATCACCCTAAACATGTGCAAAGATAAAAATAAACTAAAAACAACACACTCGCACATGCGCACTCTTAGGGTACACCCCGCTTGGTTGCCTTCGTACACAGTCATTGAGTATAGGTCGTTTTAAAGGTCGTTATCTTGTCTAAAAGATCATAGTCGCCTCGAAACGGTTTCCTCGGATATTGTTGCCTCAAACAAATGATCTAAGACATTAGGGTTACCGCTAAGGCATCCTAACATTGATTTAGTGACCGTATGTCCCTCATTCGAATTGACCCTCAAACTCCAACGACGGTGCTACCTACTTATCAATAGTGGGATGGCATTGTCTAAAGGAAATTAGCATAGAACGATTCTTTTTTCGAGTAGGTAGATAGTTCTTAGATACTTGCTCATCCAAAACAAAACTTTTTCACACTTACACTCCTTTTCAAACAAAGTTTTCAAAACACTTCATTACACTCTTGAGGACAGAAGCAAGAGTTAAATCGAAGTTAAAACAAAAACTTTTCAAAACCCACAAGAACAAAGAAAACAATTTTGAAAATGATGAGCAAGTACCTAAGAGCCCATGGAAAACCATGGATAGAAATGGTGCTAATACCTTCCCTTTCTATAATATACCCCCCGTACTCAGAAATATCTCGAAAAAGGAATTTTTCTGTGCTTTTTTCCTTTCCTTGTTGGATAAAATAAAAGACGGTGACGACTCTTGCTTACCGCGACATTTTGCAAAAACAAACGCAAAACGCAAACCAGCATTCCAAAAACAGTCAGTTCTTCCCACCGTATCACAGCATGGAAAATGATGTTTTATGCTTCTCAAGCAAGCTTTGCTATTTTGACTCAGCTGTTTATTTTTCCATACTGCTGCACTACTTTTGTTGATGCTGTTTGTTGTTTGCTATATTGTTGCCTCGTTTTTGTTGATGCTGTTTGCATTTTGTTTGGACAAAGCTGTTTGTTTGGCTTTTGGGGCTGCTGTTTGCGATGCTGTTTGGGCATTCTGTTTGGACAATTTATAGCATTTATTTTCCTTCTTTTTATGAACCAAGAAGGATAATCTTCTTGTGATTTGCAAATAGAAAAATAAAATTGTGATGAATAATGACATTCTGATTCCATTTTTGCAAACCTTAATGATGAATACTTTTTTTTTGGAAAATTTTGTGCATGCCTAAATAATTTGTACTAACTATTTTTCTTTCTTCTGTTTTCATGTGAGCACAATGGATATGACAAAGCAAGGAAGGCAAGAAATCTGTGGCAAGCATGGAGGTCTTTGGAGATAAACAAAAGAATTGGATACGACTTCAATCTTCAGACAAGCTTAGGCATAGATTAATTCTCCTAGGCCAAACATTTATTTGGATTTTCTTTGTAATCTAGAAAAATCATTCTTGTATTGTATCCAATAATTGTATCAATTCATTTTCAAATACGATAAGTTGTAAAACCTAAAGTATTTAAAAGAATAAATTGTTTTGTAACAATGTATGAAATTGGAGAAAATCTTATGAAATGTTCTGGTGTCACTTGAAATACTTTACCAACAATAACTTGTAATTTCTCCTTGCATCCTATTTTTTTTTTAAATGCCTAATCAAGATATTTGAAGCAAAATGCTCCAGTCTGGTAACTTAAACTCCAAGTAATCCCACTAATTTTGTAACTGCATTTCAAACAAACACGCACTGTATATTCCATTTCCTAACCAAACAAATGTTTTAAGGACGTAAATCAATCTGGTCAACTTGGATCCCACAATCATGATTGTCCTAAATAATAGTCTTAATCCCCATCTCTTGTCCCAAACAAACCATGCTCTGAGAACAAACACTGTCTTTTCAGTAAACTTGAGGAAGCATGAAGACCTGTGAAAACCAATTGAATTTTTGAGAACTCAATTTCTTCTGAGGATTGCAAGAAAAACCCTAATTGCTGGTTTACTGCCACAGAAGAGAATCTGTCTGGTCGATTTTTGAACCGACTTGAATATCCGAGAAACCCTAGGGTTGTGTCTTCTATGAAAAATGGGAGGGGAAATTTTGGGGTACAACAACTGCCCCTATTCAATCTTCTTGAACCTGAAGAGTTAGATTGGCGAGTTTTGTCGTTCGTGACTCGAAGGTAAAAGATGATTGGACACTAGAGTGCCCATAAATTTGCACTCGACAAAGGTGTAGTTGAGGGAATGGGCTTAAAGATGCCATTTGGAGAGATATTAGAATCTTGTTGGAGATGGGCTTGTAGATGCCATCCAAGAATGTTTGTTGTAAATCAAAAGAATAAGCATCAGAATGGTGTCCGTATTTGGAACGTATCTGAACTATATCTGTACTTGAATCTGAATAAGTAGCAGAATGGATTCCGTGTCTGGAGCGTATCTAAACTGTATCTGTACTTGAAATCTGAATAAGCAACAAAATGGATTCGGTGTCTAGAGCGTATCTGGACTGTATCTTGAAATTGAAATCTGAATGAGTGACAGAATGACTTCCGTGTTTGGAGTGTATCTGGACTGTATCTTGAAATTGAAATCTGAATGAGTAACATAATGACTTCCGTGTCTGGAGTGTATTTGTACTGTATCTAAAAGATGAATCTGAATGAGTGACATAATGACTTCTGTGTTTGGAGTGTATCTGGATTGTATCTTGAAATTGAAGTCTGAATGAGTAACAGAATGACCTCCATGTTTGGAGTATATCTGGACTGTATCTTGAAATTGAAATCTGAATGAGTAACAGAATGACTTCCGTGTCTGGAGTGTATCTGTACTGTATCCGAAAGCTGAATCTGAATGAGTGATAGAATGACTTCCGTGTTTGGAGTGTATCTGGACTGTATCTTGAAATTGAAGTCTGAATGAGTAACAGAATGACCTCCGTGTTTGGAGTGTATCTGGACTGTATCTTGAAATTGAAATCTGAATGAGTAACATAATGACTTCCGTGTCTGGAGTGTATCTATACTGTATCTAGAATCTTTGAACATTTGTTAATGGTAGCTGTTAATCTTATCCTAAAAAGGGTAAAATGTTAGCTGAAGCACAAAGTTATGTTGCATGAAATGTATGATGAAATATATGTACTTTATCAATGTTTATGATATATAGATGTAATGTATGCGCATGTAAGCTGATTTGCTGTATTGCTGAGGAAAATAAATCCTTGACTGCTGCTGAGGATTCCGTTGTAAGAGTAATGCCATATACTTCTTGAGGAATCTGCTTGGGGAATCCAGAGAATTTTAATGACTTCTATTGGGGATTATTGACGGGAGTCTTTGTTCTGTTGAGGAGCAATAAAAACTCTGTAGGGAAAAGTTTATTCCTGTTTGGAAAAAGTTCAGGAGCTTCGGTCGTCTGCCACTCTACTGGGGAGTTACCCTAGGTTGGGGAGAAACAAAAGTTAACTGTTATCTGGTTGATTTTCAGGCTTCAAGATAACTTGTTGGGGGAACCTGGAGAAACTGGATGACTTCCGTTGTGGGTTGATAGTTTGAAGTTTCGGCTCCGCTGGGGATTGGTAGTTGGTAGTCTCAGCTCCGCTGGGGATCTATAGTTCAAAGTTTTGGCTCCGTTGGGGATCTTAATGATGTGCTGTAGAGATTGCTCATGGAATAGCCTAAAGATGTTTTCCTAATCTTTCAACCTGTCAATAATTACTCTTTTTCATCATGTTTATTTGTAAACAGTAATTATGTTCAAATGCATATGTTCATTAATGAATCATTGGACGTTTTTGCAAATAAAACACAAGTGTAAAGAAAAAGGCAAATAGTTTTCTGTACTTTGAAAGAGATATCTTTATATTTACTTTGAATAAGTATTTTGTACAAAGGAGACAAACATCCTAGTAAGAGGATGGTGTCATAAATAAGAAAAAATTTACACAAAGAAAGATAGCTATGTGTAATAATCCCATGGGGTTCCCATTCTGCTATAGCCTCCGTATCTCCGAATATCTTGTCCATTTGTTGCTTTGCCCGAAGATGATTGAATTGATCAGAAGCTCCGAGTTTGTCGTGAAGAGATTTCCCTTAAAGTGATCCGACGAGACATAGTCATATGCTTTAATTCCCTAACTTTTTCCTGGACCGCCCTTTCGGGTTTTCAGTCCACCGGGAAACCCTTTTTTGCCCAAGTCGCCCTTTCAGGTTTTCAACTTGTCGGGTGTACAGATTATTTTTGTTTTATCCCTAATTTTTTCCCGAACCTTTTGGTTCGCCGGGATGCCCTTGTTTTGCCTAGGTGTGTCAACCTAGCGGGTCTCTTATGCATAGTATTTTTTGATTATGTTTGTGTTCGCAGGGTGTGGCAGGTCGTCACCGTCCATGGTGGTTAAGATCATTGCCCCACCAGAAAAGATGTTCTTGATTACAAATGGTCCTTCATAGGTAGGAATCCATTTGCCCCTGTGATCACTTTGTGGCAAGATGATGCGCTTGATCACTAGATCTCCAACTTGATACACTTGGCACCTGACTTTCTTGTTGAAAGCCTTGATCATCCGCTTTTGATACGTCTGACCATGGAAAACAGCAGTAAGTCTCTTCTCGTCAATTAAGTTTAGCTGGTCAAACCGAGTCTGAATCCAATCTTCTTCATTCAAACCAGCATCTTTCATGATTCTCAGAGTGGGGATTTGAACCTCAATAGGTAAAACGGCCTCCATGCCATAAACCAAAGAATAAGGTGTTGCCCCAGTTGAAGTGCGAGCCGTGGTATGGTACCCGTGGAGAGCAAACGGTAGCATCTCATGCCAGTCCTTGTAGGTGACTGTCATTTTTTGTATGATCTTTTTGATGTTTTTGTTTGCAGCTTCGACAACACCATTCATCTTTGGCTGATAGGGAGATGAATTGTGATGTTGAATTTTGAACTGTTCGCACAAGGCGGTGATCATAGTATTGTTAAGGTTTGTATCATTATCAGTGATGATCCTTTCCAGGATACCGTACCGGCAAATAAGATTCTGTTTGATGAAGCGGGCAACGACATTCTTAGTAACGGATGCGAAGGAAGCTGCTTCGACCCACTTTGTGAAGTAATCAATGGCCACCAGAATGAAGCGGTGTCCATTGGAGGCTGTAGGCTTGATCTCCCCAATCATATCAATCCCCCACATAGCGAAGGGCCAAGGAGCTGTTAAGACATTTAGAGGAACCAGAGGCACGTGCACCTTGTCTGCATAGATTTGACATTTATGACAAGTCCGGGAGTGTTGATAGTAGTCTGCTTCCATGGTAGACTAATAGTAGCCTGCCCGTAGAATTTTTTTCGCCATCGTATGCCCGCTAGAGTGAGTGCTAAAGGTACCTTTGTGCAATTAAGCCATAATCCTTTCAGCCTCAGCCTTGTCCACACAACGGAGCAGAATAGAATCATAATTGCGTTTGTACATATGCCCTTACTTAGGAAGAACTTAGCCGAGAATCTCCTTAAGAAATTTTTGTCATTGACTGAAGCTCCTTCTGGATATTCTTGAGCCTCGAGATACCTTTTGACTTCATGAAACCAAGGCTGGTCCACTACTTTTTCGGTATTAATCTCGTGACAGTGCACTGGTGCGTCCATCCGTTCAATGGTGATCTGGGGAGCCTCGTTATCCCAATTAAGTTTAAACATGGATGACATTGTAGCTAGAGCATCTGCTAGATGGTTTTCTTCTTGCAGGAAGTGCTCGAAGGTAATCTGCTCGAAATGTGGTAGCAATGTCAGAACATGTTCTTTGTAAGGGATGAGGTTTGGATGCTTTGTATCCCATTCTCCTTTGATCTGACTGATGACCAAAGCTGAATCCCCAAACACAACTAAAGATTTGATTCCCAAGTTTATGGCAACCTTGAGTCCAAAGATGCACGCTTCATACTCTGCCATGTTGTTTGTACAGTTGAAGCAAAGTCTGGCGGTGAAAGGAGTATGGCATCCCTCCGGAGATATAAGCACAACACCGATACCGTTACCAAGTGCATTGGATGCCCCATCAAAGTACAGGGTCCATTGGGATCCTTGTTCAGGTCCGTCATATGGTCTGAAATCTCCAACATTGTCCATGGTCATGATGTCTTTGTCAGGGAAGTCAAACTTCATGGATTGATAATCTTCTACAGCTTGATGGGCCAGATGATCAGCTAGCACACTGCCCTTTATATCTTTTTGGGTAGTGTACTGTATGTCATATTCCGTTAGGATCATCTACCATCTAGCTATCCTTCCAGATAAAGTAGGCTTTTCGAAGATGTATTTGATCGGATCCATCTTAGATATCAGCAAAGTGGTATGAGTCAACATGTACTGCCTTAGCCGGCGAGCAACCCATACCAAAGCGCAACAAGTTTTCTCGAGCAGTGAATATCTTGTTTCACAGTCGGTAAACTTTTTGCTAAGGTAATAAATTACATGCTCTTTTCGGCCAGACTCGTCATGCTGCCCCAGTACGCACCCCATTGAATTCTCTAGGACGGTCAAATACATGATTAGCGGTCTTCCTTCGACTGGTGGCATCAAGATGGGAGGCTCCTGTAAATACTCCTTGATTTTATCGAAAGCAATTTGACAGTCATAATTTCATCTAACTACTTGATCTTTCTTCAACAGCTTGAAGATTGGTTCACAAGTAGATGTTAGGTGAGAAATGAACCTAGCAATGTAGTTTAGGCGTCCCAAGAAACCTCTGACATCCTTCTCAGTGCAAGGAGCAGACATTTCTTATATAGCTTTGACTTTGGCAGGATCAATCTCGATGCCTTTGTTGCTGACAATGAAACCTAAGAGCTTACCGGACCGGACTCCGAATGTGCACTTGTTTGGATTCAATCTTAGCTTGTACTCCTTCAATCTGACAAACAACTTTTGCAAGTGATCAAGGTGTTCTTCTTCAGTTTGTGATCGGGCTATCATGTCATCTACGTAGACCTCTATCTCATGATGTATCATATCATGAAACAAAGCTACCATGGCGCGTTGATAGGTTTCCCCGACATTCTTCAGTCCGAATGGCATCGCTTTGTAGCAGAACTTACCCTATTGTGTGACAAAAGTAGTTTTCTCCATGTTCTCAGGTGCCATTTTGATCTGGTTATAGCCTGAGAATCTGTCCATGAAAGAAAATACTTTGTGCTGAGCTGTGTTGTCAACCAGGATGTCGATGTGTGGAAGTGGAAAGTCATCTTTAGGGCTGGCCCTGTTTAAATCTCTATAATCCACGCACATTCTCACTTTGCCGTCCTTTTTAGGCACGGGAACAATGTTAGCAACCCATTGAGGATAAGAAGTAACGGCTAAGAACCCAACATTGAACTGCTTCATAACTTCGACTTTGATCTTCTCTGACATGTCAGGTCTCATGCGTCAGACCTTTTGTTTCACTGGTGGACTGTCTTGTCTTGTGGGCAGACGATGTACCACAATGTCTGTATCAAGTCCCGACATGTCTTCGTATGACCAGGCAAAGATCTCAACATAATCATTCAAAAGCTGAATTAGGCGCTCCTTGACACTCGGCTCTAGATTGGCACCTACCTTGATTTCCTTTTTGTCTTCCTCAGTGCCCAAGTTGATTGTATCCAACATCTCCTCATGAGGCAGAATAGCCCTTTTCCTCTTGTTGTAGAAGTCTAGCCAATTCCCCTGGCACCTCACAGTCTTCCTCACCTTCATATTCGGCTTGGTAGATCATATCTTCAGAGTCACTGAAGGCTATAGCAGTATCGTTACCAATGGGATCCGGAATGGAAGGGTACCTGTATTTGTAAGCGTGGGTGTGTGTAATGGTATAGCCATCTTAAAACAACAAAATGTAAAAGAAAGACAATGAGCACAAAAGGTTTATATATGAAAAAGCGTCCATGATTCATTGAAATGACATATGAAAATGAAATAAGAACCCTTACAAATGAACCATTGTGCCTCGGGTAAGACACAAGGTTGCAAAAGTACGAATTGTTTGTGAATTATTACAAGTCCAACAGAAATGTAAAAGATAAATTACTGCGGTATGAAAGTAATCGGAACAAAGTCTTTGGCTTTCCAATTGCACAGTCCTCCGCTAACAGTAGGAAATATCCAGTCTTCTAAGCTGCCCTCTTCTTCACTATCCTCTAGTGCATTAACCCCTTGGTGACTGATCTTCAGAGGTGGACCTCCGGCACGGGCGCTGCGCACGACCTTCTGAGCAGTTGAGGTGAACCCCAAGCCGAACTGGTCTGATTTGTAAGGAATGTATGGAAGCTGACCCCAGATTGTGCATCCGCCTTCTTCCATTACCGCCCTTGCATCCTTGAGAGATGACATCCGAGGTGGAGGTTTTGTGATCTTTGGAATCAAAGATACCGCCTTGGTTGCCGCTATTTCGGGAGAGACTTCTTCAAAATGTTGGAAAGGGGTCTCAATGAACTCGCCATCTAACTCTACATAACGGAAGGAATTCCGATGACTAATCATATACTCCTCCTCCCCATGGACAGTTATGATCTTCCCTTGGACGGGGTACTTGAGCATCTGATGCAAAATGGAGGTGACAACTCCAGCGTTGTGGATCCAGGGGCGTCCCAACAGACAAGAGTAGGAAGGATGAATGTCCATCACGTAGAATGTTGAATTAAAGGTCTGAGTTCCCACCTTGATCGGGATGTCCACCTCCCTATGGACCATCCTTTTAGAGCCTCTGAATGCTCTCACAATTATGTTGCTGGGTTTTAAAGTCAGCCCCTCATAATCCAACCTATCCAGGGCTTTCGTCAGCAAGACATTTAAAGATGATCCAGTATCAACCAAGACATGGGCTAGGGTCGTCCCCCTACACTCCACCGAGACATGTAGTGCATCGTTGTGTTTTCTCCCTTTGGAGGTTAAGCCAGTATCGGAGAAACCCAGGCCATTGTCTGCTGTTAGACTGGCCACACACTCTTGGAATTGATCCGCAGACGTCTCTTGTGGTACATGAGCCGTCTTCATAAATTTTACCAAAGCTTTAGCATGCGCCTCAGAGCACATCAACAATGATAACATAGAAATTTTGGAGGGGGTCTTCCCCAGTTGTTATACCACATCATAATCACTCTTTTTAATGATCCTCAGGATTTCTTCCATCTCCTTCTTGGATGTCTCAGGAATAACTAGTGATTGAGCCTTCGTCAGGACAAGCTCCTCTTGAACGTTCTTTCCTTTATTCTCAGCAGTGGAAGTAGGGATAACAATTTTATTGTCTTCTTTATTGATTGGTACTCTTGTAGGTACAATCACTGGTAAAGATGTAATCTTTGGAACAACCACGGGTCCAAATATTGCCTTTGGAGGGGCAATCTCTGGAGAGAAAATTCTCCCACTGCGGGTAATTTTGCTTGTTCCGGCAATGTTACTGATGTCGGAATTGTCCTCTTCGGAGCTCTCCTCTTCGACAGTCTGTTCAATCTGTTTGACACCATGGTAGTAAATTTCTCCACCATAGTTCCATGGTAGCATTTTATCTGATTTGTATGGGGTTGGCCCGAGCATTGTTATCTTAAGCGGAGCAGTCACTGGAGCAGATGTAATCCTAAAGGGTTTTTTAGGAACCCTGGAAGGATTGGCGTATATGGTTATTATTGAAACTTCTGGAACTGGAATGGGTGAAATAGGAGCTTTCTCAAACAAGATTTCCTGGTTATCAATTAGTTGTTGGATACCTTTCTTCAATAAAGGGCAGTCAAATGATGAGGATAGGCAAATACGGCAATCTTTGTCACAACTTGGGAACACCCCATCCTTTAACAAATTCAACTTGATGGTCGAGAGCGAAGTTAGCAATTCATCCACGGTGTCAACAAATAAGTCTTCCTCAACAGCACTGGTATTGTGTCCATGCCTAGGCATTGAAGCAGAGATAACATTCGGTTTCTCAGGCGCTTCAAATTCAACTTCCTTAGCATCTATCAGGTCTTGAATCTTGTTCTTTAGAGCCCAACAGTTGTCGGTGTCGTGCCCTGGACTTTCAGAATGGTACGCACATCTGGAGTTCGGATGGTAGTGTGGAGAAGCAGTATTAGGATTCTTAGGGCCCTCTTTTAGCATGGCCAGATTCAACTTCAGAAGATGCGGTAGGACTTGAGCTGGAGTCATGTTAATCTTGGTGAATTGCAGAATTGGCCTTTCCACCCTTTGCTGAGTATTTCTCGGCTGGTGTGATGTAGGCTTTTGAATCATAACGGCCCCCACCGTTGGTCGACACTCAGTTCTTCCCTGATTTCTCTGTGAATAGGAAGCAGACACTTCCTTCTTCCCAACAAAAGGTTTCTTTACCAAACTTGAGGATGCATCTCTTTGAATTTTTCCGCTTTTTATACCGGCTTCGACCCGCTCACCGGTCATGATCAATTCGGTAAACCCAGATGAATAATTCCCAATTAGGTGATTGAAAAAAGGTCCTGACAAGGTGCCAAGGAACATATCCACTAATTCTCCGTCGGATAGAGGGGGCTGGACTCTACCTGCGAGATCCCTCCATTTTTGAGCATGGGTTTTGAAACCCTCACCTGTTCCCGTAGACATACTCTGTAACTGTGTCCTAGTCGGGGCCAAATCAACACTATACTAATACTGCTTGTAGAAAGCGGCAGCCAACTCTTCCCAATGACGGACATTGGACCCTTCTAATTGGTAGAACCAATCCAACTGAGTCCCCGATAAGCTCTCCTGGAAGAAATGCACCCATAGATTTTTGTCAGCTGTGTGGGGCTGAATCTTTCTGACATATGACCTCATATGTAGCTTTCGGCAAGAGATACCATCATACTTGGCGAAGTTTGGGACCTTGAACTTCTGTGGGATGACTACCCCTGAGATGAGTCCTAATTCTTCAAAGTCCAAGCCAGGTACTCTATGAATTTCCATGGCATTCAAACGATCCTCTAGCTTTTTGTATTCATCATCAGCAGGAGGATATTGCTCCTCAGAGTAATCAGGCTCTACCTCTCCTTCGGATACTGGGTCGTCTTTCACTTCCTGGGTCTCGGCCCCTCAGTTATCTCCTTCACCCGATGATGTTGCAAAATCCAAGGTTCGCCTGGTCTGTCCTTTAAACCTCCTTCCTATGATCACAACTCCGGTTGGTTTCTTCGTCTTCTTTTTCTCTTTGGCTAGTAGAGTCTTTAACACCTCTTGCCCTTTTGTCAGAGCCATGAGCATTTGTTGAAACTGGGCATTCTGCGCCTGGAGATCTTTCACAGTCTGTTTAACATCCATCTCACTGTAATAAACAGTAGAAGGATAAGGCGACCTATTATAAGAAACCTGTATGATGTTATGATGAATGAAGATGCAATATGCAAATGATTTCAAGGAAATTTAGAAGATTTAAATTTGTCCAAACCAAAAAAGAACACACGTCATATTAAATAAAACCAAGTTTGAATACATCATGCCTCCTTGGGCTTACAAATAAAGAAACAAAATACAACAAAAACTCCTAAGACAAAAAGACCGAACGCATCCTTTTTGGAGCAATGTAGGTATTCAGATTTTTCTCTTCATGAAGCAGTTTGGTGAGCTCCAGAACCTTCTTCTCGTTGGCGTAGTACTGGGTTTCAAAGGTGTCTCGCTCTTCCTTCAACTGAATCCAGGATTTCTGCAGGTCTTTGAGAGAGGTAGGCATGTCAGGATGAAGAACGGTGTACGGGACGTCTCCTTCAATAATAAGCTCAATGATGACAGGAAGGATGGAAGGGTAAGGAATCAAGAGACTCTGGGCACGAGCCCGTACCCACTTAAGGTAAGGCTCGAAAGGGATAGAGTTTTTATGTCCCAAAGTCCTACTGTCCACCTTGTTCACCATTCCCCAAGCACGTGTAAACCTCTGGCGGTAACCTTGGTCTTCTTTGTCGTAGTCGAACACCAGACCCCGGATGAGCATCTCATAAGGGCCGTCCCTTCGGGCATACCCAAACTGCCGAAGAGCTAAACACGGGTTGTAGGTGATACCTCCCCTAATACCAAGCAGAGGTACATTAGGGAACTCCCCACAGCGGTCAATGATAGAGATATCTTCCAAAGATCTTGAGCACCAACGAATATCAGAGTGAGTGAGAGACATCATCCTTTGAGACCAAGTCAATCTTTGCTCGTTCTTCAATACCGACTGAGGCAGGTGCGTAGTGAACCACTTAGCGAGTAGGGGGATACAACACAGAAGGGTACCTCTTTTCTTCATGGTACAGGTATGAAGGTAATGCAAGATGTCTCCTAGCAAGGTGGGTATAGGATTGCGAGAGAGAAAGACTTTGATGGCATTAACGTCTATGAATTGGTCCGAATTAGGGAACATAACCAAACCATAAATGAGGAGAGCTAGCACGTCTTCGAAAGCTTGGAAATCCATGTCATCCCAGAATGAACGACCTTTTTCCAACAGAAACTTAGCTAAAAATCCTTTAACCCCACTTCTTGTCTCCCAATTGGTTGTGACGTCGGCCCTCTTCACATGTCAAGCTTCGACGATGACTTCAGGTTTTGGAATCCCTTCTAGACCGGTGAACGGTATCTGATTAAGCACGGGCATCCCTAAGAGTAGAGAGAACTCTTCCAATGTTGGTACCAACTGATAGTCTGGAAAAGTGAAACAATGATGTACGGGATCAAAGAATTGAAATAGTACACACATCATCTCTTCTTGGAAGTTGGATGTATCCAAACTGAGGAGTCGACCATACTTCTTGGTAAAAGGAGAATCCCCGGGCACTCTTGAGGCTAGCTCTTGAAGTTGAGGATGTGCTTTTACAAAGCTGATTCAGATGGTGTTTCTTCGGAGAGAATTCATTTCCTACAAAACAAAAACAAAGATAAATTTCTAAATCCTTGAAATGGTTAGTGAGCATGCATATGATGTTGATGATGTTTATGTACAAGAAAACATATATACACACAACAAACAGATCCCTATGTTTCAGGCTTTCATGAGTTCGTAGGTAAGTACCCTTTTGAAGTTTTAGTTGGCTCAACCTGTCCTAGAAATAATGATCGGGTTCTAAAGGATCTCAATATCATCGACCTTTCTTTTAGGCATTGTCTCAGCTCAATCAATCTTTTTTTGCGGCCGAGATATCCCAAAAGTCTAGCCTCAATGAGTGTAGTATCGAGTGTCAACCAATTTTCAGCTTTACACCGAAACCGGTTACCTCACTACGTCCTAATGGCCAAGTTTGTTCAATTAGGGTTCTAAGGTTAATTAGTACTTCGTGACGCCACTCAGCGGCCCCGTATTCTCCTCGATTCACCATGAGGGATATCGGTACCCACAAATGCGTCACACTAACATAGCCATTGTCTCAACCATAACGGTATACACCGTACGGTCTCCATAATCTATTGCTATTTACCTAAAAAGGTACCCCAAATCTGGGTGGAGGATTAAAGCAAGCCCAATACAAAGAACTGAATATAAAGCACACAAATCAAATAATGAAAGCGAGTAAAAGTGATATATCCCTAAGGTAACCCCACTTTTTCTATTATCCCCAGCAGAGTCGCCAGTTCTGTGATACGGTGGGAGAACTGACTTGATGTTTTGCGTTTCGATCGCACTTGTGCGGTTAGCAAGAGTCGCCACCGACTTTTCTTTTATCCATAAGGAAAGGTAAAAAAGCACAGGAAAGATCTTTCGAGATTATTTCTCGGGTTCAGGGGGTAGATTATGAAAAGGGAAGGTATTAGCACCCTTTTCATCCATGGTTTTACATGGGCTCTTAGTTACTCGTTTAGATCACTTGCTTTCATTTGATAGTGTGCTTGTGGTGTGGGCTTTGAAATTATTTTGAAAAATCTCTTTGTAATGGTTCTCATCTCTATAAGAACGTATACAAAGTTTTATTTCAAAAAGTGGTTCAAAGATGTGTTTGTGAATCGTGTTTCGGAAAGTGTTTTGAAAAGATGTTTTGCAATGGTTCTCGTCTTTATAAGAATGTATACAAAACGTTTTTGAAAATGTTTTGAAAAGAGAGTGTAGGTGTAAGAGTTTTTGTCGTGAGCAAGCGAGTAACTAAGAGCGAATCTATCTACTCGAAAGGTCTTAAATTGTTCTTTTCTTCCTCCTTTTAATGGTGCTATCTTACCATTGATTTGGTAAGAAGCCCCATCATTGGATGTGAAGGGATGGGCGTGGGTCAATTTTACAATCATTGAAAGCAACTTGTGAGACGCTTTATCAATTTTTGTAAGGGACGAGATCGTTTTAATCGAAGGCAACATCGAGGGTCATCGAGGGACTATGATCTTTTTTATCGAAGGGTCATTGCTAGAGCGTCCCATATTCGAGGGACATGATTGTATTTCCGAGGCAACGAGCGAGGTTACCCTAGAGGTGCGCATGTGAAAAAGTGTGTTGGTTTCAAGTTATTTTATTCTTTGATTAGGTCATCTAGTGATTGATTTTTGAATCTTGCCATACACACCTAATTACTATACAGTATATGGAAAATGGTAAATTGTGGGAATTAAAATTCTACGCTATTACAAAATGTTCGGGAATGGGGGTACAATTTTTACAAATGGGGATGAATCAAATGAGATAGGAAGGTCCAAATATCAAACAATACAACCAAATCGAATTTTATGCGATTTAATTAAAGTTATGATGATCCATGAAAATAAAATTAACAAAATATGAAATGCTAAATATTTACTTGAAAAAAGAAAGGTAAAACCTATTCTAAAAAATAAAAATAATTGATTAAATTAAAATCTTTATTTTTTGTATTTTTATTAATTATGTAAATGACAAAATAAATTAAAGAAATGACAAAACTAAGTCTTATTATTATTATTATTATTTTTTGTTGGTGTTTTATTATATGCAAAATTAAACCTAAAACAAATTTATTGAAAATAGAAAATGATAAAAATTAATTATAAAAAACCTAAATCAAATTAAAAGTAATATCTTAAGTTATATTAGTAATTTGCATAGCAAAAGAAAAGAATATAAGAAGAAAAAACCATTAAAAAAATGCAACATGGGCTCAAGATGATTTAGATGTGAGGCCCAAACCAAAATGGTTGTTCTTGCTGTAATAAAGAAACAGGCATAGGGGGGGGGGGGGTGGATCCAGTAAGCGAAAATGGGCTTATGGGACTTACAAAATAAACCAGCCCAAGTTTTATAAACTGCATTAGTTGTTGATTAAGGGGAAAAAGGGAATTAGGGTTCTTGGAATCCTTCACACGGCGCCGCTCTCATCTTCCTTCACTTATCTCTGTATCATCCTTTGGTCATATTGATGAAACCTCTAAATCTCTCACTAACCATCCCTATTTCGCGAGCAAAATCGCTCTTTACCTCTTTGTCTCACTATGATTTGGCATTTTTGAAAACCCTAAGTTCGGATTTGAACCCTAAAGGAACGAAATTGATTCATCTGGTCTTCCCCCCCAACTCTCTGTTGCCGGAACGCCACTAATCTCGTCCTCCTAATCAAGCTCTAGTGATTTTCTTTGAAAAAGTAAGGTTCTGCTCTTTCCCAATTTTACGAATTTCGTTGATTTTATTTTGATCTTTGTATATTCTGTTAACTAAGAAATTTCTCTTTTAAATGCATGAAAATACATGATTATGGAAGATTTGGAATGAGAGGGAACCCATACCTGTTGAAGTTCTTTCTGTGAAATGGAAAGGGGACGACGAGATTGAGGACGGCGTTCCTTGGTGGCCGGAGTTGCACGAGGGGAGGAGATAAGGATGAAGGCGTGGGTATTCTGACTCGTCGATAACTTCTTCTATTTTTCTTTGAATGATGGTGATTTAACAGTTTTCTGGATTTTGGGATTTTTGTGATTGTTTATCGGGTTTGGTTTGATGGTGGTTTAATGGTGTTTTGAGTTTGTTACAGGTTTTTTGGTTATGTTTTTGGTTATGATGTTTTGTTAATGGTTCAGGTTTTGGATTGATGATGGTTCTGTTTAAAATTTGTTAATAGTTTTGGTGAGATTGGTGATGGCTACTGTGTTTTTGTTCACAGGTTTGGTATTGGTTGCAGGTTTTGTTACTGGTTTGGTATTGGTTTTAGGCTTGGTTACAGTATTTGAGATTTTTGGTTTTGGAGTTTTTGACAGGTTTTGGTTACAATGTTTGAGATATTTGCTTGAGGCCTGTTTCAGGTTTGATGAGTTTGAGACCTGTGTTTTTCAGCTTGAGACCTTGACAGGTTTTTTGCTCTTGATGATGGTTCTAGGCTTGTTTTTTTTATGAAGTCTTAGCAGGTTTCGTTGGCAGTTTGGGAATTGGATGCTGTTTCTGGTTTTGATTTCTTCTGGTTGTTGGGATTTTTGTGAGGGTTATTGTGTTTGAAACTATATTTTCAGTTGGAGATTTTTTGTGTTCTTATGTGTTTGAAGCTTGGTTCAGGTTTTATGAGTTTGATACTGGTTTATCAGTTTGGGACTTATGTTAGTTTTTGAGGTTTGACAGGTTTTTGAAGGTTGTATGCTTGTGTTCAAGTTTTTTGAGTTTGATAATGTTTCTATGTATTTCTCTTGAGAGTTGTGTCCACTGTTATATTGGCCCTGCTTCTGTTAAATTCATATTCAAAATGATGGGAAACCCACCAGTTGAATATTTTCAGTATATTGTTCATATGGCCTTTTTGTTGCAGTTTTGTTTTTTAGCATATTCTATGCAACTTGTGACAGGCAGGGCAGCAAAGCTGTGCATCCCAATAACTTAGGTGACTTCTTTCCTCTCTTCTCTCTGAATGACAATAAGAAAGCCAATTTCTCTTTTGCCTTTTTTTTCAATTCTGAAAGGTTTGCATGGAAAATGATGTTTTATGCTTCTCAAGCAAGCTTTGCTATTTTGACTTAGCTGTTTATTTTGCCATGCTGCTGCACTGCTTTTGTTGATGTTGTTTGTTGTTTTCTATATTGCTGCCTCGTTTTTGTTGATGCTGTTTGCATTTTGTTTGGACAAAGCTGTTTGTTTGGCTTTTGGGGCTGCTGTTTCCGATGCTGTTTGGGCATTCTATTTGGACAGTTTATAGCATTTATTTTCCTTCTTTTTATGAACCAAAAAGGATAATCTTCTTGTGATTTGCAAATCGAAAAATAAAATTGTGATGAATAATGGCATTCTGATTCCATTTTTGCAAACCTTAATGATGAATACTTTTTTTTGGAAAATTTTGTGCATGCCTAAATAATTTGTACTAACTATTTTTCTTTCTTCTGTTTTCATGTGAGCACAATGGATATGACAAAGCAAGGAAGGCAAGAAATCTGTGGCAAGCATGGAGGTCTTTGGAGATAAACAAAAGAATTGGATACGACTTCAATCTTCAGACAAGCTTAGGCATAGATTAATTCTCCTAGGCCAAACATTTATTTGGATTTTCTTTGTAATCTAGAAAAATCATTCTTGTATTGTATCCAATAATTGTATCAATTCATTTTCAAATACGATAAGTTGTAAAACCTAAAGTATTTAAAGGAATAAATTGTTTTGTAACAATGTATGAAATTGGAGAAAATCTTATAAAATGTTCTGGTGTCACTTGAAATCCTTTACCAACAATAACTTGTAATTTCTCCTCGCATCCTATTTGTTTTTTTGAAATGCCTAATCAAGATATTTGAAGCAAAATGCTCCAGTCTGGTAACTTAAACTCCAAGTAATCCCACTAATTTTGTAACTGCATTTCAAACAAACACGCACTGTATATTCCATTTCCTAACCAAACAAATGTTTTAAGGACGTAAATCAATCTGGTCAACTTGGATCCCACAATCATGATTGTCCTAAATAACAGTCTTAATCTCCATCTCTTGTCCAAAACAAACCATGCTCTGAGAACAAACACTGTCTTTTCAGTAAACTTGAGGAAGCATGAAGACCCGTGAAAACCAATTGAATTTCTGAGAACTCAATTTCTTCTGAGGATTGCAAGAAAAACCCTAATTGCTAGTTTACTGCCACATAATAGAATCTGTCTGGTCGATTTCTGAACCGGCTTGAATATCCGAGAAACCCTAGGGTTGTGCCTTCTATGAAAAATGGGAGGGAAAATTTTTGGGTACAACAATATATGATGATGATGAGTTATTTATGCCTTAGTTGCTGACTTGTATGTCCCTTCATCTTTTTCACTTTACTTCACCTTCTTATGCAATGATTGGTTAGGCAATTAACACATAGAGCTTCACATGCTAGTGTGCTTGTTTATTTTCCTTCTCTTGTGTTCCTAATGCCCACACCTCTTGTGCATGACCCTTAGGGTTTGTTTAAGATGTCTTGGATATTTATTTAGTGTGAAGTTGGTGCCTTATTGCTGAAGCGGTTAAGCGGCAAGCAAAAATAAGTATTTTTATAGGTTATATCATATCGTCTCCATAAGGATTAGTGCTACTGAAGTGTCGTTCGACAATTTCTCGCGCTTATGAGTTTGAGTTAAAATAGGTTGGTTGTAAGGAAATTTAAAAGGTATCAACAGAAAATAAATACATTCAATGGAAAGGAGAAACCTATCAGGCATGCATTTACAATACTCTTCACAAACTTAAACCTATTGATCAGTTGCACTCAACCTACTCTACTCGTAAAAATCATCATGGACACTGTGATCGGTCACCATTTTCACTATGTTTTGTCACTTGTCTGACTACATTCCAGGTATTCTGCACTGCTTTTCTTTATATTGTGTTTTTATTTGAGTCAATTTTATGTTTCTTAAGTTTTTCTCTGCATTTTATAGTTTTTGAGTTCTTTCAAGTTATTTTCCTATTTTATGCTTTGGTATGTTGTTTTTTTGATGACCTCGTGTCTAAGTTGAAGATCCACTGGATGCAATGTGAGAAAGTGGCAAGAACCCGAGCTTTGGAAAAGAAGCAAGTTAGAGGGCGAGTTGAGCAACACGGGCGCTCGTGTCACATGACATGACCCATGTTGTAATGTCTGAAGCAAGTGGAAGTTAAAGAGAGATCAGGGGTGCAACACGGGTGATTGTGTTGCCTAACACGGTCCGTGTTGCTACCCCTGAGACTTAAAGTTTAATTTTCCAAATTCAAGGGCCAACACGGATACCCGTGTTACCTAACACGACCCGTGTTAGCCAGCGACGTTGATTCTCTTGTTTTTATGAATTTAGCCCAAAGATTGATTGACAAAGGTGTTTTGGTACTTTCCAACTGTAGTAAAGGGATTTTCACTATAAGGATGAGTTTTCACGATAGAAAAAAGTACTTTTTCAAAAACAAAGAATTCAAAAGATTAGATATTAGAGCTTATGTAGTTGTTGGATGATGGAAGACTTTTCAGTAGTAGAAGCCATCAAAAATCGAAGTTCACCACAAAATTGTAATGATAGAATATTTACATAAAAACTCAATTAAACACAAAGTATACATATTTATACACAAAAAGGATAATTATTCAATGAATATCAACAAAAGAACCGATAAGTGCCACAAAATAACTATATTTTTGCACTTATCAAACTCTCCCCAACTTGAACTTGTTTCTCCTCAAATAAGGTCAAACAACTCAAATAACAAAAGTAATCAACCAAAGAATCGTGAATCAACAAGTTTTAAAAAATAAAACAAATCTATGGTTCAAACAAAATTGTACAAGCAAAGTAAATACTTACCATAGTCCTACAACAACAACATAAAAATGAAACGAATCCTAAGTACAAAAATCATGCTAAACGTTCTAAAAAAACAAGCTCAAATCATGAATCACACCTAACAAAAATTCATCGAGAGATGAAAAACACACAAAGGTGAGTGTGATGCGGTGGGAGAACTGACTTGAGGTTTTGCGTTTGTGTTCGCAAATGTTTCAGTTTAGTAAGAGTCGCCACCGACTTTTATTTTATCCAAAAAGAAAGGTAAAAAAGCATAGGAAAGACCTTTGAGATTGTTTTTGGGTTCGAGGGGGTAGATTATGAAAAGGGAAGGTGCTAGCACCCTTTTCATCCATGGTTTTCCATGGGCTCTTAGTTACTTGTTTTAGATCACTTGCTTTTGCTTTTCAATTGTTTGAAATGGTGCTTTTGTGTGTGGTTTTGAAAGTATTTTGAAAAGAGGCCTTTGATTAGGCAACCTTTGTAATGATTCTTGTTTGAATGTATACAAAGGTGTTTGTCTTTTGAAAAATGTTTCAATGTTTGAAAGTTTGTTTGGAAATTGTTTTGAATTTGTGTGTGTGTTTGTTTGAAAATAGCAAGGATGGTTTGCAAATTGATCAAGTAATTAGGAGTTATCTACCCTACTCAAAAGTCTTTCCTACACATTTTTATTCCTTTGACATTGTTGTTTTACCATTGTATTTGGTAAACAACCCTATCTTTGGATGTTAAACGGGACGGGTGAGGGTCATCATATGACCATGATAGCAATGGTGCCAAGTATCTTAGCAAGTTTTAGGGACTAAGATCATTTGTTTTTTAGGCAACATTTTGATAGCGTCATCGAGGGACTATGATCTTTTTGTTTTGTTTTGTTTTTCCAAGATACCTAGCATGCATACTGTGGCCATTTTAAGGCAACAAAGTGGATGAAACCCTAGGGCTGCTTGTGTGCAATGTGTTGTCATTTTTCATGCATTTTTGTCTTGTGTTTAGTCATGCTATTTGTTTGATTTTTTTGTCTTTGCATACAAAACCCTAATCTTACTATCATGGTATATGAAAGCGATAAAATGCGTAAGTAAATCTAGACTATTACAACATTATTATGGGAAGGGGGGTACAAGTATGAATAAGGGGTATTTGCACAAAATAAAACCATAATTTACTATTACAACCCAATTGAATTAAATGTACAATAAATAAATAAGCAAATATTTAAATGTACAATAAAATATAAATATGCACAAATGTTTTTGTATTTATTTTATGTATGTAAAATAAATTTATTTATGTCTTAAAATATAAGAAAATAATATTAATTATTTTTGAAAGGGTGAAGAAACCCTAATTTTTGTTTTAAAGGAAATATATATTTTTTAATATTATTTATTTCATTTATATACAAGAAAATAAATAAAAGTATATACAAAATGTTAAAAAATAAAATATGTGAGAAAATAATATTTTAAGTGTATAAATAATAAAAATAAAAATGTACAATATTTTTATATTATTTACAAGTTTTAATTAAGAAAATATAGTATTAACCTAATAATTTATTTTATGCCCAAAAAAACAATAGAAATAATAAAATAAAAATGCAAAAATTAAGAAAATATTTTTTGGGTTTTTTAATGTACAAAAAAAAAAATTCAGAAAATATAAAAGAAATGAGAAAATATACAAAACAAAGCAAATGGGCCAATGTGGTACAGCAAGGCCCAGGCCCAAGTTCCACTTCGTCCCTGTCCTTTGAACGAACACGCGCGCGTCCTGTACTTCAAAATCTATTCTTGCTCATGCTTGCATGAAATCCAAAACTTACAACATGAAACTTATAGCATTTTAACTCACGATTCTAATGATATAAAAAACTTGATCTAACTCTCAAAGACCAGAGAGAATTTTAGTGGCCCTAAATTCTAACCTAGTTTTTTCAACAACTTCAACTATCAAATACTCCTAGCTCAATTAATATAAATGGAATCTAAGCATATGTACAACTCAAGCACATTAAAGACTACATTTTTGCTTCACAAACCTAAGCTTAAGGATGTCTAAATAAGGAGATAGAAAGTTGGAAATTACCTTGTTCAGTTGAGTTTGGTTATGGCAATGTAGCCACTTTGGGTGAGGCCTGAAGGTCGTGTAAGCTTGCTTGAAGTTCCCTCAACCTTTCCCAATGCTTAGCTTGCCTTGAACTTGCCTGAATCTTCTTGTAGAACTCAACCTGCAAAGCTTCAAAATGAAAATGGTGAAGTGTGAAAATGAGGTTACAGTTGCTGGACAGGGACTTGGATAGTCCAGGTGGGTTGTAGGGAATGTGTTTGAAGTGGTTCAAGACAAAACGCACGAGCCAATTTGGTTTTGGAAGTGGTTCTGCAATATGGCCCTGTTTTGATAAGAACTTGTGATTTTGTGTTTTAGGGTGTTTGGGAGCTTGGTAAATCGTGTTTCTGGCTTGAGACAATATGCTGAGGAGGTTTGAAATGTTACCAAGGCTTGGTTTTAACAAATTTCCAAGTTGTGGACTTTTTTTCAAGCTTACTTGCTTTTGAAGCAAAAATGAGATGACAATGCTCAAAGCCTGTACAGGCCTGCGCCTTAGCTGCACATAGTTGGTGAACTTTGACTGATATTAGTGGACTTTGTTCGCAGCAAGAGGTTAGGTCCTTGGCTCAAGATAAACAAAGTTTCTAAAAGTGAACTTTATCAAAGTAGCATTGTTATCTTTTTGCCATTTTTTTAATAATTCCTTGTACAATGCTCTAAAGCTCAGAACAAAGCCTTTGTCCAATGTATTTGCATTAAATTAAGGAGTGTGGAAAGGATTAGGACCTGTAAAACAAGTACAAGCATGATCCAAACTGATTTGCAAGTTGTAACATGGTGCAAAATGCCTTGGACAAAAGTGAGAAATAGCCATTTTCATTCCTTCGATTCTCCCTAACCATAAATGATCTTGGAGAGTTCTTAGACATTTTGGAAATTTTGTAACAAGCTTTACAATCCATCTTTGAAATGCATTTTGAGATTCCTCTTGGAACTAGGTGAAAAGTTTCCATGAAGTTAGGTCAAAAATCTGCCTAAACTAGGGCAAAATTTCACTAAGTTAAAAGTTTCATGGACCCCTATTCACAAAATCATAACTTGAGATCCAAGCATCTTTTGGGAAAACTTTGTGAATCAAAGTTGTAAATTTTGTGGAGGAATACAACTTTCATGTTGGAAGTTTTGTTTGAATCCAATTTCATCATGGTGAAAAAGTTGGGAAAAAATAAGAAACTTTCATAACTTAGAAAATTTCTAAGTTATGAAAATTTTCAATCTTAAACCCTAATTTCCAAAATTAGGTTTCTTGGTGAACAAGTTTCATGTTTTGACACATCTTGATGGAAAATAACCCTTGGCACTTGATTTTGACCAAAAAGTCAATGTTTGAATTTTCAGTGTATAGTTGATTTTTGATCAGTTGACTGGAAAATTCATCTATTAATTCAATGCAATTGAGATCTTTTGAACCTTGTGAATAAGTCAAGATGGTGCCATTGAGTCATTGAAACCATGCTTGAACACAATTTGCCATTGGCTAGGTGAAAAATCAAAAATTTCCTTTCTACAGTCAAAACCCTAAAAATGACCATTTTGCCCTTTTGATGATCTGATCAAATTTCTTGAGGAGTTATGGTCCAAACTTGATAAAATGATTCATATGAGTCTATAATGTTGATGTGGATAAAAAATTGTGAGGTTTGACTGTAAATTGGCCATGATTGACTTTTCGGCCCAATAAAGCTGATTTTTAGGTCAACTGTCCAATTGACTGGGCAAAAAAGTGATCCAAGGCTTGAAACTTGGTATGTGAAATCTTAGGAGTCCAACATGAAGTATGAAAGTCACATGAGGCATTGAAAGTCCAAAAATCCTTGTGCAAACTCAAACCCTAATTCCAGGTCATCAGTGCAAGAGGATGTCTTGAGCAGAGCAAACCCTAATCTGGTCTTGCATCCAAGAAGTTTTGTGAGGAGAATCTTGATAAAAATGAGAGGGAAAATTTTAGGCTACAACAGCTGCCCCTGTTCAATCTTCTTGAACCTGAAGAGTTAGATTGACGGATTTTGCCGTTCGTGACTCGAAGGTAAAAGATGATTGGACACTAGAGTGCCCATAAATTTGCACTCATCAAAGTGTAGTTGAGGAAATGGGCTTAAAGATGCCATTCAAGAATGTTTGTGGAATTGTACGTTGTAAGTCAGAAGAATAAGTATCAGAATGGTATCCGTGTCTGGAACGTATCTGAACTATATCTGGAGACTGAATCTGAATGAGCAATAGAATAGCATCCGCGTCTGGGGCGTCTCTAAACTGTATCTGAACTTTGTATTTGAATAAGCAATAAAATAGCATCCGTGTCTGGAGCATCTCTAATTTGTATCCGAGCTTTGAATCTGAATAAGCAATAGAATAGCATCCATGTCTGGAGCATCTCTAAGCTGTATCTGAGCTTTGAATCTGAATAAGCAATAGAATAACATTCGTGTCAGGAGCATCTCTAAGCTGTATCTGAATTCTGTATTTGAATAAGCAATAGAATATCATCCGTGTCTGGAGCATCTCTGAGCTGTATCTGAATTCTGTATTTGACTAAGCAATAGAATAACATCCGTGTCTGGAGCATCTCTAAGCTGTATCTGAGCTTTGAATCTGAATAAGCAATAGAATATCATCTGTGTCTGGAGCATCTCTAAGCTGTATCTGAGCTTTGAATCTGAATAAGCAATAGAATAGCATCCGTGTCTGGAGCATCTCTAAGTTATATCTGAATTCTGTATTTGAATAAGCAATAGAATAGCATCCGTGTCTGGAGCATCTCTGAGCTGTATCTTAGCTTTGAATCTGAATAAGAAATAGAATAACATCCGTGTCTGGAGCATCTCTAAGTTGTATCTGAGCTTTGAATCTGAATAAGCAATATAATAGCATCCGTGTCTGGAGCATCTCTAAGCTGTATCTGAATTCTGTATTATGATTGTATATTGGTAGCTTGTTAATCTTATCTTGAAAAGGGTAAAATGTTAGCCGAAACACAAAGTTATATTGCATGAAATGTATGATGCAATATATGTGTTTTATCAATGTTTATGATATATGAGTGTAATGTATGCGCATGTAAGCTGATTAGCTGTATTGCTGAGGAAAATAAATCCTTGATAGCTGGAGATAATGAAATCTTTGACTGCTGAGGATGGGAAATCCTGGGTGACTGTTGGGGATGATAAAATCTTCGACTGCTGCCGGGGAAAATAAATACTTGACCGCTGCTGGAGATTAAAAATACTTGACAACTTCTGTGGGGATGTGAGAATCCTTCATGTTTTGAAGTTGGAGTGTTGACAAAATCTATTGTGAGAGTAATGTCAAACTGCTTGAGAAATCTGCTTGGGAAGTCCAGAGAACTTTGATGACCTCTACTGGGGGTTATACAAAGGAAATCCTTACTCGGCTGGGGAAATAGGGAAAACTCTTGATGATTTCTGCGGGAAACCAAGGATGAGAATCCTCAATCTCCTGGGGAATTTGAATCCTTGGGGACTTCATGCTGGGGAGTCAAGAATGAGAAACTTCATTCTGCAGGGGATTAAAAATTCTGACAAATTCATGTTGGGGAGTAACGAAGACTCTGGCAAGTTCACTGGGGAATCAAGAATGAGAATCTTCATTCTGTTGGGGAGTAAAAACTCTGTGAGGAAGAAGGCTTACTGCTGGAGAGTAAGTTCAGGACTCTGGGGGAAAAGCTTATTCCTGTTTGGAAAAATTTCAGGAGTTTGGGTTGTATGCCACTCTACTGGGGAATTAACCTAGGTTGGGGATAGAAGTTAACTGTTATCTGGTTGATTCTCAGACTTCAAGACAACTTGCTGGGGAATTGGGGAAAACTGAATGGTTCCCGTTGGGGATTGATAGTTGGAAATTTGACTCGACTGGGGAAGAAGGTTTCATCTCCGCTGAGGGTCTGTAGTTCAAAGTTTTTGCTCCGCTGTGAATCGGGAGTTTGAAGTTTTAACTCTGATGGGAACTAAGGGTTTGAAATTATGACTCCGTTGGGGATATGTATTTCAAGGTTTTAGCTCCGTTGGGGACCTAGATGATGTACTACAGGGGATTTCTCCTGGAATAGCCTAAAGACGTTTTCCTATACTTTCAACCTGTCAGTAATTATTCTTTCCCATTTCGTTTATTTGTAAACATGTTATTATATTCAAATGCATATGCTCATTAATAAATCATTGGACGTTTTCAAATAAAACACAAGTGTAAAAAGAAAAAAAAACAAATAGTTTTCTGCACTTTGAAGTATCTTTGTATTAACTTTGTGTAAGTATTTCGTACAAAGGAGACAGACATCCTAGTAAGAGAATGTTGCCATAAAAATGAGAAAATTTTATACAAAGAAAGATGGCTATGTGTAAAAATTCCATGGGGTTCCCCTTCTGCTATAGCCTTCGTAACTCTGGATATCTTGTCCATTCATTGCTTCGTCCGAAGATGATCGAGTTGATCAGAAGCCCGGAGCTTGTCTGTGAAGAGATTGTCCTTAAAGTGATCCGACGAGACATAGTCATACGCTTTAATTCCCTAACTTTTGCCTGAACCGCCCTTTCGGGTTTTCGATCCACCGGGAAACCCTTTTTTTCCCAAGCCGCCCTTTCGGGTTTTCAACTTGCTGGGTGTATAGATTTTTTTATTTATCCCTAATTTTTGCCTGAACCGCCCTTTTGGGTTTTCGATTCACCGGGATGCCCTTTTTTACCCAAGTCGCCCTTTCGGGTTTTCAACTTGCCGGGTCATTTATGCGTAGTATCTTTTGACTATGTCTGCATTCGCAGGGTGCGGTAGGTCGTCGTCGTCTGTTATCGGTGGGAATAGAACTGACTATTTAAAGCTGGTTCGTGAAATGTCGCGGTAAGCAAGAGTCGCCACTGTCTTTTATTTTCTCCAACATGGAAAGAACAAAAGCACAGCAAAATTCCTTATGAGATTGTTTCTCGGTTCGGGAGGTAGATTTATAGAAAGGGAAGGTGTTAGCACCCTTTCTATCCGTGGTTATCCACGGGCTCTTAGGTACTTGCTCTTATGTTTTCAAAATGTTTGCTTTTCAAAATGTGAGTGGGTTTGAAAAAGTTTCATTGAAAGATTTCTGAGTGACTCTTGTATCTGTCCTCAAGAGTGTTTGAAAAATTTGTTTTGAAAGCTTTTGGAAGTGTCAGTGTGAAAAGATTTTTGTTTGTTTTTTAAGAGAGCAAGTACCCATGAGTCATCTACCTACCCTAAGGAATTAGGCTGTGTAAAAGTCCTTAAGGTAGTGCCATCCCACCATTGAGAGGTAGGTAGCACCACCGTTGGAGGTGTTCGGGTCAATTCGTTTGTAGGGACAGTGTGGTCACCGAAGCAACAGTTAGGACACCTTAGAAGTAACCCTAATGTCCTAGATCCTTTTTAATCCGAGGCAACCGTTTCGAGGCAACTGTTTCGAGGCAACTGGATCTTGGACATAAGAGCGACTGCTAAAACGTCCTATACTTGACGACCACGTTTCGAAGGCAACGAGTGAGGCGTACCCTAGAAGTGGTGTGTGCATTGTGTGTTGTTTTCATGTTATGTTTTATCTTTGATCATGGCATTGTGAGCTACGCGTAGTTTTTAGTTATCATACATTCTTTCATGCAATTTAGCAGTTAGGAGTGCGGAAAATTAAATACAGAAAGATAAAAGCTACGCTATTACAAGGCGCGGGTCTATACATCGCCAAAATACAAAGACCCGTTTTTGATAAAGATGCGGAAAGTAAAGAAAAGCGATAAACCTAATTACTATTACATCCTTGAACAGTTACATAATAATCAAATAGGCAAATAATGCGCGAAAAGAATTAAACTGAACGTCCGAGGGTTTTGGACCCTTTTGATAAATTAAATTAAATTAAGACCTAATTATTTAATTAAAGAAAAGAAAGTGTTTTTTATGTTTTTTGCATTGATTATGGAAATAAAGAAAAGAATTTAAAAGTTAGTAAACAACCCTAATTCTAGATTATTTTAATTATTAAAAATGTCAAATTTGACCTAATTTACTAATTAATTAATTTACATATTTATGTACAAAAATAATAGTAATTAATAATGGT
This sequence comes from Vicia faba, assembly GCA_948472305.1. Lineage (NCBI taxonomy): Eukaryota > Viridiplantae > Streptophyta > Magnoliopsida > Fabales > Fabaceae > Vicia > Vicia faba. The sequence goes on along the minus strand of OX451739.1, from coordinate 10,442,587 downwards.
AATAATAATTAATTAAGAAAAAGATAAAAGTGTCAATACCCTAATTCTATGTATTTTTTATTTATTAAGAAAAGAGATTAAATTTTAAACCTAAATTAAACTAAAGTTAATTGTTAACATTTATTTACAAAAATAGGTTAATGATGCAATTAATAAATAATTAAAAAAACATTTTTGAGTTTCTGATTTTTATTGGAAAAATTATTTTATGGTGAATTAATAATAATTATTAAAAAAAAACAATTGAAAGAAATTAAAAGAAAAGAAAATAAAAGAAAATTAATTATGCAAACCAAGGGGGTGTCTGGCCCAAAGTAGAGGTGCATTGCTGAAATTTAGGCCCAAGAAGCATAGAGCCCAGTTGACTTTCCTGATCGTGTGTATGTTCATTGACCAGAGCATACCGTGGATTCCATCTCCTGGCCTTCAGATTGCTCATCAAGGCCACTTGGCAATCCTAGGCGTGGGTACGTATGGTGGGACATTTGATGGACGCTGCATTGGAACGCTTTAAAACAAAAATCAACAATTATATGGGGGACCTGGGAATCGAACCCAGGTCCCAGTACTTACCAGCCACATCCCTTGCCAGTTGAGCTATCAAGCGCATTTGTAAACATAATAACAAAGAAGTATGATATATGAAAAGTGCCAATTATGCTGGAATTCAGAAAACGCGCGCGTGGATTTGAATGTCCCAACCACATGTTGCCACGCATGCTGTCTTCTTCGTTTTCACCTGCAAACATGAATAAGATAGCGGGGGTTTTAAACCCCCACAAAGCAAAAGTCCAAAAAATAGCGATTACGCACACAGATTATATAAATTGAGCGCGATAGTCTGGTTGAATTCGTCTGGCCTTGACGAATTCAACCGTGGTCATGACATGGTCCAATTTTTCCTGATGCCTAAAGCCCTAATTGCAAGCTTCAGAAACCCTAGATGTCGTTCATGGTGGATTTTGATTCAGGCAGTTATAACTCAATTGGATTATACCAACAGCTTCAGAAGGTCCCTATTAGCATAAATCAAACAAGAAAATAGATTAAAAACGCATGAATAGTGTTATGCAAGTTTGAAAAACAAGACAAACCGAATGACTCGTGTTCTTTGATTCTTTGCGTGTTAAGCTTCGTTCTTGATTGCAATGGCTTCCTGGCAATGTCAGTAATGTATTGGAAACAAATTTTAGCCTTGAATTGTCCTGCAAATAGGATTTCAGTTTCACAATGTTCTTGAGTTTTTTGCAATTTTGTTCTATGGTTTCAGCAACAATTGTGCATGTCCTTGAGTAGGGTTTCACTCAGCATATGTATGTGATGTGAATTAGGTCAAGAATAAGCCCAAAAGTCCATGGCATTATGACTTGAATATTTGATTGCCTAATCATATCTTTTTCAATCTTTTCTTTCATGAAACCTTGCCAATCATGGATTTTTTGCCTTGTTGATTGAGAAACGAGTTGCCAGCTTGCCCTAGTCATATTTGCTGCACAAAAAGATCTAAAAAGCACATCTTTTGAATTTTCTTATAATTAAAACCAATTAAATGAATTAATATAAATATAAATTCAATTAATTAATTAAAAATAAGAAAATAAATTATTTTGAGCTCAATGAGTCGTGCATAGGCTTTGGGTAAAGATTCAAGAAAGAATTTGAGGCCCATTAGCAAAATTGAAACTTTTTAGGCAAAGTTGACTTTTGAAAGTTCCCAAAAATTTCCCAACTTCTCCAATGCATATCTTGCTCAATTTTGAAGCTATGAACATGTTCTTGGACATTTTGGAAAGGTCTTGAAGTCCTCTAACCAATGCATTTAGTCCCATGTCATTTTGATTTACCAATCTCAAGTTATGGTCTTTGACTTAAAGTGCCTTTTTGTTGACTTTTGAAAATGACCTATAATGTTGAAATTGATAACTTTTTGTGAGAGCATTTCTTGGACTTGGGATGTGAAGATGAGTTGTAGGAAATGTCATCCCCTTCAAAATGAGCTTTGGATGGGATTTTTCTGATAAACCATGAAGAAGTTATGCCTTGGTCAATTTGCAGTTGACTTTTCAGCTGTCCAAAAATAGAAACTTTTGCATCTTGAGACTTTTTGAGCCATGCTTGTGGAATCATGATCAAGAATTGATCAAATGATGATTGTGGCTTCAAAATAAGATGTTGACCAAAAATTTTGACTTTTGACTGTCAAATGACCATTTTACCCCTGCAGTTGACTGTGGAGCAATTAGGGCTTTTGACTGTGCAATCCTTGAGAGATTTTGAAGTTTGATCTTGACACATCTTGAAGAATATGGGAGGGCAAATTTTGGGGTACAACAGTTTCCCCTGTTCAATCTTCTTAGACCTGAGGATGTAGATTGGTTGGCGTGCCTTTCGTAATCCGAAGGTGGAAGATGATTGAACACTAAAGTGCCCAGAAATTTGCACTCACATAGTAGAATGTTAGCAGTGTGATGTAGGGAATGGGCTTACAGATTCCATTTGGAGAGATGGTGGATAGCGGGATGGGCTTATAGATGCCATCTGGAGGTGTGACAGAATCTTGTCGGGAATGGGCTTATGGATGCCACTTGGAGATTGTTGGTAGATAGTTGTGGAGATGGGCTTAAAGATGCCATATGAAGGTGTCGATCGCGTAAGAGATTCCTTAGAGAGAACTTGCGTACCTGAAAAAGAAAGATAATTACCTGGCCTGTTACAGGGGTTGATCTTCAAACTCTTTATGTGGATGTGCCCTGGCTGGATACATGTATCGAATCTTCAATCAGTTACTCACAGATGTGCCCTGGCTAGATACAGGAATCGAATCTGGAATTAGTCGTCAACAGATATGCCCTGGATGGATACGGGAATCGAATCTTCAAACTCTTCAGACGTGCCCTGGCAGGATACAGGAATCGAGTCCGGAAATAGTCGTCAACAGATACGCCCTGGCTGGATACAGGAATCGGATTCGGAAATAGTCGTCAACAGATACGCCCTGGCTGGATACAAGAATCGGATCTTCAAACTCTTCAGACGTGCCCTGGCAGGATATAGGAATCGAGTCCAGAAATAGTCGTCAACAGATACACCCTGGCTGGATACAGGAATCGGATCTGGAAATAGTCGTCAACAGATACGCCCTGGCTGGATACGGGAATCAGATCTTCAAACTCTTCAGACGTGCCCTGGAAGGATACAGGAATCGAGTCCGAAAATAGTCGTCAACAGATATGCCTTGGCTGGATACAGGAATGGGATCTTCAAACTCTTCAGACGTGCCCTGGCAGGATACAGGAATCGAGTCCGGAAATAGTCGTCAACAGATACGCCCTGGCTGGATACAGGAATCGGATCTTCAAACTCTTCAAACGTGCCCTGGCAGGATACAAGAATCGAGTCCGGAAATAGTCGTTAACAGATACGCCCTGGCTGGATACAGGAATCGGATCTTCAAACTCTTCAGACGTGCCCTGGCAGGATACAGGGATCGAGTCCGGAAATAGTCGTCAACAGATACGCCCTGGCTGGATACAGGAATCGGATCCGGAAATAGTCGTCAACAGATACGCCCTGGCTGGATACAGGAATCGGATCTTCAAACTCTTCAGACGTGCCCTGGCAGGATACAGGAATCGAGTCTGGAAATAGTCGTCAACAGATACGCCCTGGCTGGATACAGGAATCAGATCTTCAAACTCTTCAGACGTGCCCTGGCTGGATACAGGAATCGAGTCTGGAATAGCGACAGTTGATAGTAACCATCTTTGTGTGGACCTTTTGTCCTGAAAAGACAAAACGTTAGTTGTATGCAATGTCATGATGTATGAAATGCATGATGTTCTCAAAATAAATGAGATTGTATGTTCATGATGCATATGTGCATGCTATAATGTATGAAGATGTGATGTTTATGGATTTTTGTCTAGGAAAATAAATCCTTGACGGGTGCCGGGAAGTCAAATCCTGGGCTGATGTGGAAGAGTAGAGCTTTTTTGTTTCCGCTGGGGGATGATGGTTGCAAGGATACATCGGTAGGAGAAGATGATTCCGTTGGTGAATAAACTTGCTGGAGAGATTAATCTGCGGGAATTACTCTATGGGGAGAGATACTTCGTTGAGATTTGATGATAACTCCGTTGGGGATACCATTGTTGAGCTCTGTTGGAAGATTTGATGAACTCCGCTGGGGATAGGAAGACTTCGCCGGGGACGATCTTTCCGTGGCAATTGGCTGAGGATAACCCAGTTATATCCTGGTGGGGAAATAACCTTTGAATAAAACCGGGGAGGCGCGTTCGTGCTCTGCAGGGGTAGGCTTCCAGAATCTACTGGGGATAAGCTTCCTGAATCTACTGGGGAAATTGATTGAACTCTCCTGGGGAAACTTTTCAGGTTGGACTGGGGAATGGCTCCACTGGATGTCTGTATTCCGCCGGGGAACAATCTTATACCAAGACTGCTGGGGATGCTTGTTTAAGGAATGTCTGCATACTCCGCTGGGGAATATTGAGATCTTCTGGGGGTACCCAACTTCCATAAGGCTGACTGTAGACTAACTCTGCTTGAAGGGAGAGTATTGCTGACTTGCTAGGGGATACTGTGCCTTTTAGGGCTGATTGGAGACCAATTGCTTGGGGAGAATTGTAGAATCTTGTCTTACTCGGCGGGGAGTGAAGGTATCTGGGTTACATTCTTCAGCCGAACTTACCTTGGTACCTTGGTGGACAGAGCAATTAGATTGTTTAGACAACTCATTATTGCCCCTGTTTCTGATGTCACCTGTAATTAATCCTTTGTTTCGCATGCAAATATTTATGAGTTAGCAATTAGTGTCAAATGCATATATCACAATTGAACATTGGACGTTCTTTACAAAACAAAACAGAAAAAGGAAAAAAACAATTGGCAATTGGTCTGAAAAGTGAATTTGTATTGATTTATGAATTTGCCTGTAAATAGGCGTTTATGTACAAGAGGCTGACATCCTAGTAAGAGAACGCCACCGAACAACAGAGTTTATACAATTTTGTGAAAAAAGAAAACAAAACAGCTATGTGAAAAAAAAAAGATAATCCCACTGGGTTCCAACTCTGCTATCGCCTTTATGTCTTCAAGCGTCTCATCACTTGGCTGCTTAGTTGACGATGAAGCTGACTGATCGATGCCGTCTGAGTCTGATAGTTGATACCGGATTCTGGATGCAAGGTGATTCAATGAGACATAATATTACGCTTTAATCCCTAACTTTTTCCTGGACCGCCCTTTCGGGTTTTCAGTCCACCGGGATACCTATTTTTGCCCAAGCCGCCTTTTCAGGTTTTCGACTTGCCGGGTGCGCAGATTTTTTTCATTTCATCCCTTATTTTTGCCCGAACCCTTTTGGTTCGCTGGGAAGCCCTAATTTTTGCCTAGGTATGTCAACCTAGCGGGTCTTTTATCATGCGTAGTATCTTTTTACTATGTCTACATTGGCGGGGTGAGGAAGGTCGTCACCATCCATGGTGGTTAGAATCATGGCTCCTCCTGAGAAGACATGTTTAACCATAAATGGCCCTTCGTATGTGGGGGTCCATTTGCCCCTGGGATCACTTTGAGGAAGAATGATGCGTTTGATTACCAGGTCCCCAACTTGATACTCTTGTGGCCTGACTTTCTTGTTAAATGCCCTGATCATCCGTTTTTGGTATGTTTGACCATGACAAATAGCATTGAGTCTCTTTTCGTCAATTAGGTTTAATTGATCAAGTCGAGTCTGGATCCAGTCATCTTCGCTCAAGCCTGCATCCTTCATTATCCGGAGAGAGGGTATCTGGACTTCAATAGGCAAGACTGCCTCCATGCCATAGACCAAGGAAAAGGGAGTTGCCCCGGTTGACGTCCGTGCTGAGGTTCGATACCCATGAAGAGCAAACGGTAACATCTCGTGCCAATCTTTATAGGTCACTGTCATCTTCTGCACAATCTTTTTGATATTCTTATTCGCCGCTTCTACAGCCCCATTCATCTTCGGCCGGTAAGGAGAAGAGTTATGGTGCTGTATCTTGAATTGCTCGCAGAGCTCAGTGATCATCTTGTTGTTGAGATTGGTACCATTGTCCGTAATGATCCTTTCCGGGACGCCGTATCGACATATCAGGTTGTGTCGAATGAACCGTGCCACGACGTTCTTGGTTACGGTGGCGTAGGAAGCTGCTTCAACCCACTTTGTAAAGTAATCGATCGCCACCAGGATGAAGCGATGCCCGTTGGATGTTGTAGGTTTAATCTCACCGATCATATCAATGCCCCACATTGCAAAAGGCCAAGGTGCAGTCAAGACATTCAGAGGGACTGGAGGAACGTCCACCTTATTTGTATATATCTGGCACTTATGACATGTCCGGGAATGTTGGTAGCAGCCGGCTTCCATTGTGGACCAGAAATATCCTGCCCGAAGGATTTTCTTTGCCATAGTATGTGCACTGGAATGCATTCCGAAGGTACCTTCATGCAGCTCTGCCATGATCCTTTCCACTTCAGTCTTATCCACACAACGCAGTAAGGTTGAATCATGGTTTCGCTTGTATAGAATGCCATTACTGAGGAAGAACTTTGCTGCGAACCTTCTCAGAAACTTTTTGTCATTGATGGATGCACCTTCAGGGTATTCTTGAGCTTCCAGATACCTCTTCACCTCATGATACCAGGGTTTTTCAGTTACCATCTCAGCTTCAAGATCACAACAATATGCAGTTCGTCCAATTTCCAGATAACGATCCGGGGAGCCTCATTGTCCCATTTGACTTTGAACATAGAAGACATCGTAGCCAACGTGTCCGCCAATTGATTCTCCTCTCTTGGGAAGTGTTCAAAAGTTATCTCTGTGAAATGGGGGATCAATGTCAACACACATTCTTTATAAGGAATAAGGTTTGGATGTTTCGTATCCCACTCGCCTTTGATCTGATTGATCACGAGAGTGGAATCTCCGAAGACACTCAGAAACTTGATCCTTAAGTCAATTGCAGCTTGAAGACCCATGATGCATGCCTCATACTCCGCCATGTTGTTGGTGCAGTTGAAACATAGCCGGGCAGTAAGAGGAGTATGCGTGCCTTTTGGGGATATGATCACAGCGCCGATACCGTTACCCAAAGCGTTTGAGGCTCCGTCAAAGTGCATAGACCATCGGGATCCTTCCTCAGGTCCTTCATCCGGTCCAGGTACTTCACAATCAGTCACTACCATGATGCTCTCATCTGGAAACTCAAAGTTCATTGACCGGTAGTCGTCCACTGCCTGGTGTGCCAAATGGTCTGCCAACACACTCCCCTTGATAGCTTTCTAATTCGTGTACTGGATGTCGTATTCTGTCAAGATCATCTGCCATCTTTCTATTTTCCCAGACAGAGCAGGCTTTTCGAATATGTACTTTATTGGATCCATTTTTGAAATCAACAGAGTAGTGTGAGTCAGCATATACTGTCTCAGCCGGCGAGCAGCCCATACCAAAGCGCAGCAAGTTTTCTCGAGCAGTGAGTATCGGGTCTCACAGTCGGTGAACTTTTTGCTAAGGTAATAAATGGCATGCTCTTTTCGGCCAGACTCGTCATGCTGGCCCAGCACACACCCCATTGAGCTGTCAAGTACTGTCAGGTATAGTATTAGGGGTCTCCCTTCAACCGGTGGCATAAGAATGGGTGGTTCTTGGAGATACTCTTTGATTCTGTCGAAAGCGGCCTGACATTCATCATTCCAACGTACTACTTAATCTTTCTTCAGTAGCTTGAAGATTGGTTCGCAGGTAGCAGTTAGATGCGAGATGAATCGGGCAATGTAATTCAGACGTCCTAGAAAGCCTCTGACTTCTTTCTCTGTCTTGGGAACTGGCATCTCTTGTATGGCTTTAACCTTGGCAGGGTCCACTTGAATACCTTTGTCTCTCACGACGAAGCCTAGCAACTTCCCAGATCTTACCCCGAAGGTGCACTTGTTTGGGTTCAACCTCAGCTTGTACAACTTCAGACGGTCAAACAGCTTCTGTAAATGGTCAAGGTGTTCCTCCTCAGTTTGAGACCTTGCAATCATATCATCGACGTATACTTCAATCTCATGGTGGATCATGTCATGAAATAAAGCAACCATGGCACGTTGGTAGGTTGCCCCAGCATTTTTCAGTCCAAAAGGCATGACCTTGTAACAGAAGGTGCCCCACTGAGTAACAAAGGTAGTCTTTTCCATATCTTCAGAAGCCATTTTAATCTGATTATAACCTGAAAAGCCGTCCATGAAGGAGAACACCTTGTGCTGAGCAGTATTGTCAACCAGAACGTCGATGTGAGGCAGAGGGAAGTCATCCTTGGGGCTCGCCCTACTCAAATCCCTGTAATCAACACACATTCGGACCTTGCCATCTTTCTTCGGCACCGGAACCACATTGGCAACCCATTGAGGGTAAGAAGTCACTGCTAGAAACCCGGCATCAAATTGCTTCATAACCTCAGCTTTGATCTTCTCAGACATCTCTGGACGCATACGGCGGACCTTTTGCTTTACCGGAGGGCATTCTTCCTTGGTAGGCAAGTGATGGACCACAATGTCGGTATCCAACCCAGGCATGTCTTCGTAAGACCAGGCGAAGATCTCCACATAATCATGCAGCATCTGAATCAACCGTTGTTTTACGCTGAGCTCTAGATTGGCACCAATCTTAACTTCTTTTCTATCTGTCTCAGTACCCAGATTTACCGTTTCCACTGGCTCTTCATGTGGCTGAATGGCCCTCTCTTCCTGGAGTAACAGTCTTGCAAGCTCGCCAGGCACTTCGCAATCATCTTCACCTTCGTCCTCGGCTAAGTTGATCGGATTTTCGAAGTCATAACTGGCGGTAGCAGAGTCGTTACCAGTGAGATCCAGAGTGGATTGAAACCTGTATGAGTGAGTGTGTGTAAATATAGTTGTTTTGCAATATATAAAGAAAGAAAGAAAGGGAGCACAAGATTTGAAATGCGAAAAACGTCCAATGTTTTTATTCATGATATATGGAAATGACAAGTAATAAGCCCTCACAAATGAAACCACGGTGCCCCGGGTAGGACACCGGGCCATAAAGTTTCACATTATTGTTCATTACAAATTTAAAAAAACAAAGGAATTCATTACTGAGTAACAAAAGTAACAAGTATGTAGTCTGTTGTAGTCCAATTGTTCAGTCCACCGTCGGTCGTCGAGTAGATCCAGCTATCAAAATCAGATTCCTCCGCATCGCCTTCAATAGCATTCACTCCTGGGTTGGTGATGAACACGGGAGGTCTTCCGATCTTTGCTTTGTGTACAGCCCTCTGAGCCTCTGCAGTGAAACCCAACCCAAACTTGTCAGTCTTTGGTGTAAAATCAGGGAGCCTGCCCCAGTTTGCACATTCACCTTTTTCAATCACAGCCCAGGCGTCCTTCAAGGAAGCCATCTTCAAAGGAGAGTCTTATTCAATTACTGTCTCAGCTGACGCCAATGTTGGAGGCACCTCTTCAAAATGTTGAAAGGGGGTTTCAATGAACTCCCCGTCCATCTCTATATACCGGAATGAGTTCAGATGACTAACCATGTATTCTTCCTCCCCCTGCACTGTAACAATCTTCCCTCTGACAGGGTACTTGAGCTTTTGGTGTAGAGTGGAGGTCACAGCCCCAGCCTTGTGGATCCAAGGACGACCCAGCAAACAAGAATATGATGGACGAATGTCCATCACATAGAATGTTGAATCAAAGACTTGAGAACCAACCCGGATTGGAATGTCTACTTCACCATGTACCATCCTCTTCGACCCGTCAAAGGCTCGGACAACGATGTTACTAGGCTTCAACTCCAAACCCTCACAATCCAACCTGTCTAAGGCCTTCTTGGGCAATACATTCAGTGAAGAACCGGTGTCTACCAACACGTGGGCGAGAGTAGTGCCCCTGCATTCAATGGAGACATGCAGGGCATCATTGTGGTTCTTTCCCTTAGCGGTCAGATCAACATCAGAGAACCCCAACCCATTGTCAGCGGTCAAGTTGGCCACACAATCAGTAAATTGATCAGCAGATGTTTCTTGTGGCACATGAGCCGTCTTCAGGAATGAAATCAGGGCCTTGGCATGGGCCTCTGAACATAACAGCAGTGATAGCATAGAGATCTTAGAGGGGGTGTGCCCCAGCTGCTCAACGACGTTGAAATCGCTCTTCTTGATGATCTTGAGAATTTCTTCCATCTCTTGCTGTGAAGCTTCAACATTAACGGTCTTAGGTGCCTCCATCTGGGCAGGCATATCAGTAATCCCTTTGCCCCGAGTGTCAGATGACTCGGCAGCAGGGGTAGAAACTTGATCAGGAGGGGAAACAGACACACTTGTAGGCGTGATGATAAGAGGTCTTCGGATGACTGGTGGCGCAATGTCAGGCGAGAAGAGCCTGCCACTGCGAGTAACTTTAGCGGGACCGGTGATGTTACTGATGCCAGTACTAGTGTTGAACTCCTGCTTCACTCCAAGCACATACACATCTGCCCCATAATGCCATGGGACAGCCTTGTCAGATTTATAGGGGAGGGGCCCCGGAACAGTAATGATGATAGGTGCAACATACATGATTTTGACTGGCTTCCTCGAGGGAGCCTCGGTAGGATTATTGAAAATGGTGACAACGGATACCTCTTCAGCAGGAACAATAAGAACAACGGTCTTTTTGAACAAGATCTCTTTGCTATCCATCAGGTTTTGGACGCCTGACTTCAGCAACGGACAACCAGCAGGGGAAACGACACACAGAAGGCAACCCTTGCTACAACCCGGAAATAAACCGGCTAGCAACAGGTTCCTCTTAACAGTCAATAAAGGAGTCACAATATTATCCACAGAAACTACATACAGGTCTTCCTCAATAGCATTTACTCCATGCTGGGGCATAGGAGCAGTCACAATGTTGGGCCTTTCGGGTGCCTCAAACTGTATTTCCTTGGTATCGATAAGGTCCTGGACCTTATTTCTCAGGGCCCAGCAATCATCAGTAGAATGCCCCGGACTATTAGAGTGATAAGCACAGCGGGCGTTGGGATTGTACTTCGGAGAGGTTGTGTTTACCACCTTTGGAGCTTCTCTGACGGTTACCAAGTTGGTCGATAGCAGCTGTGGCAAGATCTGCGACAAGGTCATACTAAGCCGAGTATATTCTCTTCTGGGTCTCTCACCCCTTGGTTGGTTAGGTTGCCGAGGAGCGGCAACAGGCTTTGCAATTACCACCGCGTTGACAGCTTGGCGGCGTTCTGGTTTATTTTGCCTCCTGGGCCCATACACAGCACTGGCTTCCTTCTTGAAAGGCTTCTTCTCAGAACTTGAGGACGCACCTTTCTGTATCTTCCCTGATTTCATACCAGCCTCTATCCTCTCACCAGTCAGAATGAGGTCTGTAAACCCTGCAGACAAATTGCCAATGAGATGATTGAAGAACGGCCCGGATAGGGTCCCTAAGAACATGTCCACGAGTTCACGGTCGGTTAACGGCGGCTGCACCCTGCCAGCCAGGTCCCTCCACTTCTGCGCGTACTCTTTAAAACCTTCTCCCGATCCTAGCGACATACCCTGGAGTTGGGTACGTGTAGGAGCAAGGTCGGCATTGTACTGATACTGCTTATAAAAAGCAGTAGCCAAGTCCTCCCAGTTACGAACCTTGGTTCCATCCAGCTGATAGAACCATTCGAGATGAGTCCCTGAAAGACTCTCCTAGAAGAAATGGATCCATAAGTTCTTGTCCACAGTGTATGGTTGGATCTTCCGCACATAAGATCTGAGATGTAGCTTAGGGCAGGACGCCCCATCATACTTTGCGAAAGATGGTGCCTTGAACTTATGTGGGATCACCACACCAGAAGATAGACCCAGGTCTCCAAAATCCAACCCAGGCACTTGTTGAATTTCCATGGCATTCAGGCGATCCTCTAACTGCTTGTACTTGTCTTCAGCTGGAGGGTACTTCTCTTCATTGAAATCAGTCTCGTTGTCAGAGACCACAGGACTAGGAACCCTTCCCCCTTAGGGACTGCCTTTCCCTACAGAAGAACCAGCTTGATCAACCTCATTTTGCAGTGTGTTGCCAAACCTCCGGCCAGTGTTGAATAGTACAGTTCTCTTATTCTTCTTCTTGACCAGCTGAGCCTTCAATTCCTCTTGACCTTGGGCTAAACTCATGATCAACTCTTGGAACTGGGCGTTCTGAGCCTGGAGGGCCTTGATGGATTGCTCAGTAGATGATTCAGGATTCATGATGGCTGCTGAAATAAACAGCGAAGAACATTAAGCAACCTGAAAAAGAGTACCTATGATGCACGTGATGAATGGAATGCGTATGATTTATGTTTTCAAAGACAATCGGGATTCAACTTTGTAAACAAAAAAGAACACACTTTATTAGATTTAAACTTTGGAATTTAAATTGTTAACAGATTGCCCTTAGGCGTTACATAAAATGGAAATACTGAAAAGGGAAATAAAACTATAAAAGAACATCCAAAACTCATCATTGATCCCAGGGTCTCTTCTTCTCAGTACGGATGTAGTCATTCAAGGCCCGCTCGTTCTCCAACTGCTTTGTCAATTTCTGGATCTTCAATTCCTGCTCGTTGAACTTTTCCCGATAAGAATCCCGTTCTTCTTGTAGTTGTGCCCAAGACCTCTTTAGTGTATCAACATCAATAGGTATATGAGGAGGGAGAACAATTGGAGGAGCCCCATCTCTATCAGGATATTCAATAATGACGGGTCTGACAGCTTCATATGGCATACCTAACTTCTGAGCGCGGATGCGGACCCATCTGTAGTAGGATTCCATAGGTAGAGAAGTTTTCGGTCCCAACTCATGTGGGTCAGCTTTGTGAATTCTGTCCCAAGCCTTGATGAACCTACAACGCAGCTCGTCACTATCTACCTGAAACTCAAAACTGATGTGAGGCACCAACATCTCATGAGGCCCTGCTCTTCTGGCTCTTCCAAACTGATGGAGAGCTAGACATGGATTATAAGAGATTCCTCCTTGGGTACCAATCAGAGGAACATTAGGATATTCTCCGCAACGATCAATAACAGCTACCTCATCCAAACCCCTGAAAGTCCAAATGATGTCATTATCAGTGAGAGACATTAACATATGAGCCCAACCTCTTCCTTCTTTGTTCTTCAGCACGAACTTAGGGAGGTGCGAAATAAACCACCTCACTAACAAAGGAATACAATACCACAAAGTTCCTCGTCTCTGGGCAGTACGAGCATAGAGTTGTTGTAGAATATCACCCAAGAGAGTGGGCACGGGGTTCCGAGACATGAAGATCCTTACGGCAATGATGTTAATGAAGTTATCAGGATTAGGAAACAAAACCAGACCATAGATTAAGAGAGCCAGAATGTCTTCATACGCCCTGAAGTCTAAGTCATTCCAGAAACTGTTAGCTTTACCGATCAGAAACTTGGCCAAGAAACCCTTAACTCTGCTTCTAGTCACCCAATTGTCCATTACCTCCTTGGTGGTCAAAGGGAGGGCTGAAGCAATCTACTCAAGCCTAAGAGTCTTTTCCCAACCAGTGAAGGGAGTCTGATCCAAGATAGGGATGCCAAGCAAATCAGAGAATTCTTCCAGGGTAGGGACCAGCTGGAAGTCTTGAAAGGTGAAGCAATTGTACAAGGGATCATAAAACTGGGTCAGGACACTCATCAGTTGTTGGTCCCATTTTGCAGTGACTAAACCGAGAAGAGAACCATGCCTCTGGATGAAGGAAGTGGTGTTTGGAATTCTGCTAACCAATTCTTCAAGCAACTCAGGTGGGTGAACAAAATTGATCCGGATAGTGTTCCTTCGCACAGGCATCATGATGTCCTACAAAACAGAGCAAAGGTGAAACCCTCTTGTCTTTGAAATGGGTCAGTCCTTATGTAGGATGCATGCAATGTCTATGATGGTATGATGTCATGATAAAGCACACCACAAGTATTCACAAAGGCAAACATGATAAGGCACACAAGTCACACAAGATAGCCCTTAAAGTTTAGGCCAGCATGAAGTTCAGGTACTACCCTCTTTCAGTTTGTTGGTTAAGACCTGTCATATCAAAAGTAATCGGGTTCTAGAGGATCCCAATATCACTGACTACCCTCAATCGGTCATAACTCGAGCATCGCAATCTCTTCTTGCGGCCAGAACCATCGCGAGAGTTTAGCCTCAATGGGTGTAGCATACTGCTACTGTTCTATGGCCAAGTTGGGTCAAATTAGGGTTCTAAGGTCGGTTGGTGCTTAATGACTCCTCAGAAGACCCATATTCTCCTCGTTGCAACACAAGGGATATCGGTACAGACCAAGGTGCCACACCAACGTAGCCACTGCTTCACCCGTGTCGGTCTACGCCGGACAGGTCCCTCACAGCTTATGCTACCTAACAGGGTATCCCCAGATCCGGGTTAGGATCTATGAAACTCCAAGACAATGCCCATAATAATAAAGCAAACAAAACATTCAATTGAAAACATAAGTATGAGCTATCCTAAGGTACACCTCACTTTAAGTGTCCCCAGCAGAGTCGTCAGTTCTGTTATCGGTGGAAATAGAACTGACTGTTTAAAGCTGGTTCGTGAAATGTCGCGGTAAGCAAGAGTCGCCACCGTCTTTTATTTTCTCTAACATGGAAAGGACAAAAGCACAGCAAAATTCCTTATGAGATTGTTTCTCGGTTCGGGAGGTAGATTTATAGAAAGGGAAGGTGTTAGCACCCTTTCTATCCGTGGTTATCCACGGGCTCTTAGGTACTTGCTCTTATGTTTTCAAAATGTTTGCTTTTCAAAATGTGAGTGGGTTTGAAAAAGTTTCATTGAAATATTTCTGAGTGACTCTTGTATCTGTCCTCAAGAGTGTTTGAAAAATTTGTTTTGAAAGCTTTTGGAAGTGTCAGTGTGAAAAGATTTTTGTTTGTTTTTGAAGAGAGCAAGTACCCATGAGTCATCTACCTACCCTAAGGAATTAGGCTGTGTAAAAGTCCTTAAGGTAGTGCCATCCCACCATTGAGAGGTAGGTAGCACCACCGTTGGAGGTGTTCGGGTCAATTCGTTTGTAGGGACAGTGTGGTCACCGAAGCAACAGTTAGGACACCTTAGAAGTAACCCTAATGTCCTAGATCCTTTTTAATCCGAGGCAACCGTTTCGAGGCAACTGTTTCGAGGCAACTGGATCTTGGACATAAGAGCGACTGCTAAAACGTCCTATACTTGATGACCACATTTCGAAGGTAACGAGTGAGGCGTACCCTAGAAGTGGTGTGTGCATTGTATGTTGTTTTCATGTTATGTTTTATCTTTGATCATGGCATTGTGAGCTACGCGTAGTTTTTAGTTATCATACATTCTTTCATGCAATTTAGCAGTTAGGAGTGCGGAAAATTAAATACAGAAAGATAAAAGCTACGCTATTACAAGGCGCGGGTCTATACATCGCCAAAATACAAAGACCCGTTTTTGATAAAGATGCGGAAAGTAAAGAAAAGCGATAAACCTAATTACTATTACATCCTTGAACAGTTACATAATAATCAAATAGGCAAATAATGCGCGAAAAGAATTAAACTGAACGTCTGAGGGTTTTGGACCCTTTTGATAAATTAAATTAAATTAAGACCTAATTATTTAATTAAAGAAAAGAAAGTGTTTTTTATGTTTTTTGCATTTATTATGGAAATAAAGAAAAGAATTTAAAAGTTAGTAAACAACCCTAATTCTAGATTATTTTAATTATTAAAAATGTCAAATTTGACCTAATTTACTAATTAATTAATTTACATATTTATGTACAAAAATAATAGTAATTAATAATGGTAATAATAATTAATTAAGAAAAAGATAAAAGTGTCAAAACCCTAATTCTATGTATTTTTTATTTATTAAGAAAAGAGATTAAATTTTAAACCTAAATTAAACTAAAGTTAATTGTTAACATTTATTTACAAAAATAGGTTAATGATGCAATTAATAAATAATTAAAAAAACATTTTTGAGTTTCTGATTTTTATTGGAAAAATTATTTTATGGTGAATTAATAATAATTATTAAAAAAAACAATTGAAAGAAATTAAAAGAAAAGAAAATAAAAGAAAATTAATTATGCAAACCAAGGGGGTGTTTGGCCCAAAGTAGAGGTGCATTGCTGAAATTCAGGCCCAAGAAGCATAGAGCCCAGTTGACTTTCCTGATCGTGTGTATGTTCATTGACCAGAGCATACCGTGGATTCCATCTCCTGGCCTTCAGATTGCTCATCAAGGCCACTTGGCAATCCTAGGCGTGGGTACGTATGGTGGGACATTTGATGGACGCTGCATTGGAACACTTTAAAACAAAAATCAACAATTATATGGGGGACCTGGGAATCGAACCCAGGTCCCAGTACTTACCAGCCACATCCCTTGCCAGTTGAGCTATCAAGCGCATTTGTAAACATAATAACAAAGAAGTATGATATATGAAAAGTGCCAATTATGCTGGAATTCAGAAAACGCGCGCGTGGATTTGAATGTCCCAACCACATGTTGCCACGCATGCTGTCTTCTTCGTTTTCACCTGCAAACATGAATAAGATAGCGGGGGTTTTAAACCCCCACAAAGCAAAAGTCCAAAAAATAGCGATTACGCACACAGATTATATAAATTGAGCGCGATAGTCTGGTTGAATTCGTCTGGCCTTGACGAATTCAACCGTGGTCATGACATGGTCCAATTTTTCCTGATGCCTAAAGCCCTAATTGCAAGCTTCAGAAACCCTAGATGTCGTTCATGGTGGATTTTGATTCAGGCAGTTATAACTTAATTGGATTATACCAACAGCTTCAGAAGGTCCCTATTAGCATAAATCAAACAAGAAAATAGATTAAAACGCATGAATCGTGTTATGCAAGTTTGAAAAACAAGACAAACCGAATGACTCGTGTTCTTTGATTCTTTGCGTGTTAAGCTTCGTTCTTGATTGCAATGGCTTCCTGGCAATGTCAGTAATGTATTGGAAACAAATTTTGGCCTTGAATTGTCCTGCAAATAGGATTTCAGTTTCACAATGTTCTTGAGTTTTTTGCAATTTTGTTCTATGGTTTCAGCAGCAATTGTGCATGTCCTTGAGTAGGGTTTCACTCAGCATATGTATGTGATGTGAATTAGGTCAAGAATAAGCCCAAAAGTCCATGGCATTATGACTTGAATATTTGATTGCCTAATCATATCTTTTTCAATCTTTTCTTTCATGAAACCTTGCCAATCATGGATTTTTTGCCTTGTTGATTGAGAAACGAGTTGCCAGCTTGCCCTAGTCATATTTGCTGCATAAAAAGATCTAAAAAGCACATCTTTTGAATTTTCTTATAATTAAAACCAATTAAATGAATTAATATAAATATAAATTCAATTAATTAATTAAAAATAAGAAAATAAATTATTTTGAGCTCAATGGGTCGTGCATAGGCTTTGGGTAAAGATTCAAGAAAGAATTTGAGGCCCATTAGCAAAATTGAAACTTTTTAGGCAAAGTTGACTTTTGAAAGTTCCCAAAATTTTCCCAACTTCTCCAATGCATATCTTGCTCAATTTTGAAGCTATGAACATGTTCTTGGACATTTTGGAAAGGTCTTGAAGTCCTCTAACCAATTCCTTTGGTCCCATGTCATTTTGATTTACCAATCTCAAGTTATGGTCTTTGACTTAAAGTGCCTTTTTGTTGACTTTTGAAAATGACCTATAATGTTGAAATTGATAACTTTTTGTGAGAGCATTTCTTGGACTTGGGATGTGAATATGAGTTGTAGGAAATGTCATCCCCTTCAAAATGAGCTTTGGATGGGATTTTTCTGATAAACCATGAAGAAGTTATGCCTTGGTCAATTTGCAGTTGACTTTTCAACTGTCCAAAAATAGAAACTTTTGCATCTTGAGACTTTTTGAGCCATGCTTGTGGAATCATGATCAAGAATTGATCAAATGATGATTGTGGCTTCAAAATAAGATGTTGACCAAAATTTTTGACTTTTGACTGTCAAATGACCATTTTACCCCTGCAGTTGACTGTGGAGCAATTAGGGCTTTTGACTGTGCAATCCTTGAGAGATTTTGAAGTTTGATCTTGACACATCTTGAAGAATATGGGAGGGAAAATTTTGGGGTACAACACCGTCTATGGTGGTTAAGATCATTGCCCCACCAGAAAAGATGTTTTTGACTACAAATGGTCCTTCGTAGGTAGGGGTCCATTTGCCCCTGGGATCACTTTGCGGCAAGATGATCCGCTTGATTACAAGATCCCCGACTTGATATGTCTGGCATCTGACTTTCTTGTTGAATGCCTTGATCATCCACTTTTGATACGCCTGACCATGGCAAACAGCAGTAAGTCGCTTTTTGTCAATCAAGTTAAGTTGATCAAGCCGGGTCTGAATCCAATCATCTTCACTCAAACAACATCTTTCATGATTCTCAAGGAGGGAATCTGAACCTTGATAGGCAAAACAGCTTCCCTGCCGTATACCAAAGAATAGGGTGTTGCCCCAGTTGATGTACGCGCTGTGGTACGATACCCGTGAAGAGCAAACGGTAACATCTCATGCCAGTCCTTGTAGGTGACTGTCATCTTTTGTATGATCTTCTTGATATTTTTGTTCGCAGCTTCGACAACACTGTTCATCTTTGGCCGATAGGGAGATGAATTGTGATGTTGAATCTGGAACTGCTTGCATAAGGAGGTGATCATAGTGTTGTTAAGGTTTGTACTGTTGTCAGTGATAATCCTTTCGGGGACGCTGTACCGGAAAATGAGGTTATGCTTGATGAAGCGGGCAACAACATTCTTTGTGACGGATGCGAAGGAAGCTGCTTCGACCCACTTGGTAAAGTAATCAATGGCCACTAGAATGAAGCGATGTCCATTGGATGCTGTAGGCTTGATCTCTCCAATCATGTCGATTCCCCACATAGCGAATGGCCAAGGAGCTGTTAAGATATTTAGAGGAACTGGAGGTATATGTACCTTATCCGCATAGATTTGACATTTATGGCATGATCGGGAATGTTGATAACAGTCGGCTTCCATGGTAGACCAGTAATAGTCTGCCCGTAGATTCTTCTTAGCTATCGTATGTCCGCTAGAGTGAGTGCCAAAGGTGCCATTGTGCAGTTCAGCCATGATCTATTTAGCTTCAATCTTGTCCACACAACGAAGTAGAATGCAATCATGATTGCGCTTGTATAGGATACCATTGCTCAGGAAGAACTTGGCAGAGAATCTTCTCAAGAACTTTTTGTCATTGACTGAAGCTCCTTCAGGGTATTCTTGAGCCTCGAGATACCTTTTGACTTCATGAAACCAAGGTCGGTCCACTACTTCTTCGGTATTAATCTCATGACAATATGCAGGTTCGTCCATCCGTTCAATGGTGATTTGGGGAGACTCATTATCCCAGTTAAGTTTAAACATGGATGACATTGTAGCTAGAGCATCTGCTAGCTGATTTTCTTCTCGCGGGAAGTGCTCGAAGGTAATCTGCTCGAAATATGGTAACAATGTCAGGACATGTTCTTTGTAAGGGATGAGGTTTGGATGCTTAGTATCCCAATCTCCTTTGATCTGACTGATGAACAAAGCTGAGTCCCCAAACACATCTAAGGATTTGATTCCCAAGTCTATGGCAGCCTTGAGACCAAAGATACAAGCATCATACTCGGTCATGTTGTTGGTGCAGTTGAAGCAAAGTCTGGTGGTGAAAGGTGTATGGCAACCTTCTGGAGAGATGAGTACCGCACCGATACCGTTTCCAAGTGCATTAGAGGCACCATCAAAGTACAGGGTCCATCGAGATCCTTGTTCAGGTCCGTCATATGGCCTGAAATCTTCAATATTGTTCAATGTCATAATGTCCTCGTCGGGGAAGTCGAACTTCAAAGATTGGTAATCTTCGATAGCTTGATGGGGCAGATGATCGGCTAGCACACTCACCTTTATAGCTTTTTGGGTCGTGTACTGTATATCGTATTCCGTTAGGATCATCTGCCATCTAGCTATTCTTCCAGATAGAGCAGGCTTCTCAAAGATGTACTTGATCGGATCCATCTTAGATATCAGCAGAGTGGTATGAGTCAACATGTACTGCCTTAGTTGGCGAGCAGCCCATACCAAAGCGCAACAAGTTTTCTCGAGCAGTGAGTATCGGGTCTCACAATCGGTAAACTTTTTACTAAGGTAATAAATGGAATGCTCTTTTCGACCAGACTCGTCATGTTGGCCCAATACGCACCCCATTGAATTCTCTAGGACGGTCAGGTACATGATTAGCGGTCTTCCTTCGACGGGTGGCATCAAGATAGGAGGTTCTAGCAAATACTCCTTGATTCTATCGAAAGCAACTTGACAGTCATCATTCCATTTAACTACCTGATCTTTCTTCAACAACTTGAAGATTGGATCACAGGTAGATGTTAGGTGAGAAATGAACCTAGCAATGTAGTTTAGGCGTCCCAAGAAACCTCTGACCTCCTTCTCAGTGCGAGGGGCAGGCATTTCTTGTATAGCTTTGACTTTGGCAGGATCAACCTTGATGCCTTTTTTGCTGACAATGAAACCCAAGAGTTTACCGGACCGGACTCCGAAAGTGCACTTGTTAGGGTTCAATCTGAGCTTGTACTCTTTCAACCTGACAAACAGCTTTTGCAAATGGTCGAGGTGTTCTTCTTCTGTTTGTGATCGGGCTATCATGTCATCTACGTAGACCTCTATCTCATGATGTATCATATCATGAAACAAAGCTACCATGGTGCGTTTATAGGTTGCCCCGAAATTCTTCAGTCCGAATGGCATCACTTTGTAGCAGAACGTACCCTGCTGTGTAACAAAAGTAGTTTTCTCCATGCCCTCAGGGGCCATTTTGATCTGGTTATAACCTGAAAATCCATCCATGAAAGAAAATACCTTGTGCTGAACTGTATTGTCGACCAAAATGTCAATGTGCAGAAGTGGAAAGTCATCTTTAGGGATGACCCTGTTTAAGTCTCTGTAATCCATGCACATTCTGACTTTACCGTCCTTCTTAGGCACGGGCACAATGTTAGCAACCCATTGTGGATAGGATGTAACAGCCAGAAAGCCAGCATTGAACTGCTTCATAACTTCGGCTTTGATCTTTTCTGACATGTCGGGCCTCATGCGACGGACTTTCTGTTTAACTGGTGGACAGTCTTCTCTTGTGGGTAGACGGTGAACCATAATATTTGTATCGAGTCCCAGCATGTCTTCGTATGACCAGGCGAAGACCTCAACATATTCATGTAACAGCTGAATTAAGCGCTCCTTGACACTTGGCTCTAGGTTGGCACCTATTCTACCCCAAAATTTTCCCTCTCCTTTTATCAATATTTCTCATCACAAGACTCTTTGAATTCCAAATAGGATTAGGGTTTGCTCTGCTCAAGACATCTCCTTGCACTGATGACCTAAATTAGGGTTTGAGTTTGCACAAGGAATTTTGGACTTCTAATGCTCAATGTGACTTTCATGCTTCATGTTGGACTTATAAGATTGTTCATACCAAGTTTCAGGCCTTGAATCAAACTTTTTCCCAGTCAATTGGACAACTGACCTAGAAATCAACTGTATTGGGGAAAAGTCAACTATGGCCAATTTACAGTCAAACCTCATAAATTTTGACCCACATCAACATTCTAGGCTCATATGAACCATTTGATCGAGTTTGGACCACAACTCCTCAAGAAATTTGATCAGACCATCAAAAGGGCCAAATGGTCATTTTTAGGGTTTTGACTACACAAGGGCAATTTCTGATTTTTTAACCTAGCCAATGGCAAATTAGGTTCAATAATGGATTCAAGGACTCAATGGAATCATCTTGACCTATTTGAAAGGTTCAAAAGATCTCAACTGCATTGGATTGACAAATGAATTTTTCAGTCAACTAATCAAAATTTGACTGTACACTGAAAAGTCAAACTTTGACTTTTTTGGTCAAAATCAAGTGCCAAGGGTCATTTTTCATCAATATGTGTCAAAACATGAAACTTGTTCATCAAGAAACCCAATTTTGCAAATTAGGGTTTAAGTTTGAAAATTTTCATAACTTAGAATTTTTCTAAGTTATGAAATTTTCTTAATTTTTCCCAACTTTGCCGAACATTTTCACCATGATGCAATTGGATTCAAACAAAACTTCCAACATGAAAGTTGTATTACTCCGCAAAATCTAAAACTTTATTCACAAAGTTTTCTCAAAAGAAGCTTGGATCTCAAGTTATGATTTTTGGAATAAGGGTCCATGAAACTTTTAACTTAGTGAAATTTTGCCCTAGTTTAGGCAGGATTTTGACCTATCTTCATGGCAAATTTTCACCTAGTTCAACTTGGAATCTCAAAATGAATTTCAAATATGGATTGTAGATCATGTTACAAGCTTTCCAAAATGTCCAAGAACTCTCCAAAATCATTTATGGTTATGGAGAATCGAAGACTTGAAGTTGGCAAAAACTCACTTTTGATCCATGACATTTTCTTAAGTGATACAAGTTGCAAACTCTAATCAGCCTTGTTTGTACTTGATTAAAGGTCCTAAAACCCTTCCATACTCAATAATTAAATGCAAATCCATTGGTTTGAGGCTTTGTTCTGGTCATGGGAGAATTACACAAGAGATTAATCCTTAAATAGCAAAAAGGCAACATTGCCATTTTTTGTCAAATTTGCTTTATGTCAAATAGAATCCTTGAGCCTTGAACAAGATCTTGTACAACACACAATATACACAAACTGAGGGGGCCAAGATCAAAAAGTGCAAGCTGATAGATAGCCTGTACAGGCCTGTCTTGCATCATGGCTTACTTTTGCTTAAAATACAAGAAACTTGTCAAATACACCACAACTTGAACATCTGAGAGGACCAACCCTTGCAAGCTTTTGAAACAAGTTTTGTGCATTCTCTTGAGCCAGAAACACGAGCCTTTGAGCCCTCAAACCTTCCAAAACACAAAATCACCTCCCTCTTGCAAAACAGGGCAGCTTCTGCACTTTGAGTTCTATCTCACAAGTTGCTCGTGCGTTTTGCCCCAAACTTGTTCCAATACATTCCATATAACCTATCCAAGCTATCCCAACCCTTAGACACTGACTGTAACTCCATTTGCAAGCTTCACCATTTCTGTTTTTAGCTTGTGCGGGTTGATTTCTACAAGCTTGTTCAAGCACATTCAAAGTAAACTAGGCATTGGGGAAGGTCAGAGGAAGTTCAAGCAAACTCCCAAACATCTCAGGCCTCACTGAAAAGCTCCACATTGCCATACACGAGTTCAACTGAAACATGTTTTTGTCAACTTCCTATCTCTCTATTTAGGAATCATTAGGCTTAGGTTTGTGAATAAAAAATATAATACTTATAGCCATGAAGCTGTACATATGCTCAGTTTTCATTTAAGTTAAACATGTTAAGAGAATTTGATTCATGAACTTTCTGAAAAAGTTAGGTTAGAAATTAGGGCCAGAGAAATTCTCTCTGGTCTTTGAGAGTTAGATTAAGTTTCTTATATGGTTGAAATTGTCTTGAAAAATGCTACAACTTTGATGTTATAAGTTTTTGCATTAGAAAACATATGCTGGTTTTCCATGTTTGAGTCAGGCGCGCGCGTTTTTGGTTGACAAAGTTGAAGATGAAGTTTAGTGGGTTGGGCTTGGTTCTGGCTTTGTTTTTGACACCCCTTCTTTACTGATTGCACCCCCTGGCCCATTTTCTTTATATTTTTGTATTTTTCATTTTATTTTTTATTTATGATTTTATTTTATATTTTCTAAACATAAAAAATACCAAAAATATTTTTATAAATATTCACATTTATTTTTGTATTTTTATTTTATTTTTCTAACATGAAAATAATTTTTAATTAGTATATATTTTTATTTCTCTTTAATAAAAACAAATAAATATTTTAGAGATATTATATATTTTTATTTTATTATTTATACATATAAAATAATATTTTTCCACATATTTTTATTTCTTAAATATCTTTGTATATATTTATATTTATTTTCTTGTACATAAAATAATTAATATAATATATATCATCTTAAAACAAAAAAACTAGGGTTACCACCCTTATTAAAAAATAATATTTTTCTGATATTTTTATTTTTTGACACTTGTATATATTCTTTATGTTTTTTATTATACATTTATATACATTTAATACATTTTATTTCTTTTTTTAATACATTTAAATATTTTATTTTTACATACATAAAAATAAACAAAAACATTTTTGCATATTCATAATATTTTGCATATTTATTCAATTGACCATTTAAATACTTGCCTATTTACTTATTTGTACCATTTATTCAATTTGGATGTAATAATAAATATTAGAGTTTTAATTTCTTGCAAAATAATCCCCATTCAAAAATTGTATCCCCCTCCCCATATCAATGTTGTAATAACTTAGTTTTTATTTTGCGCACTTTATACTTTCAAATATGCCATGATAGCATGCATAAACAACACATCTTCATACAATATAGCATGCATATACACATCATGAACATACAATCTCATTCATTCTGAGAACATCTCGCATATCATACATCATGACATCACATACAACTAATGTTTCGTCTTTTCAGGACAAAAGTTAATACAAAGATAATTTGCTATCAACTGTCGTGATTCCAGATCCGATTCCTGTATCTTGCCAGGGTGTATCTGTTGATGACTACAGTACCAGACTCGATTCCTGTATCTTGCCAGGGCACGTCTGAAGAGTTCGAAGATCCGATTCCTGTATCATGCCAGGGTGTATCTGTTGACGACTACATTACCAGACTTGATTCCTGTATCCTGCTAGGGCACGTCTGAAGAGTTCGAAGATCCGATTCCTGTATCTTTCCAGGGTGTATCTGTTGACGACTACAGTACCAGACTCGATTCCTGTATCCTTCCAGGGCACGTCTGAAGAGTTCGAAGATCCGATTCCTGTATCTTGCCAGGGTGTATCTGTTGACAACTACATTTCCAGACTCGATTCCTGTATCCTGCCAGGGCACGTCTGAAGAGTTCGAAGATCCGATTCCTGTATCTTGCCAGGGAGTATCTGTTGACGACTACAGTACCAGACTCGATTCCTGTATCCTGCCAGGGCATGTCTGAAGAGTTCGAAGATCCGATTCCTGTATCTTGCCAGGGTGTATCTGTTGACGACTATATTTCCAGACTCGATTCCTGTATCCTGCCAGGGCACGTCTGAAGAGTTCGAAGATCCGATTCCTGTATCTTGCCAGGGAGTATCTGTTGACGACTACAATACCAGACTCGATTCCTGTATCCTGCCAGGTCACGTCTGAAGAGTTCGAAGATCCGATTCCTGTATCTTGCCAGGGTGTATCTGTTGACGACTACAGTACCAGACTCGATTCCTGTATCTTGCCAGGGAGTATCTGTTGACAACTACAGTACCAGACTCGATTCCTGTATCCTGCCAGGGCACGTCTGAAGAGTTTAAAGATTCGATTCCTGTATCCAGCCAGGGCACGTCTACATGAAGAGATTGAAAGTCAACTCCTGTAACAGACCAGGTAATTTTCTTTCTTTCTCAGGTACGCAAGTTCTCGCTAAGGAATCTCTTACGCGATCGACCCCTCCCGATGGCATCTATAAGCCCATCTCCACGATTATCCATCACAGTTCCAAATGGCATCTATAAGCCCATTCCCGACAAGGTTTTGTCACATCTCCAGATGGCATCTATAAGCCCATCCTCCTATCCACCACCTCTCCAAATGGCATCTGTAAGCCCATTCCCGCTATCACACTGCTGATACTCTACTATGTGAGTGCAAATTTCTGGGCACTCTAGTGTTCAATCATCTTCCACCCTCGGATCACGAAAGGCATACAAGCCAACCTACATCCTCAGGTCTAAGAAGATTGAACAGGGGCAACTGTTGTACCCCAAAATTTGCCCTCCCATAAATCTTCAAAGTTTTTGACAAGCATCACCTCAAATGGTTCAAAGTCTACTCAAGGGCTACACAGTCAACCATCCTCCTAAGCCAGTCAAACTAGGGTTTTGGTTCTTGCAAGGAAGTTGAAGTTTTCAAGGGCTCAATCAAGTCTCCCATGCTCATACACATTGTCAAGCACCTACATGTCAAGTTTCAAGGCTCACAAGGTCAAGTTGCACAGTCAAAAACCCTAATTGCTCAACAGTCATCTGTAGGGGCAAAATGGTCATTTGGCAGTCAAAAGTCAAAATTTTTGGTCAACATCTTATTTTGAAGCCACAAACATCATTTGATCAATTCTTGATCATGATTCTCAAAAGTTTGGCTCAAAAAGTCTCAAGATGCAAAAGTTTCTATTTTTGGACAGTTGAAGAGTCAACTGTAACTTGACCAAGGCATAACTTTTTCATGGTTCATCAGAAAAATCTAATCCAATGCTCATCTTGAAGGGGAAGACATTTCCTACAACTCATCTTCACATTCTAAGTCCAAGAAATGCTCTCACAAAAAGTTATCAATTTCAACATTATAGGTCATTTTCAAAAGTCAACAAAAGGGACTTTAAGTCAAAGACCGTAACTTGAGATTGGTAAATCAAAATGACATGGGACCAAAGACATTGGTTATAGGAATTCAATACCTTTCCAAAATGTCCAAGAACATGATCAAAGCTTAAAAATTGAGCAAGATATGCATTGGAGAAGTTGGGAAATTTTTGTGAAATGGCCAAAATCATTTATCCTTGAAACTTCATTTTTGACAAAAGGGGCCCACTTTTTCCACTTGAATCAGCTTGGCCATGCTTCCCACGTGTCCCACATTTTATTTCAAAATTTAAAATTAATTTTTTCATTTTTATTTGATTTTATTGGATTTAATTCATTTTAAATCCTTTAAAATCAAATAAAAATCAAGAAGGTTAATTAAGGGACATATTTGGTTTTGATTAGCCTTGAATCATCATTATACAACATCCCAAATTCGTACCAAGGCCTAATCAAGCAAAAATTCAAATTTTGGTACAAAGATGGAAGGTGTTTTAATGGAGGTTTATGGCAAAATCTTATGTATGAATGCAAGGCTTCAAGGCCCTTAATTCCAATCAAGACTCATTACATATTGCATATACAAGTGATCACAAGCATATACACGACCTAAGCTGCGCCCAAACTCAGAAACCAACTTTGCATTTTCTCTCAAAAATTTCAAAACTGAAAACACACATAGAGCACGTTTCAAAGCCTCAAAACCATCCCAATCCATTCCTGATATTGCCAGGAAGCTTTCCCAATCAAAATCAGAACTCCACACGCAAAGAACTGGTATAACCAAGTCGCCTTGTTCATGAATTTTTACCTATTCGTGTTTTCATTTTCATACCATATTAATGCCTTTTAATGTATGATTTATACTAACATGGTCATTCCAGAGCTAATGGTACCATTCAATTGAAGAATGGTTGCCTATATCAAAAGTTACCAAGAACGATGCTTAGGGTTTCAAAGCTCTAGATTTGGGGTTTTACGCATAAGGCAAAATTAGCCAATCAAACCTGTACCATTGAAACCAGGAGACACACACGAACACAATCATCACCTCGCGCCCAATTTATCATTGCCCATGGCTTAATCGCTATTTTTCCTGGTCTTGTTTAGTGGGGGTTTAAAACCCCCGCTATTTGCTTTTATTTGCAGGTACAAAATGAGGAAGAAGCTTGCGTGGCACAGCATGATTGGAACATTCAAATTTCCAGCGCGTTTTTTGTGTTGAATATCATTAACTTTTATTTCTTGTTATAATATTTGATGTCCAGAATTATCACAAACGCGTTGAATGGTGTGGTGGTTGGGAATCTGATTGGTAAACATTGGGACCTGGGTTCGATTCCCTGGTCCCCCCACCTCTTCTATATTATTTTTCTCAAAGTATTTCCATGTGTTGTACCCCAAAATTTGCCCTCCCATATTCTTCAAGAATTGCAAAGAGCATGCCTCAAAATTCCCCAAGGGTTGCACAGTTCAAGGGCCTCCTAACAGTCAAAACTAGGGTTTTGGTTCTGGCAAAGAAATTGAAGGTTTCAAGGGTCCAATCAAGTCCCACATGCTTATAAACATTGTCAAGTATCCTTATGTCAAGTTTCAAGACTCACAGCACAAAATTGCACAGTCAAAAACCCTAATTGCACTACAGTCAATTGTAAGGGCAAAATGGTCATTTGACAGTCAAAAGTTCAAATTTTTGGTCAACATCTTATTTTGAAGCCACAAACATCATTTGATCAATTCTTGATCATGATTCTCAAGGCATGGCTCAAAAAGTCTCAAGATGCAAAAGTTTCCATATTTGGACAGTTGAAAAAGTCAACTGTAACTTGACTAAGGCATAACTTCCACATGGATTATCAGAAAAATTCCATCCAAAGCTCATTTTGAATAGAAAGACATTTCCTACAACTCCTCTTCACACTTCAAGTCCAAGACATGCTCTCACAAAAAGTTATCAATTTCAACATTATAGGTCATTTTCAAAAGTCAACAAAAAGGGACTTTAAGTCAAAGGCCATAACTTGAGATTGGTAAATCAAAATGACACGGGACCAAAGGCATTGGTTAGAGGACTTCAAGACCTTTCCAAAATGTCCAAGAACATGATCAAAGCTTAAAAATTGAGCAAGATATGCCTTGTGGAAGTTGGGAAATTTTTGGATATTTTGAAAAGTCAACTTTGCTTCAAATGTCTTAAAATTGCTAATGGGCCACATTTTCTTCCAAGATTCATCATCCAAAGCATATGCACGACCATTTTGCCCAAAGGGGATTTTTTTTATCATTTTTATTATTTATTTGAATTTTTAATTACAATTAATTCATTTAATTAATTAAAATGTGGAAAAAATACTAAACCAATGTAATCAAATCTTTTTATGCAGTACAATCACTCATGATTCACTCAAGATTCGTGCACAACTCAAATGGGGAAGATTGGACATGATTGGTATCAAATATGCATGGAAAAGATTTGAAAAATTATGCATGAAAATCAAATATTGTTCTCATCAATGCAAAGATCTTTTGATTGAAAACTCAACCCTAATTCACTCCATACATAAGCCAGATGAAAACCTAATGCCAAGAAACCTCTAAGCTGCGCCCCATCTGAAGAAAGAACTTTGCACTTTTGTCAAAAAAATCAAAAACTGAAATCTGCCTTAGAGGACGATTCAAAGGGAAATTTTGATCCCAAAAGCTTCCTAGGACACCTTTGAACCTGCCTGAATACTTTTCCACGCTTCCAACCTCAGGAATTGGTACATAGAAGTCAAGCTGTTCCATCTTTTTTGCATAGTCGTGTTTTATCATTCAGGCCATATTCATGCATTCTAACGTTTGTTTTATGCTAATATGAACTCAACAAAACTCATGGCATCACTGAATTAAATTAAAACTGCTTGTATAGAGAATTGCCATTGTTGTTTTTTAGGGTTGCAAGAGCCACGAATTGGGGCTTTACGCCTGGGAAAAAATTAGCTAACCTAAGTGGCATCGTTGGAATCAGGAGCTCATGACAAATCCAACACACTAGTCGCGCTCAATTTATGAGCGACAGATCTCTAATCGCTATTTTCATGTTCATCAGATTGTGGGGGTTTAAAACCCCCGCTATTTAAATGTATTTTTGTTTCAGAACGAGGAAGAAGATGATGCGTGGAAGACAGTGATTGGTTGGTTCAAAACTTGGCGCGCGTTTCTTTGTTTCAGACCACTTGCACTTATTTTTCATTATAATATTTGGGTTGCGTTATAATAACAAAGAAAGCCAGCAGCACAATTGGTCAAGCGTTGTATTGGTAACCTCTGGGACCTGGGTTCGATCCCCAGGTCCCCCATGTTATTTCATTATTTTTCTTGCTAATATCTTCCTATGCAGCGTGCCTCCTAAGGTTCACCATACTCTCCATATCCAAGCTTGCCACATGGCCTGTAACCTCAATGCAAGGGTACTGATTGGAAGAGCACCATGGGCATGAGTCAACGCGTACACACGCTTCCAGGAAAAGTCAAAAAGGCCTCCAAAGATGGGCCAGAATTGCTACAACTTGACCTCCAATTTGGGGACAGAACCCCCCATTGGTTTGCCTTTCCATTCTTTTTATATTTTTTCTATTTTTTTTATTTGTTTTAATTAGTTTTAATTTGATTCTTTAAATTAATATTTTCTTAACAATAAAAAAAAAATAAAAATCAGAAAGTCATAAAAAATTAAAATATATTTTATTTAAATGCTATTTTGTAAATAAAGTCTTATTAATTAATTTAGTTTTCAATTCTAGGGTTAATTTTAACATTTTTTTCATAAACTAAAAATTGGTAGAATTAGGGTTTTCAAAGACTTTTATCCTTTTCTTTTCTCATTATTAATAATTAATTATTTATCTTGTAAATAAAATTGCATTAATTAATTAGGTTTAATTTTAGTTTCAACTTTAATATTTTTTCATAATAAATAAAAATAGTTAGAATTAGGGTTAATTAATTTCTTAATTTCATTTAATTCTCTTGTTAAAAAATCCATAAATACAAAAACTCAAAAATCTTTTCTTTTCACTTTAATTTAATTAATTTGTTAATCATAATTTAATTTCATTAAAAAGGGTCCAACGCCCTCGCATTCGATCATAATTCCAATTCGCGCATTTATTTCCTTTCTTTAAATATTAATGTAATTCTCCCAAAGCCATGTAATTCGGACATTTATGTTTCTCGCACTTTACTTTATTTTATTCTCAAATCGGGTCCTGGATTTAATTTGGCGATGTGGACCCGCGCCTTTGTAATAGCGTAGGAACTTTTAATTTCCGCAACTTTTTAACTGCTAATAAATTGCATGCAAGAATGGATGTTAAAATAAAAACAAAAGCGTAGATCACCCATGACATGAACAAGACAAAATATCTGAAAACGACACACAAATCACACACCACCTCTAGGGTACGCCTCACTGTTTCCTTGCCCTTCGAAAGGTGATCGTCGAGTAGAGGATGTTTTAGTAAGTCCTCATGATCCGGGAACCTGGCATGAGGGTAGCTTCTAAGGTATCTTCCTATTGCTCTGGTGATCACCATGTCCCGAACCTTCGAATTGACCCGAACACCTCCAATGGTGGTGCTACCTACCCCTCAATGGTGGGATGACACTACTTTAAAGGACATTTACACAGACGAATTCCTTAGGGTAGGTAGACGACTCTAGATACTTGCTCTAATTTCAAACAAAATTCAAAAATACTTTTCACACCGACACCTTTTCAAAAAGCTTTCGAAAGCAACTTTTCAAACACTCTTGAGGACCGATACAAGAGTCGAACTGAAATTTTCGAAGAAACTTTTTAAAACCCACAGTTGAAAAGCAAACAAACCATTTTGAAAACACAAATGAGCAAGTATCTAAGAGCCCATGGATAACCATGGATAGAAAGGGTGCTAACACCTTCCCTTTCTATAACCTACCTCCCGAACCGAGAGCAATCTCTACAAGGAATTTTTCTGTGCTTTTGTCCTTTCCATTTGGAGAAAATAAAAGACGGTGGCGACTCTTGCTTCCGCGACATTTCGCGAACCAGCGTTAAACAGTCAGTTCCAGATCCACCGATCACAGAACTGGAGACTCTGCTGGGGAATAAACTTAAAGTGAGGTGT
This sequence comes from Vicia faba, assembly GCA_948472305.1. NCBI lineage: Eukaryota > Viridiplantae > Streptophyta > Magnoliopsida > Fabales > Fabaceae > Vicia > Vicia faba. Next base: position 10,410,825 of record OX451739.1, on the reverse strand, counting down.
ACCTTAGGGTAGTTCATAACTGTGTTTTCAATTGTATTGACTTGTTTGCTTTAAAATTGTGGGTTGCATGGGAGTTACATAGATCCTAACCCGGATCTGGGGATACCCTGTTAGGTAGCATAAGTTGTGAGGGACCTGTCTGGCGTAGACCGACATGGGTGAAGCAGTGGCTACGTTGGTGTGGCGCCTTGGTCTGTACCGATATCCCTTGTGTCGCAACGAGGAGAATATGGGTCTTCTGAGGAGTCGTTAAGCACCAACCGACCTTAGAACCTTAAATGACCCAACTTGGCCAATAGAACAGTAGCAGTATGCTACGCCCATTGAGGCTAAACTCTCGTGATCGTTCTGGCCGCAAGAAAAGATTGCGATGCTGGAGTTATGACCGATTGAGGGTAGTCAGTGATATTGGGATCCTCTAGAACCCGGTTACTTCTGATAGGACAGGTCTTGAGCCCACCAACTTCAAGAGGGTAGTACCCCAAACTTCATGATAGCCTAAACTCTAAGGACTCTCTTGTGTGACTTGTGTGCCTTCATACTTGAACTACTTGCATACTTGTTATCTAACAACACGAGTTCCTTGCTGGTTTTGCTTAACAGTCCTTAATTGGGACTCATAACAGGGTTACTTACATTACCCCATGCATAGCATAACATCATACATCCTAACCCATTTCAAGGATCTCAAGGGCTTGTGATGCAGGTCACGATGAATCCAACTGTATAGCAAGGGGCAAAGGGGATTTATTTTCCCCTAACCAAGGTTGTTTGGAAACCAAAACCAGACATGATGACTAAAGACAGGGGCTATGACCCACTTGATATGGTGAGCCTTGACTTTTGAAGAAGGACTCTCGACAACATGAAATTCCTTCAATCAAGCTACCAGTTCCCAACTCTAACAATTTTCTTGTTTACCCCACGAGATCCTTGAAAACATTACATGCATATCATACATATCATTGCATAACAGGTATCCTTGTTGCAGGTCACTTACCCATCTGCGCTGTTTATTTCAGCAATGGCTTCCCAACAAGATAACCAGGACCTTCTTGCTCAAGAGACTCGGTTCGGGGAAATCCTCCTGAATCTATCCAAGGGGCAGGAGGAGCTAAGAACACTCCTCATGGAGACTTTGGTCAGGAACAGTGCTGAGGATAATGAGGGCGAACGGCTGAAACATCTGCAAACTGAAGTGGATGCATTGAAAGCCCAGATGCTGGGGCAGGTGACTATCATCCAAGACTTAGCTCAAAGATAAGATGAGCTCGGAGTTCTCATCAACCAACTGCTTCGGGGTAACCAACTGGGGCAAACATCTAAGGTTGAATGGCCAGTCATCATTCAACCATCTTTGAGACAAGGAGATAAGGGGAGAGCTCCTCAAATGGCTTCAGGGTCACAAACTCAGCACCAACTTCACCAGCTTCAGCCAGACAAGCCCAGGAGGCAATTCACCCAGCTCAATATGTCGCTGTTTCAAGCTCTACAACGCCTGTTGAGGTTGAATCTGATCACGTTAAGGGCTCATCCCCGGAACCCCAACACAGCATCTCCTGTCTATGATCCCAATAAAAGGTGTGCCTACCACTCTGCCAGTCCAGGACATGATACAAATGAGTGTTGGGCTCTGAAGAACAAGATCCAGGATCTGATTGATGAAGGGGCATTAGAGTTCACACAAGATGGCCAGGCTGAGTTTTTCTACCATCCCTCCAAGGCTCACCCTTTGAAGTAACAAGCCCTGAGATGAAAAGACTTTTGTTCATTAGGATTTTCAAGTTGTATTTTTCTTTGACTGTTTAAACATTTATTCATGTCAAACGTTGTTATTTCATTAATGCATCGCATATGTCTGTTCTGAAGCAATATATTCGCATTCACTATATGCAAATTATTTTCATATTTTTTCTGATGATCGACTCTCAATAATTCTAAGCCTCTTGAGGGAGGATGACGAAAACGATACCACGATCTTTACAGTATGCTTTTGAACAGACCCCGCTGATGAGGTACAGGCATTGTTTCAATCCCTAAACACTGGAGTTATAAGGAAGATAATCCCTCGTTACCCCCTTTGAGCCAAAGAAGTAGGAGTTTTTCTTTTCGAAAATTAAAACCCATAATCATAACCTGGGGCAGGGTAGTTCTCTCAGTTGATCCAAGTGCATAACAAACGGCACCAAAGAGGTCCTTACAAAACAAAGAAAGACAGTGATGGTTCTGAATAATCAATAAAGAAAGGCAGTCATTATATCTCAAAAATAAAGGCCCAATAAGTCAAAATACCAATGAAGAAGACTTACGAAACTGGGGCATCCCGCTGACTGTAATTCCAAAAAAGGAAACAGTTCAGGCAAAAAATAGGGATAACGAAATCAAAAAGAAAAGAGGTCCTACAAACCCTCAACAAAAAAGAATGACTGCCTATTCAGAATAAATCATCAATATCTGAGCCATCATTGGAACATCAGGACAAAGACTCAAACAAGGTCTAACGCACGATCAACTGAGCTTAGGTTTGAAGAACATCACGAAGAGTGGGTGGGTACAAATAATTTGAGCCTTTATCCTTTGTTTCTTAAACCGTGAACCAGGCCACATTATAACCCTTAAAAGTCCTAGCTGAAGCATGGGTTAGTTCGAAAGCATACTGTTACGAAAGGTATCCTGACTCCTTAAGGCTTACGGTAAATACGGAGTTGACATCACGTTTTACAAACATTCACTTGTTTCAAGAAAAAGAATGCATTTTCAAAATCTTCAAGACAGACATAAGCTTTGCATTTTTAACATAACTTTGTTTGCATATGACTTTTTGTTTGAACAGCAGGGAAAGTCGCACGATGGATACATAGTGAACAAAAGCATTTCCAATCAAGGGGCAGACATGACCATGGTCTATTATCTGAGGCAGTCCAATCAAGATTCGTAGAATCTCTCAAAGGCCAAACAGCCTGGGGCAAATCTCCACCTGAGTCACTTGGGGCATTCCAGCAACGAATCTTGCCTGATCAAACATCTTCTGGGGGTATGACAAAACACTTCTAACAGGGGCAACTCCCTACATTCTGAGAGCGTGGATATAGTCGACAAAAAATACTACGCATAATCAAAGACCCGCTAGGTTGACACACCTAGGCAAAAATAAGGGCTTCCCGGCGAACCAAAAGGGTTCGGGCAAAATGAAGGGATGAAATGAAAAAATCTATACACCCGGCAAGTCGAAAACCTGAAAAGGCGGCTTGGGCAAAAATGGGTATCCCGGTGGACTGAAAACCCGAAAGGGCGGTCCATGCAAAAGTTAGGGATCAAAATGTACGACTATGTCCTGTCATCTTGTCACCTGCCTACCAGAAGAAGGTTTGCCCATCAACAACTATCAGCACCTCACAGGTCTTCCTCTCCCTCCTCAGAAACAGGGGCAATAATGAGTGGTCCAGGCGATCCAGTTGCTCTGTCAACCAAAGTACCAAGGAAAGGTTAATACAAAGATGATTACCATCTACCTTTACAAATTCCAGATCGTGGGTTAACATCCGAAACCAAACAGGACAATCATCAACAGGCGACCCTACACCGGTTCCTTCCCAACCTCAGATGTGGTTTCACACGAACTCATCATCAGGCAACCCTACAACGGTTTCCTTCTCAATCTCCAGACGAAGTCTTACACGGACTTATCTCAAGATGACCTTACCCCGGTTCATCCAGAAGTTTTACACGAACTCATCCTGCAGTAACCTTACCCCGGTTCCTCCAGAAGTCTTACACGGACTTACCTCAAAGATAACCTTACCCCGGTTCATCAAGAAGTTTTACACGAACTTATCCCGAGGTAACCTTACCCCGGTTCCTCCAGAAGTCTCACACGGACGCATCTTAAGATAACCTTACCCCGGTTTATCAAGAAGTTTTACACGAACTTATCCCGAGGTAACCTTACCCCGGTTCCTCCAGAAGTCTCACACGGACGCATCTTAAGATAACCTTACCCCGATTCATTAAGAAGTTTTACACGAACTTATCCTGCGGTAACCTAACCCCGGTCCCTCCAGAAGTTTTACATGAACTTACTCCAAAGAAACCCTACACAGGTTTCCTTTCTTCAAGGATGCAGCTTCACACGAGCTCAACCTCAAGGTAACCCTACACAGGTGTTCTTCTTTCCAAGATGCGGTTTTACACGAGCTCATCATCAGGCAACCCCACATAGGTTCCCTCTTTCAACTTACAAAAATTACAATTCAAAATCTCCCCAGGAGAGTCCAATCCAGTTTCTCCAGGAAAAGTTGGAATCCATCTCCCCAAGCAGTAAGCTTATCCCCAGTAGATCTGGAAGCTTATCCCCGTAGAGCACGAACGCGTCTCCCGGCTTTATTCAAAGAGTTATTTCCCTACCAGGATATAACTGGGTTATCCTCAGCCAAAAGGCCATGAGAAGATCGTCCTCGGCGAAGTCTTCTTATCCCCAGCGAAGTCTATTAACACTTCCAACACAACAATGGTATCCCCAGCGAAGTTACCATCAACATTTCAACAAAGTATCTCTCTCCCCACAGAGTATTGCTTCCCAGCAAGATTGCTAGGGTATCTTTCCTGCCCGCAGAGTAATCCATTCGCCAAGTTTATTCCCCAACGGAGTCATCTTCTCCTACCGGTATTCTTGCAACTATCATCCCCAGCGGAGGCAAAAAATCTATTCTTCAACATCAGCCCAGGATATGACTTCCCGGCACCCGTCAAGGATTTACTTTCCTAGACGACAAAGATACATTCATAAACATCGCATTTCCATCATTATAGCATGCATATACGCATCATATCTCACAAATCTCATTTATATTGAGAACATCATTGCTTGATCCATATCATGCATTGCATATGACTGACCTTTACCTTTCAGGAAAGATCCAGTTAAGTTCTCAACTATATTTCAAGACTTTAGTCTGGTTCAGTTAAATCGACCCTAAGATTTTTCTGTTTCTTATCCAGTCAAAGGCCTTCTCTGGTTCAGTCAGATCGACCCTAAGATCTCCCTGATTCTTATCCAGTTGAAGACATTTCAAGACCTAGACCGGTTCAGTTAAATCGACCCTAAGATTTTTCTGTTTCTTATCCAGTCAAAGGCCTTCTCTGGTTCAGTCAGATCGACCCTAAGATCTCCCTGTTTCTTATCCAGTTGAAGACATTTCAAGACCTAGACCGGTTCAGTTAAAACAACCCTAAGATTTTTTTCTGTTTCTTATCCAGTCAAAGGCCTTCTCTGGTTCAGTCAGATCGACCCTAAGATCTCCCTGTTTCTTATCCAGTTGAAGATTTCAAGACCTAGACCGGTTCAGTTAAATCGTCCCTAAGATTTTTCTGTTTCTTATCCAGTCAAAGGCCTTCTCTAGTCCAGTTAAGTCGACCCCTAACAGATTTTTCTGATAAAGACTCAGTAGAAGATATCCAAGATTCTCTCAGCGTTACTGTTGAGGTTGAAGTCGCCCAGGATTCTCTCAGTGTTCCTGTTGAGGTAGTAATCGCCCCAAGATTCTCTCAGCGTTACTGTTGAGGTAGTAGTCATCCAAGGTTCTCTCACCGTCCCGTTGAGGTAGTAACCACCCCTGGTTCATTCATCACCGTTTGAAGCTCCAGATTCAGCTCCTGTAACCAGTCAGGACGCCTCTATATAAAGAGTTTGAAGACCAGCTCCCGTAACCAGTCAGGACACATCTATACAAATAATCTGAAGACCGGCTCCTGTAACAGGTCAGGTAATCCTTTTCTTTTACAGGTACGCAAGTTCTCGCTAAGGAATCTCTTACGCGATCGACCCCCAGATGGCATCTATAAGCCCATCCACCTTCCATCACCTCTCAGCATGGCATCTATAAGCCCATCATCCCATCCATCAATCTCCAAATGGCATCTATAAACCCATTCCACCATCATACTGCTAACATGTGAGCGCAAATTTCTGGGCACTCTAGTGTTCAATCATCTTCCACCTTCGGATTACGAAAGGCACGTCAGCCAATCTTCATCCTCAGGTCTAAGAAGATTGAACAGGGGCAACTGTTGTACCCCAAAATTTTCCCTCCCATATTCTTCAAGAATTGCAAAGAGCATGCCTCAAAATTCCCCAAGGGTTGCACAGTTCAAGGGCCTCCTAACAGTCAAAACTAGGGTTTTGGTTCTGGCAAAGAAATTGAAGGTTTCAAGGGTCCAATCAAGTCCCACATGCTTATAAACATTGTCAAGTATCCTCATGTCAAGTTTCAAGACTCACAGCACAAAATTGCACAGTCAAAAACCCTAATTGCACTACAGTCAACTATAAGGGCAAAATGGTCATTTGATAGTCAAAAGTTCAAATTTTTGGTCAACATCTTATTTTGAAGCCACAAACATCATTTGATCAATTCTTGATCATGATTCTCAAGGCATGGCTCAAAAAGTCTCAAGATGCAAAAGTTTCCATATTTGGACAGTTGAAAAAGTCAACTGTAACTTGACCAAGGCATAACTTCCACATGGATTATCAGAAAAATTCCATCCAAAGCTCATTTTGAATAGAAAGACATTTCCTACAACTCCTCTTCACACTTCAAGTCCAAGAAATGCTCTCACAAAAAGTTATCAATTTCAACATTATAGGTCATTTTCAAAAGTCAACAAAAAGGGACTTTAAGTCAAAGGCCATAACTTGAGATTGGTAAATCAAAATGACACGGGACCAAAGGCATTGGTTAGAGGACTTCAAGACCTTTCCAAAATGTCCAAGAACATGATCAAAGCTTAAAAATTGAGCAAGATATGCCTTGTGGAAGTTGGGAAATTTTTGGATATTTTGAAAAGTCAACTTTGCTTCAAATGTCTTAAAATTGCTAATGGGCCACATTTTCTTCCAAGATTCATCATCCAAAGCATATGCACGACCATTTGGCCCAAAGGGGATTTTTTTTATCATTTTTATTATTTATTTGAATTTTTAATTACAATTAATTCATTTAATTAATTAAAATGTGGAAAAAATACTAAACCAATGTAATCAAATCTTTTTATGCAGTACAATCACTCATGATTCACTCAAGATTCGTGCACAACTCAAATGGGGAAGATTGGACATGATTGGTATCAAATATGCATGGAAAAGATTTGAAAAATTATGCATGAAAATCAAATATTGTTCTCATCAATGCAAAGATCTTTTGATTGAAAACTCAACCCTAATTCACTCCATACATAAGCCAGATGAAAACCTAATGCCAAGAAACCTCTAAGCTGCGCCCCATCTGAAGAAAGAACTTTGCACTTTTGTCAAAAAAATCAAAAACTGAAATCTGCCTTGGAGGACGATTCAAAGGGAAATTTTGATCCCAAAAGCTTCCTAGGACACCTTTGAACCTGCCTGAATACTTTTCCACGCTTCCAACCTCAGGAATTGGTACATAGAAGTCAAGTTGTTCCATCTTTTTTGCATAGTCGTGTTTTATCATTCAGGCCATATTCATGCATTCTAACGTTTGTTTTATGCTAATATGAACTCAACAAAACTCATGGCATCACTGAATTAAATTAAAACTGCTTGTATAGAGAATTGCCATTGTTGTTTTTTAGGGTTGCAGGAGCCACGAATTGGGGCTTTACGCCTGGGAAAAAATTAGCTAACCTAAGTGGCATCGTTGGAATCAGGAGCTCATGACAAATCCAACACACTAGTCGCGCTCAATTTATGAGCGATAGATCTCTAATCGCTATTTTCATGTTCATCAGATTGTGGGGGTTTAAAACCCCCGCTATTTAAATGTATTTTTGTTTCAGAACGAGGAAGAAGATGATGCGTGGAAGACAGTGATTGGTTGGTTCAAAACTTGGCACGCGTTTCTTTGTTTCAGACCACTTGCACTTATTTTTCATTATAATATTTGGGCTGCGTTATAATAATAAAGAAAGCCAGCAGCACAATTGGTCAAGCGTTGTATTGGTAACCTCTGGGACCTGGGTTCGATCCCCAGGTCCCCCATGTTATTTCATTATTTTTCTTGCTAATATCTTCCTATGCAGCGTGCCTCCTAAGGTTCACCATACTCTCCATATCCAAGCTTGCCACATGGCCTGTAACCTCAATCCAAGGGCACTGATTGGAAGAGCACCATGGGCATGAGTCAACGCGTACACACGCTTCCAGGAAAAGTCAAAAAGGCCTCCAATGATGGGCCAGAATTGCTACAACTTGACCTCCAATTTGGGGACAAAACCCCCCATTGGTTTGCCTTTCCATTCTTTTTATATTTTTTCTATTTTTTTTATTTGTTTTAATTAGTTTTAATTTGATTCTTTAAATTAATATTTTCTTAACAATAAAAATAATAATAAAAATCAGAAAGTCATAAAAAGTTAAAATATATTTTATTTAAATGCTATTTTGTAAATAAAGTCTTATTAATTAATTTAGTTTTCAATTCTAGGGTTAATTTTAACATTTTTTTCATAAACTAAAAATTGGTAGAATTAGGGTTTTCAAAGACTTTTATCCTTTTCTTTTCTCATTATTAATAATTAATTATTTATCTTGTAAATAAAATTGCATTAATTAATTAGGTTTAATTTTAGTTTCAACTTTAATATTTTTTCATAATAATTAAAAATAGTTAGAATTAGGGTTAATTAATTTCTTAATTTCATTTAATTCTCTTGTTAAAAAATCCATAAATACAAAAACTCAAAAATCTTTTCTTTTCACTTTAATTTAATTAATTTGTTAATCATAATTTAATTTCATTAAAAAGGGTCCAACGCCCTCGCATTCGATCATAATTCCAATTCGCGCATTTATTTCCTTTCTTTAAATATTAATGTAATTCTCCCAAAGCCATGTAATTCGGACATTTATGTTTCTCGCACTTTACTTTATTTTATTCTCAAATCGGGTCCTGGATTTAATTTGGCGATGTGGACCCGCGCCTTTGTAATAGCGTAGGAACTTTTAATTTCCGCAACTTTTTAACTGCTAATAAATTGCATGCAAGAATGGATGTTAAAATAAAAACAAAAGCGTAGATCACCCATGACATGAACAAGACAAAATATCTGAAAACGACACATAAATCACACACCACCTCTAGGGTACGCCTCACTGTTGCCTTGCCCTTCGAAAGGTGATCGTCGAGTAGAGGATGTTTTAGTAAGTCCTCATGATCCGGGAACCTGGCATGAGGGTAGCTTCTAAGGTATCTTCCTATTGCTCTGGTGATCACCATGTCCCGAACCTTCGAATTGACCCGAACACCTCCAATGGTGGTGCTACCTACCCCTCAATGGTGGGATGGCACTACTTTAAAGGAAATTTACACAGACGAATTCCTTAGGGTAGGTAGACGACTCTAGATACTTGCTCTAATTTCAAACAAAATTCAAAAATACTTTTCACACCGACACCTTTTCAAAAAGCTTTCGAAAGCAACTTTTCAAACACTCTTGAGGACCGATACAAGAGTCGAACTGAAATTTTCGAAGAAACTTTTTAAAACCCACAGTTGAAAAGCAAACAAACCATTTTGAAAACACAAATGAGCAAGTATCTAAGAGCCCATGGATAACCATGGATAGAAAGGGTGCTAACACCTTCCCTTTCTATAACCTACCTCCCGAACCGAGAGCAATCTCTACAAGGAATTTTTATGTGCTTTTGTCCTTTCCATTTGGAGAAAATAAAAGACGGTGGCGACTCTTGCTTCCGCGACATTTCGCGAACCAGCGTTAAACAGTCAGTTCCAGATCCACCGATCACACCATGCAGCATGTTCTCAAGGGAGTACCATATGCCTTCACCATCTGGCTTGCCACGCGCCTGGAGATTCCAATCTGAAGGCCACCAAAGGGGCTCATCATACATGCCAGTCAATGGGTCCACATGCAATCAGAGAAGTCAAACAGGGCCTCACCCTTATTGGGCCAAATTGTTGTGAATTTACCTCCAAATTGGGACAACCATCCCCCATATGTTTGTATATTCTTTCCTTTTTTTATTCTCTTTTATTTATTTTAATTTATCTTGATTATTTTAATTAATTCTCCTAATACAAAAAATCCAAAAAAAATCAGAAAAGTAAAAATAAAAATATGTTTTATTTTTTTTTAATTCATTAATAGTTTTGTAAATAAATTTTAATAATCAAATTTGTTTAAATTAGGTTTTCAATTTTAATATTTTCTTAATAACTAAAAAATATAAAAATTAGGTTTTTTTAGCATTTTACTCTTTTTCTCAATAATTAAATTTTTCTTATTAACCATTAATTAATTTTATAAATAAATATGTCATTTAATTAATTAGGGTAAATTAGGTTACAACTTAAACATTTTTTTCTTTAATAATTAAAAACAATTTAGAATTAGGACTTCTTTCAATATTAATTTTCTTTATTCTCATTAAATTTCATAAATACAAAAACAACAAAAAAATAACTTCTTTTCTTATTAAGTCAATTAATTAATTTGTAATTTTAATTTAATCTTTAAAGGGTCCAACGCCCTCGCACTCTCGATTCTAATTTCTTTTCGCATGCTTACTTTTATTTTTCTTTTTTATGTAATTGCCCCAAAGCCTTGTAATAGATAATTAGGTCATTTACTTTCCGCACTTTTATTCAAATCGGGTCTTGGTTTAATTTGGCGATGTAGACCCGCGCCTTGTAATAGCGTAGGACCTTTATTTCCCGCATTTTTATTTTCCGCACCCTTTTAACTGCTAATCACATGAAAGAATGAATGCCCAAATAAAATCAAAGCGTAGCTCACCCAATGCATGACAAGACAAATAATAACTGAAAATGACACACAATTCACACACCACTCTTAGGGTACACCTCACTGTTGCCTTGCCCCTCGAAACGTGGTCGTCGAGTACAGGATGTCTTAGTAAGTCCTTATGTCCATGAACATGGCATAAGGGTAGCTTCTAAGGTGTCCTACTGTTGCTCTGGTGATCACGCTGTTGCCTTGCCCCTCGAAACGTAGTCGTCGAGTATAGGACGTCTTAGTGAGTCCTTATGTTCCATTGATCTAGTTGCCTCGAAACAAGTTGCCTCGAAACGGTTGCCTCGGAATAAAAAGATCAATGGCATAAGGGTAGCTTCTAAGGTATCTTACTATTGCCCGGTGACCACACTGTCCCTAACCCTCGAATTGACCCGAACACCTCCAACGGTGGTGCTACCTACCTCTCAATGGTGGGATGGCACTACTTTAAGGACATTTACACAGACTAATTCCTTAGGGTAGGTAGATGACTCGTAGATACTTGCTCTAATTCAAAACAAATCAAAAACTTCTTTTCACACCGACACTTTGCAAAAAGCTTTCAAAACAACTTTTCAAACACTCTTGAGGACTGATGCAAGAGTCGAACTGAAATTTTTAAAAACGAAATTTTTTCAAACCCACTCACACTTTGAAAAGCAAACACTTTTGAAAACACGAATGAGCAAGTATCTAAGAGCCCATGGATAACCATGGATAGAAAGGGTGCTAATACCTTCCCTTTCTATAAATCTACCTCCCGAACCGAGAACTAATCTCAATAAGGAATTTTTCTGTGCTTTTGTCCTTTCCATTTGGAGAAAATAAAAGACGGTGGCGACTCTTTCTTACCGCGACATTTCGCGAAACCAGCTAAAAAACAGTCAGTTCCAGATCCACCGATCACAGAACTGGCGACTCTGCTGGGGACACTTTTAAAGTGAGGTGTACCTTAGGACTAAGATCATTGTGTTTTCAATTGCTTTGACTTGTTTGCTTTAAATTGTGGGACTGTCTCGGGAGTTCTATAGATCCTAACCCGGATCTAGGGATACCTTCTTAGAAAGTAGCAACAAGGCTGTGAGGGAACTGTGTGGGGTACACCGACATGGTTGAAACAGTCTGCTACGTTGATGTGGCACTTTGGTGTGTACCGGTAACCCTTGAGTTCAGTCAAGGAGAGTACGGGGCCTCCATGTGGCGTCGTGAAGCATCAACTGACCTTAGGAACCTTAATTGAACCATCTTGGCCTCTTTAGGGTAGTGAGATAACTGACTTTGGTGCAGTCCGAGGTTGGTTGATACTCGATACTACACTCAATTGAGGGTTGCTTTCCTGGGATATTTCGGTCGCCAGTTCAGTGGCTAAATCGAAACGATGAACAATGAAAGCAATCCAGTGATATTGGGACCCTTAGAACCCGGTTACTTCTAATAGGACAGGTTGAGCCCACCAACTTCAAGAGGGTAATACCCAGACCCCATGCTGGCCTAAACTCTAAGGGTTTGTCTTGTGTGACTTGTATGCCTTACCATGTTTGCCTTTGTAAATATTTGTGGTGTGTTTAATCATAGCATCATGACATCATACAGCATCATATGCATTGGCTAACCATTTCAGGGGTTCGAATCTTCATCTTTGTTCTTGTTTTGTAGGACATGGAAACTGTTCGCAGAAGGACAATTCAGATCAGCCTTGTAAGGATCCCTCCTCAGCTTAAGGAGCTTATATCCAGGATTCCCGAGAGCTCTTCATTCAGTGAGAGACATGGAAGACTCATCAGATTGGTCAACACCAACATTGAGGAAGATATGATAAAGGTTTTGTTCCAGTTCTTTGACCCTCTGCACCACTGTTTCACTTTCCTGGATTATCAACTAGTACCTACATTGGAGGAGTTCTCCCGGCTTCTGAAGATCCCTATCCTTGATCAACTACCCTACAACGGTACGGAAAAGGAACCCAAGCTTGAAGAGATTGCTAAAGCCTTACACCTACAATCATCTGACCTCAAGGGACATTGGGAAGTTAGAAGTGGTATCAAAGGGTTCTTAGCCAGGTTTCTGTTTGAAAAGGCCCAGGAATGTTGGAACTCCCTTGACCTACAAGCTTTTGAAGAAGTTGTGGCCCTCCTTGTCTATGGTTTGGTGTTGTTCCCTAACCCAGATCAGCTTATAGATATCAGTGTTGTCCAGATCTTCATGTCCAGAAATCCTATACCTACGTTGCTTGGGGACATCCTTCACTCATGTTACACTCGAACCATGAGAAAAAGAGGTGTTCTTATGTGCTGCACTCCTCTCCTGGGAAGGTGGTTTATTTCGCACCTTCCACAATCAGTTTTGAAGAACGAGCAGGGTTTGAGGTGGTCACAGCGATTGATGATCCTTACACATGCTGATATACATTGGTGTTCTCGGTCCAGAGAGGACGTCACTATCATTGATCTTTGCGGGGAGTACCCTAATGTTCCTTTACTTGGAATCAGAGGAGGTATTACTTACAACCCATGCCTGGCTTGGAGACAGTTTGGTTATGCTCGGAGGGATGACCCTCATGACATGTTAATTCCTGACATAGTTTTTGACTTCGACAACGATGCACAAGGACTTCGCCAGAGATTTATCAGAGCTTGGAGGATGCCCAGTAAGATAGACAGCAAGACACTGGGGCACAGGAACTCCATCCCGTTGGAACCTTATCTCAAGTGGGTACGCGCCCGCTCCCAGAAGTTAGAGATGCCTTATCCTCATGTTCTCCCTGTGATCAAAGAGCCATTATTGGAAGGAGGGGTGTCCTACACCATCCAACATCCTGACATGCCCACATCCTGGGAAGAGATGCAGAAGAGTTGGATCCAGCTTAAGGAAGAACGAAATTCTCTTGAGACCAGCCTACATGCTAGTGAAAAGAAGGTCTTGGAGCTCACCCGCCTATTGCACGAGGAGAGGAATCTCAACACCTACATTGCTCCGAAGAGGATGCGTAGTGTCTTTTGGGATTGATTTGCTTTTGTAATGTTTGCCCATGAGGCTTTGATGTATCAAACAATTATTTCCTTAATGATAACGTGTGTTCCTTTTTGTCTACAACAAATTTGAATTTTCGAACCCTTGAATGCATTGCATAAACACATATCATTCATCATGTGCATAGCAGGTACTCTTCTTTTCAGGTTGCTTACTGTTCTTCGCTGTTTATTCCAGCATCATGAACCCTGAATCATCTACCGAGCTGTCTATCAAGGCCCTTCAGGAGCAGAACGCACAATTTCAGGAGCTGATCATGGGTTTGGCTCAAGGTCAACAAGAGCTGAAGGCTATGCTCCTGAAGAAGAGTAAGAAGAAGAAGAGGATTGTGCTATTCAACACTGGGCGCAGGCTCGGGAACACTTTGCAAAATGAAGCTGAGAGGACTACTCCATCTGTGGGGGAAGGTAGTCACCAAGGGAGAGAGGTCCCTAGTCCTGTGGTCTCTGACACTGAGACAAACTTCAATGACGAACAGTACCCTCCTGCTGAGGACCGGTACAAGCAGTTGGAGGACAGGTTGAATGCCATGGAGATCCAGCGTGTGCCTGGACTGGATTTCGGAGACTTGGGGTTATCTTCTGGGGTGGTAATTCCACACAAGTTCAAGGCGCCTACCTTTGTGAAGTATGACGGGGCTTCCTGCCCCAAGATGCACCTCCGTTCTTATGTAAGGAAGATCCAGCCTTACACAGCAGACAAGAACTTATGGATCCACTTCTTCCAGGAGAGTCTTTCAGGGACTCACTTCGAATGGTTCTATCAGCTGGATGGGACCAACATTCGTAACTGGGAGGATCTGGCCACTGCTTTTTACAAGCAGTATCAATATAATTCCGACCTCGCTCCTACGCGTACCCAACTCCAGGGTATGTCGCTAGGATCGGGTGAAGGTTTTAAGGAGTACGCACAGAAATGGAGAGATCTGGCTGGCAGGGTGCAGCCACCATTGACGGACCGGGAGCTGGTGGATATGTTCTTGGGGACCCTATCTGGTCCATTTTTCAATCATCTCATTGGTAATTCCTCTGCTGGGTTTACTGATCTGATCCTAACTGGTGAGAGGATCGAGGCTGGTATAAAATCAGGGAAGATACAGAAGGGTGCCTCCTCAAGCACTGAAAAGAAGCCCTTCAAGAAAGAGGCAAGTGCTGTGTATGGTCCAAGAAGGCAAGACAAACCTGAACACCGCCAAGCTGTCAACGCGGTGGTTATTTCTAAGCCTGCTGCTGCTCCACAGCAGTACAACCAACCCAGGGCTGAGAGGCCCAAACGGCAGTATACTCGGCTCAGCATGACTCTCTCTCAGATCCTGCCGCAACTGCTGTCAACTAGCCTGGTAACTGTCAAAGAGGCTCCGAAGATGGTAAACACAGCATCTCCGAAATACAACCCCAACGCCCATTGCGCATATCACTCTGATAGCCCAGGACATTCTACTGATGATTGTTGGGCCCTGAGGAATAAGGTTCAGGACCTTATTGATGCCAAGGAGATACAGTTTGAGGCGCCCGAGAGGCCAAATGTTGTGACCGCTCCCATGCCCCAGCATGGAGTGAATGCTGTTGAGGAGGATTTGTATGTAGCTTCTGTGGATGATGTTGCTACTCCGCTGCTGACTGTCAAGAGGGACCTGTTGCTAGCCGGTTTATTTCCGGGATGTAGCAAAGGTTGCCCTCTATGTGTTGATTCCCCTGCTGGTTGTTCTTTGCTGAAATCAGGCGTCCAAAACCTGATGGATAGTAAAGAGATATTGTTCAAGAAGACTGCCGTTCCTGCTGCCCCTGTTGAAGAAATTTCAATTGTTACCATTTTCAATAACCCTTCCAAGGCTCCTTCAAAGAAGCCTGTCCAAATTTTGCCTGTTCACAAGATTGCTCCCATCACCATTACTGTTCCGGGGCCCATCCCCTACAAGTCTGATAAGGCTGTCCCATGGCACTATGGGGCGGATGTTTATGTTCTGGGAGTGAAACAAGAGTTCAACATTGATACCGGTGTCACCAACATCACTGGGCCTGCTAAGGTCACTCGTAGTGGAAGACTGTTCTCACCAGACATTGCTCCTCCGGTAATTCAGAGGCCTTTGATCATCACACCTGCCAGTGTGCCTGTTTCCCCCCCTGACCAAGTTTCCACCCCTGCTGCCGAGTCATCTGATGCTCGGGGCAAGGGGATTGCTGCTGATATGCCTGCTCGGACGGAGGCACCAAAGACCATTGTTGAGGCTTCCAAGCAGGAGATGGAAGAGATCCTCAAAATAATAAAGAAAAGTGATTTCAACGTTGTTGAACAGCTGGGGCACCACCCCCTCTAAAATCTCCATGCTATCACTGCTGCTGTGTTCAGAGGCCCATGCCAAGGCCCTGATTGCTTTCCTGAAAACGGCCCACGTGCCTCAAGAAACGTCTGCTGATCAATTCACCGATTGTGTGGCCAACCTAACTGCTGACAATGGTCTGGGTTTCTTTGATGCTGATCTGACGGCCAAGGGGAAGAACCATAATGATGCCCTGCATGTCTCCATTGAATGCAGGGGCACTACTCTTGCTCACGTGCTGGTTGACACTGGTTCTTCACTAAACGTGCTACCCAAGAAGGCTCTGGACAGGCTAGACTGTGAAGGTCTAGAGCTCAGACCAAGTAACATTGTTGTCCGGGCCTTTGACGGGTCCAAAAGAATGGTACATGGTGAGGTTGACATCCCAATCAGGGTTGGGTCACAGGTCTTTGATTCAAAATTCTATGTGATGGACATCCGTCCATCTTATTCTTGTTTGCTGGGTCGCCCGTGGATCCACAAGGTTGGAGTTGTGACCTCCACGTTGCATCAAAAGCTCAAGTACCCGGTCAGGGGGAAGATTGTAACGGTGCAAGGGGAAGAGGAATACATGGTCAGCCACCTCAACTCCTTCAGGTACATGGAAATGGATGGGGAGTTCATTGAGACCCCCTTTCAACATTTTAAAGAGGTGCCACAAACATTGGCAGCAGCAGAAGCAGTGGTTGAAGAGGTTTCTCCTTTAAAGATGGCCTCCTTAAAAGACGCCCGGGCGGTGATTGAAAGAGGTGAATGTGCAAACTGGGGCAAGCTCCCTGATTTTACTCCTAAGACTAACAAGTTTGGGCTGGGTTTCACTGCAGAGGCTCAGAAAGCTGTGCGCAAGGCAAGGATTGGAAGACCTCCTGTGCTCATCACCAATCCAGGAGTAAATGCTGTTGGGGATGAAGACGAAGTGGAAGAATCTGAGTTCGACAGCTGGATCTACCCAACGACCAATGGTGGACCTAGCAACTGGACCGCAAAAGACTTTACACCCATAACTTTTGTCACCCAGTAATGAACTTCTTTGTTTTGGATTTGTAATAAACAGTAATTTGAAACTTTATGGCCCGGTGTCTTACCCGGGGCACCGTTGGTTTTATTTGTGAGGGCTTTTGTTTGTCACTTTCATATATCATGAATAAAAGCATTGGACGTTTTTCACATTACAAATCTTGCGCTCCTTTTCTTTCTTTCCTTACATATATTGCAAAACAGCTGTATTTACACACACTCACTCATACAGGTTTCAATCCACTCTGGATCTCACTGGTACCGACTCTGCTACTGCCAGTTATGACTTCGAAAATCCGATCAACTTAGCCGAAGACGAAGGTGAAGATGATTGTGAAGTGCCTGGCGAACTTGCAAGACTGTTACTCCAGGAAGAGAGGGCAATTCAACCACATGAAGAGCCAGTGGAAACGGTAAATCTGGGTACTGAGGCAGACAGAAAGGAAGTTAAGATTGGTGCCAATCTGGAGCTCAGCGTAAAACAACGGTTGGTTCAGATGTTACATGATTATGTGGAGATCTTTGCCTGGTCCTACGAAGACATGCCTGGGTTAGATACCGACATTGTGGTCCATCATTTGCCTACCAAGGAAGACTGCCCTCCAGTTAAGCAAAAGGTCTGCCGTATGCGTCTAGAGATGTCCGAGAAGATCAAAGCTGAGGTTATGAAGCAGTTTGATGCCGGGTTTCTTGCAGTGACTTCCTACCCTCAGTGGGTTGCTAATGTGGTGCTGGTACCAAAGAAAGATGGTAAGGTCAGAATGTGTGTCGACTACAGGGATCTGGACAGGGCCAGCCCCAAGGATGATTTCCCCTACCTCACATTGATGTCCTGGTTGACAATACTGCTCAGCATAAGGTGTTCTCTTTCATGGATGGTTTTTCAGGCTATAATCAGATCAAGATGGCTCTTGAAGACATGGAGAAGACTACCTTTGTCACTCAGTGGGGCACCTTCTGCTACAAGGTCATGCCATTCGGGTTGAAAAACGCTGGGGCAACCTACCAACGTTCCATGGTTGCTCTATTTCATGACATGATCCATCATGAGATTGAGGTATATGTCAACGACATGATTGCAAGGTCCCAAACTGAGGAGGAACACCTGGATCATCTGCAGAAATTGTTTGACCGTCTGAAACGGTACAAGCTGAGGTTGAACCCGAATAAGTGCACCTTCGGGGTAAGATCTGGAAAGTTGCTAGGCTTCGTCGTAAGTGATAAGGGTATTCAAGTGGACCCTGCCAAGGTTAAAGCTATTCAAGAGATGCCAGTTCCCAAGACAGAGAAAGAGGTCAGAGGCTTTCTAGGACGCCTGAATTACATTGCCCGATTCATCTCGCATCTAACCGCTACCTGTGAGCCAATCTTCAAGCTGCTGAAGAAAGATCAGGTAGTACGTTGGAATGATGAATGTCAGGCCGCTTTTGACAGAATCAAAGAGTATCTCCAAGAACCACCCATCCTTATGCCACCGGTTGAAGGGAGACCTCTGTTGCACCCTAAAATTTGCCCTCCCATATTCTTCAAGAAATTGCCAAGCCAAGTCACAAAATTCCCCAAGGATTGCAGTGCAAAGGCCTCATATACAGTCAAAACTAGGGTTTATGTTCTGATCAAGACAAGGAAGTTTTCAAAGGCCCAATCAAGTCTCATATGCCTACAAAGATGGTCAAGTATCCTCATATCAAGTTTCAAGGCATTCAGCTCAAAATTGCACAATCAAAACCCCAAATTGCACTACAGTCAACTGTAGGGGCAAAATGGTCATTTGACAGTCAAAAGTTCAAATTTTTGGTCAACATATCATTTTGAAGCCACAAACATCATTTGATCAATGCTTGATCATGATTCTCAAAGTTTGGCTCAGAAAATCATCAAGATGCAAAAGTTACTATATTTGGACAGCTGAAAAAGTCAACTGAAATTGACCAGGGCATAACTTTCACATGGATTATCAGAAAAATCCCATCCAAATCTCATTTTTAAGAGAAAGACATTTCCTACAACTCATCTTCATACTTCAAGTCCAAGAAATGCTCTCACAAAAAGTTATCAATTTCAACATTATAGGTCATTTTCAAAAGTCAACAAAAAGGGACTTTAAGTCAAAGGCCATAACTTGAGATTGGAAAATCAAAATGACATGGGACCAAAGGAATTGGTTAGAGGACTCAAAGACCTTTCCAAAATGTCCAAGAACATGAGAAAAGATTAAAAATTGAGCAAGTTATGCCTTGTGGAAGTTGGGAAATTTTTGGATATTTTGAAAAGTCAACATTGATCCAAATGACCTAAAAATGCTAATGGGCCCATTTTTCTTCCATGATTCATCATTCCAAGCATATGCACGACCACTTGGCCCAAAGGGAAGTATTTTCTCATTTTTTATTTATTTATTTGATTTTTTATTTATATTAATTCAATTAAATCAATTAAATATGTGGAAAATATCTAAATGAACCAAACAAATCTTTTTATACATGTTTTAAGGTCAAGATTTCGTGCACATGCTGATTAGGAAAGAATTGGAGTGATTGGCATAATTTGAACAAAGAACACATGAAAAAAAGATATGAAAAGATCTTTAAAATCAAATTTTCAAAAATCATCAATGCCATGGATTTTATTGAGTTTTGTTGACCTAATTGCTTCACTACATAATCAGAATCATAAACCTAATCCTAGGAGACCCTAAGCTGCGCAGAGAATGCCATTACAAACTTGAAAAATTCCTTGAAAACTCACAAACTGAAATCAGTGCTAGAGGTCAATTCAAAGCATAAGAATTATTCCATTAGCTTCCTCAAGGTTCTCTGAACGTGTGCCAATCAAGAACAATCATCCAAACCTCAAAAATCGCTGTACAGAACCCAGAATTTTCTCACAAAATTGCATATTCGCATATTGATTTTAAGGCATTTCCATGACATTTAGTTTGTATATTCTTATTCAATGATGCTTTCTGATGCTTACCATGTGATTTAATTACGTTTTTACGCGTTATATACAAATATGCCATACTTGATTTTTAGGGTTTTCAGGATTCAGAATTAGGGCTTCTCAAACAAAGCAAAATTGAGGCTTAAGACCTAGACCATGAGGACGAACACGCTTGGACGAAGAGATTCATGTATTCGCGCTCAATTTATGGAGCCCTGAGACCTAATCGCTATTTCTTGGAAACCGGCCTAAGGCAACGCGTCTAAAACCGTTGCAATATGTTCTTGTTTTCAGAAACAAAAAATAGAACGAAGAAGATGATGTGGTGGCGTGGTTTGGTTGGTCCGTTTGAAAAGTTCGCGCGTTCCAAACATTAACCGTTGTTTTCTCTTTTATTAATTGTCGTTTATATATATATCAAATGCGTTGAAGTGGTGTAGTGGCACAGGTGTGGGTTGGTAATGCTAGTGACCTGGGTTCGAGTCCCAGGTCTGTATAATTCTCAATATTATTTTTCTATAATGATTCCCATGCAGCGCCAGTGATAACACACACACCATACATCCTCAAAGATCCACAGCCACGCGTCCCTCAGAAGCAGATCAAGGGCTCCAGATTGATGAGCACACTAAGCCCTAGTCAAACGCATCACACGCTACGCCAAAAGTCAAACGGATCCAAGCTTAATTGGGCCAGAATGCTAAGGCCAAACACCTCACAATTGGGACTGAACCCCTCCCTAGTTTGCCTTCTCCATATTTTTTTTATATTTTGTCTCTATTATTTTATTTACTTTAGTATTTTAATTCAGTTAATTATTATTTTTTACAAATTATAAAATACACAAAAAATCAGAAAAAAGAGCAAAATATAATATTTATTTATTTTAATGTTTTTATAAATAAATTCACATGTAAATATTTGGTATAATTAAGGTTTTTGCAATTTTAATTCTTTTTAATAAATCAAAAAACATAGAATTAGGTAATTGATAATTTTTTCTTTTAATCTTTTTTTCCTTTTTTTTACCATAACATTATTTACTTATTTTATTTTCATAATTAACTTGTAAATTAATTAGGTTTTCATTTAGGTTAAAAAAGGTCAATATTTTCTTAATAAACTTAAAATAATTAGAATTAGGTTTAATATTTAGTTTTAATTAATTATTTTTTCTATTAAATCTTAAAAATACAAAAACACCAAAAAACATTCCTTTTTAATTTTTTAATTGTTTATTCCTCGTTAATTCTAATTAATTAAATTCATTAACTTTAATTTTTTTGGCAAAAGGGTCCAACGCCCATATTCTTAATTGTTTAATTTCGTACATTTATTTTATTTCGCTTAATTAATCATGTATCTCTCCCAAAGCGTTGTAACTTAACTTCTCGCACTTTTATTTCTTTTGCTTTATTTACTTTCCGTCAAATCGGGTCCGGTTTAATTTTGGCGATGTGGACCCGCGCCATTTGTAATAGCCTTAGATTTACTTTTTCCCGCAAATATTAACTGTTAAATAAGCATGCAAGAATGAATGGACTTAAATAAAATCAAGCGTAGATCACAACAAACATGACAAGACAAATATCAATGAAAACGACACACGAATCGCGCACACCACCCCTAGGGTACGCCTCACTGTTGCCTTGCCTCGAAAGGTGATTGTCGAGTAGAGGACGTCTTAGTAAGTCCTCATGATCCGGGAACCTGGCATGAGGGTAGCTTCTAAGGTGTCTTCCTATTGCTCTGGTGATCACCATGTCCCTACAAACTCGAATTGACCCGAACACCTCCAACGGTGGTGCTACCTACCTCTCAATGGTGGGATGGCACTACTTTAAAGGACATTTACACAGACGAATTCCTTAGGGTAGGTAGACGACTCATGGATACTTGCTCTCTTCAAAACAAACTGAAATCTTTTCACACCAACACTTTTCAAAAGCTTTCAAAGCAAATTTTTCAAACACTCTGACGTACGAGTCGAACTGAAATTTTTCAAAGAAACTTTTTAAACCCACAATTGAAAAGCAAACAAACAATTTTGAAAACACCTTGAGCAAGTATCTAAGAGCCCATGGATAACCATGGATAGAAAGGGTGCTAACACCTTCCCTTTCTATAACCTACCTCCCGAACCGAGAGCAATCTCTTTAAGGAATTTTTTCTGTGCTTTTGTCCTTTCCATTTGGAGAAAATAAAAGACGGTGGCGACTCTTGCTTCCGCGACATTTCGCGATCCAGCTTTAAACAGTCAGTTCCAGATCCACCGATCACAGAACTGGCGACTCTGCTGGGGAATTAAACTTAAAGTGAGGTGTACCTTAGGGTTAGTTCATAACTGTGTTTTCAATTGCTTTCCTTGTTTGCTTTAAATTATGGGACTGTCTTGGGAGTTCTATAGATCCTAACCCGGATCTGGGGATACCTTCTTAGAAAGTAGCAACAAGGCTGTGAGGGAACTGTGCGGGGTATACCGACATGGTTGAAACAGTCTGCTACGTTGATGTGGCACTTTGGTGTGTACCGGTAACCCTTGAGTTCAGTCAAGGAGAGTACGGGGCCTCCGCGTGGTGTCATGAAGCATCAACAGACCTTAGGAACCTTAATTGAACCATCTTGGCCTCTTTAGGGTAGTGAGATAACTGACTTTGGTGCAGTCCGAGGTTGGTTGATACTCGATACTACACTCAATTGAGGGTTGCTTTCCTGGAATATTTCGGTCGCCAGTTCAGTGGCTAAATCGAAACGATGAACAATGAAAGCAATCCCGTGATATTGGGACCCTTAGAACCCGGTTACTTCTAATAGGACAGGTTGAGCCCACCAACTTCAAGAGGGTAATACCTAGACCTCATGCTGGCCTAAACTCTAAGGGCTCTTTTGTGTGACTTGTGTGCCTTTGTACTTGCCTACTTGCATGCTTGTTAGCTGACACATGAATTTCTTGCAGGTTTTGTTTATAGTCCTTAACTAGGACTCATGACAAGGTTTACCAAATTTCTTGCAGGTTTTGTTTATAGTCCTTAACTAGGACTCATGACAAGGTTTACCAAATTTCTTGCAGGTTTTGTTTATAGTCCTTAACTAGGACTCATGACAAGGTTTACCAAATTTCTTGCAGGTTTTGTTTATAGTCCTTAATTGGGACTCATAACAAAGTATACTGAATTTCTTGCAGGGTCTGTTTATAGTCCTTAATTGGGACTCATAACAGGGTTTCCCTACATCACCCCATGCATAGCATGACATCATACCATTGCATACATCCTAACCCATTTCAAGGATCTCGAGGGCTTGTGATGCAGGTCATGATAAATCAAACATCTAGCCAGGGGCAAAGAGGATTTATTTTCCTCTAGCCAGGGTTGTCAGGGGCTATGACCCACTGGATATGGTGAGCCTTTGACCCTTGACGAAGGACTCTAAACAACATGAAATACCTTCAATCAAGTTACCAGTTCTCGACTCTAACAAGTTTCTCTGTTTACCCCGCGAGGTCCTTGAAAACATTACATGCATGTCATACATCTCATTGCATTGCAGGTGTCCCTTTGACAGGTTGCTTACCCTTCTTCGCTGTTTATTTCAGCCGATCGTCATGAATCCTGAATCTTCAACCGAGCACACTATCAAGGACCTCCAGGCTCAGAATGCCCAGTTCCAAGAGCTGATCATGAATTTGACCCAGGGGCAACAAGATCTAAAGGCCCTGCTCTTGAAGAAAGAAAAGAAGAAGAAGAGGACTGTTTTGTTCAGCCCTAGACGCAGATCTGGGAACACACTGCAGGACCAAGCTGAGAGGACAACTCCATCTGTGGGGAAGAGCAGTCACCAAGAGGAAAGGGTTCCTAGTCCAGTGGTCTCCGACAACGAGACAGATTTTGATGAAGAACAGTACCCTCCTGCAGACGACAAATATAAATAGTTGGAGGATAGGCTGAATGCTATGGAGATCCAACAGGTACCTGGGCTGTATTTCGGGGATCTGGGTTTGTCAAATAGTGTGATTATTCCTCGGAAGTTCAAAGCACCATCCTTTACCAAGTATGACGGGGCGTCTTGTCCCAAATTACATCTCAGGTCCTATGTTCAGAAGATGCAACCATATACGGTGGACAAGAACTTGTGGATCCACTTCTTCCAGGAGAGTCTTTCAGGGACTCATCTCGAATGGTTCTATCAGCTAGATGGGACCAAGGTTCGTAACTGGGAGGAGTTGGCTACTGCTTTCTACAAGCAGTATCAATATAATGCCGACCTTGCTCCTACGCGTACCCAACTCCAGGGTATGTCGTTAGGATCAAGTGAAGGTTTTAAAGAATATGCGCAGAAATGGAGGGATCTTGCTGGAAGGGTACAACCACCTCTGACTGATCGGGAACTTGTCGATATGTTCTTGGGGACCCTGTCTGGTCCGTTCTACAACCACCTAATTGGGAATTCGTCTGCTGGATTCACAGATCTTATCTTGACTGGAGAGCGAATAGAAGCTGGCATCCGGTCTGGGAAAATTCAAGAGGCTGCACCTTCTGATAAAAAGCCTCATCATGGAAAGAAAGAATCCAATGCTGTGCCCGGTAAAAAGAGCCGTCATGAGGTAGGGGCAATGCAGATCTCCAATCCTGGACCTGCTCAACAAGGACAGGGGCAGCAACGCAAGGAGAAACGACAGTATACCAATCTCAACATGTCGCTGGATCAAGCACTACAACAAATGTTGAAGGCAGGGCTGATCACCTTAAGGGCTCCCCTTCGGAATCCGAA
The DNA here is from genome assembly GCA_948472305.1 of Vicia faba. Lineage (NCBI taxonomy): Eukaryota > Viridiplantae > Streptophyta > Magnoliopsida > Fabales > Fabaceae > Vicia > Vicia faba. The sequence continues at coordinate 10,385,954 of OX451739.1, read as the reverse complement.
CACTTCGGCTCCTAACTATCATCCCAATGATAGGTGCGCATATCATTCTGATAGCCCGGGGCATACTACGGACAACTGCTGGCCTCTCAAGAACAAAATTCAGGACATGATCGACGCCGGGGAGATTCAGTTTGAAGTGCCTGAGACTCCGAACATAATCACTGCTCCGTCACCCAATCATTGAAGCCTTTTGTTTATTTGAATTTTGAGTTGTATTTTTCTTTGCTTATACAAACAATTAATGTCATAGCAAACTCTTTTATTTTATCAATGCATCGCATATGTCTGTTTTGGGAATTAATACAATTGTTTTCATTATATTCAAAATTCTTTTCATATTTTTTCTGATGGTCAACTCTTGGTTAATAATTCTGAGCCTCTTGAGGGAGGATGACGAAAGCGATACCGCTATCTTTACAGTATGCTTTTGAACAGACCCCGCTGATGAGGTACAGGCATTGTTTCAAATCCTAAACACTGGAGTTATAAGGAAGATAATCCCTCGTCAACCCGTCAGAGCCAAAGAAGTAGGAGTTTTATTTTCGAAAATTGAAACCCTTAATCATAACCTGGGGCAGGGTAGTCTTCTCAGTTGATCCAAGTGCATGACGAATGGCACCAAAGAGATCCTTACGAAAAAAACAGTGATGGTTCAGAACAATCATAAAGACAGGCAGTTGTTATCAAAAAAAAAATCATAAACAAAAAGCCCAAAAAGTCAAAACCTATAAAAGGGACTTATGAAACTGGGGCATCCCGCTGACTGTAATTACAAAAAGGAAACAGTTCAGGCAAAAAAAAAAGAAAGGGATAACAAAAATCAAGAAAGAGGTCTCACAAACCCTCAACAAAAATGACTGCCTAGTCAGAACAAATCATCAATGTTTGAACCGTCACCGGAAAATCAAAGCAAAGACTCGAACAAGGTCTAACGTAGGATCAACTGAGTTTAGGTTTGGAGAACATCACGAAGAGCGGGTGGGTACAAATAATTTGAGCCTTTATCCTTTGTTTCTTAAACCGTGAACCAGGCCACGTTATAACCCTTAAAAGTCCTAGCTGAAGCACGGGTTAGTTCGAAAGCATACTGTTACGAAGGTATCCTGACTCCTTAAGGCCTACGGTAAAATACAGAGCTGACATCACGTTTTACAAACATTCACTTGTTTTATGAAAAAGAATGCATTTTCAAAATCTTCAAGACAGACATAAGCTTTGCATTTTTAACATAACTTTGGTTGCATATGACTTTTTGTTTGAACAGCAGGGAAATTCGCACGATGAATACCTAGTAAACAAAAGCACTTCCAATCAAGGGGCAGACATGATCATGGTCCATTATCTGGGGCAGTCAAGTCAAGATCCAGAGAGTATCTCAAAAGGCCAAAAAGCCTGGGGCAAATCTTCGCTTGAGTCACTTGGGGCACTCCAGCAACGAATCTTGCACGATCAGACAACTTCTGGTAACATGGCAACATAAACAGCCAGGGGCACCTCCCTGCATTCTAAGAACATGGACATAGTCGAAAAGATATTACGCAGAATCAAAGACCCGCTAGGTTGACATACCTAGGCAAAAATAAGGGCTTCCCGGCGAACCAAAAGGGTTCGGGCAAAATGAAGGGATGAAATGAAAATCTGTACACCCGGCAAGTCGAAAACCTGAAAAGGCGGCTTGGGCAAAAATGGGTATCCCGGTGGACTGAAAACCCGAAAGGGCGGTCCAGGCAAAAGTTAGGGATTAAAGCATACGACTATGTCCTGCCATCTGTCTACCAGAAGAAGGTTTGTCCATCAACGACTATCAGCACCCCACAAATGCCTCCCCCATAGAAACAGGGGCAATAATGGGTGGTCTAAGCAATCGGATTGTTCTATCCTCCAAAGTGTCAAGGTAGGGTCCGTTGAAGAACATAACCAATACAGTTCAAAACTTCCCCAGAGAGTCCAATCCAATTCCCCAGGAAAGATGGAATTCATATCCCCAAGCAGTAAGCTTATCCCCAGTAGATTCTGGAAGCCTATCCTCGCAGAGCACGAACGCGTCGCCCGACTTGATTTAAAGAGTTATTTCCTTAACAGGATATAACTGGGTTATCCTCAGCCAAAAGCCACGGAAAGAGCGTCGTCGACGAAGTCTTCTTACCCCAGCGAAGTCCATCAAACACTTCCAACATAACAAGGGTATCCCCAGCAAGCCACTATCAACATTCATCAAAGCATCTCTACCCCCACAGAGTATGGCTCCCCAGCAGGGTCATTAGAGTATCTTTTCTCCCCGCAGAATCCGTCATTTGCCAAGTTCATCTCCCAACGGAGTCATCTTCTCCTACCGGTATTCTTGCAGTTATCATCCCCAGTGGAAGCGAAATCTATTCCTTAACATCAGCCCAGGATACGATTTCCCGGCACCCGTCAAGGATTTATTTTCTTAGACAAAAATACATTCATAAACAATCACATCTTCATACATTATAGCATGCATATGCATCATACTACACGCATCTCATTGATATTGAAGACATACAGTTCATGCATCACGATATTGCATACAATTATGTTGTGCCTTTTCAGGAAAAAGATCAATACCAAAATGATTACTGTCAACTATCGCAATTCTTTCTAGATATAGTTTCAGATATGACCCAGATATGGTGACGTTCTGATGCTACTTCCAGATTTCCTTCTAGATATAGTTTCAGATATGACCCAGATATGGTGACGTTCTGACGCTGCTTCCATATTTCCTTCAGGATATAGTTTCAGATATGATCCAGATATGGTGACGTTCTGATACTGCTTCCAGATTTCCTTCTAGATATAGTTTCAGATATGACCCAGATATGGTGACGTTCTGATACTGCTTCCAGATTTCCTTCTAGATATAGTTTCAGATATGATCCAGATATGGTGACGTTCTGATACTGCTTCCAGATTTCCTTCTAGATATAGTTTCAGATATGACCCAGATATGGTGACGTTCTGATACTGCTTCCAGATTTCCTTCTAGATATAGTTTCAGATATGACCCAGATATGGTGACGTTCTGATACTGCTTCCAGATTTCCTTCTAGATATAGTTTCGGATATGATCCAGAGATGGTGACGTTCTGACGCTGCTTCCAGATTTCCTTCTAGATATAGTTTCAGATATGACCCAGATATGGTGACGTTCTGATACTGCTTCCAGATTTCCTTCTAGATATAGTTTCAGATATGATCCAGATATGGTGACGTTCTGATACTGCTTCCAGATTTCCTTCTAGATATAGTTTCAGATATGACCCAGATATGGTGACGTTCTGATACTGCTTCCAGATTTCCTTCTAGATATAGTTTCGGATATGATCCAGAGATGGTGACGTTCTGACGCTGCTTCCAGATTTCCTTCTAGATATAGTTTCAGATATGACCCAGATATGGTGACGTTCTGATGCTGCTTCCAGATTTCCTTCCAGATATAGTTTCAGATATGACCCAGATATGGTGACGTTCTGATGCTGCTTCCAGATCTCCTTCCAGATATAGTCCAGATGTAAACCAGATATGGCAACGTTCTGACACTTATTCCAGTTGAAGATATTTCAAGGCCTTCTCTAGTCCAGCTAAATTGACTCCCAACAGATTTTTCAGATGAAGACTCAGTAGAAGTTATCCCAGATGGTCCCCTCTCCGACAAGTGCGTGAGGTGGTAATTCCTTTTTCAGATGTTTCCCTCTCCGACGATGAGTGTGAGGTGATAGTCTTCTATGGTTCCCTCTCTGACGGTGTGTGAGGGAGTAAGTCCTTTTCGGATGTTTCCCTCTCCAACGATGAGTGTGAGGTGATAGTCTTCTATGGTCCCCTCTCCGACAAGTGCGTGAGGTGGTAATTCCTTTTTCAGATGTTTCCCTCTCCGACGATGAGTGTGAGGTGATAGTCTTCTATGGTTCCCTTCCGACGGTGTGTGAGGTAGTAAGTCCTTTTCGGATGTTTCCCTCTCCAACGATGAGTGTGAGGTGATAGTCTTCTATGGTCCCCTCTCCGACAAGTGCGTGAGGTGGTAATTCCTTTTTCAGATGTTTCCCTCTCCGACGATGAGTGTGAGGTGATAGTCTTCTATGGTCCCCTCTCCGACGGTGTGTGAGGTAGTAAGTCCTTTTCGGATGTTTCCCTCTCCAACGATGAGTGTGAGGTGATAGTCTTCTATGGTCCCTCTCCGACGATGAGTGTGAGGTGATAGTCTCTTATGGTCCCCTCTCCGACGGTGTGTGAGGTGGTAATTCCTTCTTCAGATGTTCCCCTCTCCGACGATGAGTGTGAGGTGATAGTCTCTTATGGTCCCCTCTCCGACAAGTGCGTGAGGTGGTAATTCCTTTTTCAAGATGTTTCCCTCTCCGACGATGAGTGTGAAGTGATAGTCTCCTATGGTCCCCTCTCCGACAAGTGCGTGAGGTGGTAATTCCTTTTTCAGATGTTTCCCTCTCCGACGATGAGTGTGAGGTGATAGTCTCTTATGGTTCCCTCTCCGACGGTGTGTGAGGTGACAATTCCTTTTCCTATGATTCCCCTCTCCGACGGCGAGTGAGGTGATTCCCTTTCAGATTATAATTTTCTATGGCTCTCTTCCCGATACTGCGAAGATGGTAATTCCCGCCAAGATTTTTCTCAACGAGCGTTGTTGAAGTTAAAATCACCCAAGGTTCTCTTACCATTCATGCTAAGGCAGTAACCATACCTGGTTCATTCATCATCTTTTGAAGCTCCAGACTCAGCTCCTGTAACCAGTCAGGACACATCTATACCAAGCATCTGAAAATCAGCTCCTGCAACGTGTCAGGTACTCATTTGTTTCTTTTGCAGGTACGCAGGTTCTAGCTAAGGAATCTCCTACGCAAGCAACATCCAGATGGAATCTATAAGCCCATCATCCTATTCATCGAACTCTAAATGGCATCTATAAGCCCATTCCCCATCACACTGCTAACATGTGAGCGCAAATTTCTGGGCACTCTAGTGTTCAATCATCTTCTACCCTCGGATTACGAAAGGCACATCAGCCAATCTGCATCCTCAGGTCTAAGAAGATTGAACAGGGGCAACTGTTGCACCCCAAAATTTTCCCTCCCATATTCTTCAAGAAATTGCCAAGCCAAGTCACAAAATTCCCCAAGGATTGCACAGTGCAAAGGCCTCATATACAGTCAAAACTAGGGTTTGTGTTCTGATCAAGACAAGGAAGTTTTCAAAGGCCCAATCAAGTCTCATATGCCTACAAAGATGGTCAAGTATCCTCATATCAAGTTTCAAGGCATTCAGCTCAAAATTGCACAGTCAAAACCCCAAATTGCACTACAGTCAACTGTAGGGGCAAAATGGTCATTTGACAGTCAAAAGTTCAAATTTTTGGTCAACATATCATTTTGAAGCCACAAACATCATTTGATCAATGCTTGATCATGATTCTCAAAGTTTGGCTCAGAAAATCATCAAGATGCAAAAGTTACTATATTTGGACAGCTGAAAAAGTCAACTGAAATTGACCAGGGCATAACTTTCACATGGATTATCATAAAAATCCCATCCAAATCTCATTTTGAAGAGAAAGACATTTCCTACAACTCATCTTCATACTTCAAGTCCAAGAAATGCTCTCACAAAAAGTTATCAATTTCAACATTATAGGTCATTTTCAAAAGTCAACAAAAAGGGACTTTAAGTCAAAGGCCATAACTTGAGATTGGAAAATCAAAATGACATGGGACCAAAGGCATTGGTTAGAGGACTCAAAGGCCTTTCCAAAATGTCCAAGAACATGAGAAAATATTAAAAACTGAGCAAGTTATGCCTTGTGGAAGTTGGGAAATTTTTGGATATTTTGAAAAGTCAACATTGATCCAAATGACCTAAAAATGCTAATGGGCCCATTTTTCTTCCATGATTCATCATTCCAAGCATATGCACGACCACTTGGCCCAAAGGGAAGTATTTTCTCATTTTTTATTTATTTATTTGATTTTTTATTTATATTAATTCAATTAAATCAATTAAATATGTGGAAAATATCTAAATGAACCAAACAAATCTTTTTATACATGTTTTAAGGTCAAGATTTCGTGCACATGCTGATTAGGAAAGAATTGGAGTGATTGGCATAATTTGAACAAAGAACACATGAAAAAAAGATATGAAAAGATCTTTAAAATCAAATTTTCAAAAATCATCAATGCCATGGATTTTATTGAGTTTTGTTGACCTAATTGCTTCACTACATAATCAGAATCATAAACCTAATCCTAGGAGACCCTAAGCTGCGCAGAGAATGCCATTACAAACTTGAAAAATTCCTTGAAAACTCACAAACTGAAATCAGTGCTAGAGGTCAATTCAAAGCATAAGAATTGTTCCATTAGCTTCCTCAAGGTTCTCTGAACGTGTGCCAATCAAGAACAATCATCCAAACCTCAAAAATCGCTGTACAGAACCCAGAATTTTCTCACAAAATTGCATATTCGCATATTGATTTTAAGGCATTTCCATGACATTTAGTTTGTATATTCTTATTCAATGATGCTTTCTGATGCTTACCATGTGATTTAATTACGTTTTTACGCGTTATATACAAATATGCCATACTTGATTTTTAGGGTTTTCAGGATTCAGAATTAGGGCTTCTCAAACAAAGCAAAATTGAGGCTTAAGACCTAGACCATGAGGACGAACACGCTTGGACGAAGAGATTCATGTATTCGCGCTCAATTTATGGAGCCCTGAGACCTAATCGCTATTTCTTGGAAACCGGCCTAAGGCAACACGTCTAAAACCGTTGCAATATGTTCTTGTTTTCAGAAACAAAAAATAGAACGAAGAAGATGATGTGGTGGCGTGGTTTGGTTGGTCCGTTTGAAAAGTTCGCGCGTTCCAAACATTAACCGTTGTTTTCTCTTTTATTAATTGTCGTTTATATATATATCAAATGCGTTGAAGTGGTGTAGTGGCACAGGTGTGGGTTGGTAATGCTAGTGACCTGGGTTCGAGTCTCAGGTCTGTATAATTCTCAATATTATTTTTCTATAATGATTCCCATGCAGCGCCAGTGATAATACACACCATACATCCTCAAAGATCCACAGCCACGCGTCCCTCAGAAGCAGATCAAGGGCTCCAGATTGATGAGCACACTAAGCCCTAGTCAAACGCATCACACGCTACGCCAAAAGTCAAACGGATCCAAGCTTAATTGGGCCAGAATGCTAAGGCCAAACACCTCACAATTGGGACTGAACCCCTCCCTGGTTTGCCTTCTCCATATTTTTTTTATATTTTGTCTCTATTATTTTATTTACTTTAGTATTTTAATTCAGTTAATTATTATTTTTTACAAATTATAAAATACACAAAAAATCAGAAAAAAGAGCAAAATATAATATTTATTTATTTTAATGTTTTTATAAATAAATTCACATGTAAATATTTGGTATAATTAGGGTTTTTGCAATTTTAATTCTTTTTAATAAATCAAAAAACATAGAATTAGGTAATTGATAATTTTTTCTTTTAATCTTTTTTTCCTTTTCTTTACCATAACATTATTTACTTATTTTATTTTCATAATTAACTTGTAAATTAATTAGGGTTTCATTTAGGTTAAAAAAGGTCAATATTTTCTTAATAAACTTAAAATAATTAGAATTAGGTTTAATATTTAGTTTTAATTAATTATTTTTTCTATTAAATCTTAAAAATACAAAAACACCAAAAAACATTCCTTTTTAATTTTTTAATTGTTTATTCCTCATTAATTCTAATTAATTAAATTCATTAACTTTAATTTTTTTGGCAAAAGGGTCCAACGCCCATATTCTTAATTGTTTAATTTCGTACATTTATTTTATTTCGCTTAATTAATCATGTATCTCTCCCAAAGCGTTGTAACTTAACTTCTCGCACTTTTATTTCTTTTGCTTTATTTACTTTCCGTCAAATCGGGTCCGGTTTAATTTTGGCGATGTGGACCCGCGCCATTTGTAATAGCCTTAGATTTACTTTTTCCCGCAAATATTAACTGTTAAATAAGCATGCAAGAATGAATGGACTTAAATAAAATCAAGCGTAGATCACAACAAACATGACAAGACAAATATCAATGAAAACGACACACGAATCGCGCACACCACCCCTAGGGTACGCCTCACTGTTGCCTTGCCTCGAAAGGTGATTGTCGAGTAGAGGACGTCTTAGTAAGTCCTCATGATCCGGGAACCTGGCATGAGGGTAGCTTCTAAGGTGTCTTCCTATTGCTCTGGTGATCACCATGTCCCTACAAACTCGAATTGACCCGAACACCTCCAACGGTGGTGCTACCTACCTCTCATTGGTGGGATGGCACTACTTTAAAGGACATTTACACAGACGAATTCCTTAGGGTAGGTAGACGACTCATGGATACTTGCTCTCTTCAAAACAAACTGAAATCTTTTCACACCAACACTTTTCAAAAGCTTTCAAAGCAAATTTTTCAAACACTCTGACGTACGAGTCGAACTGAAATTTTTCAAAGAAACTTTTTAAACCCATAATTGAAAAGCAAACAAACAATTTTGAAAACACCTTGAGCAAGTATCTAAGAGCCCATGGATAACCATGGATAGAAAGGGTGCTAACACCTTCCCTTTCTATAACCTACCTCCCGAACCGAGAGCAATCTCTTTAAGGAATTTTTTCTGTGCTTTTGTCCTTTCCATTTGGAGAAAATAAAAGACGGTGGCGACTCTTGCTTCCGCGACATTTCGCGATCCAGCTTTAAACAGTCAGTTCCAGATCCACCGATCACAACCTCCGATACTATACCTGACAGTACTTGACAACTCAATGGGGTGTGTGCTGGGGCAGCATGACGAGTCTGGCCGAAAAGAGCATGCCATTTATTACCTTAGCAAAAAGTTTACCGACTGTGAGACCCGATACTCATTGCTCGAGAAAACTTGCTGCGCTTTGGTATGGGCTGCTCGCCGGCTGAGACAGTATATGCTGACTCACACTACCTTGTTGATCTCAAAGATGGATCCAATAAAGTACATATTTGAAAAGCCTGCTCTGTCTGGGAGAATAGCAAGATGGCAAATGATCTTGACGGAATACGACATCCAGTACACGACTCAGAAAGCTATCAAGGGAAGTGTATTGGCAGACCATTGGCACACCAGGCAGTAGACGACTATCAGTCAATGAACTTCGAGTTTCCAGACGAGAGTATCATGATAGTGACTGATTGTGAAGTACCTGGACCGGATGAAGGACCTGAGGAAGGATCCCGATGGTCTATGCACTTTGATGGAGCCTCCAACGCTTTGGGTAACGGTATCGGCGCTGTGATCATATCCCCTCAAGGCACTCATACTCCACTCACGGCCCGGCTATGTTTCAATTGCACCAACAACATGGCGGAGTATGAGGCATGCATCACGAGTCTTCAAGCTGCGATTGACTTAAGGATCAAGTTTCTGAGTGTCTTCGGAGATTCCGCTCTCGTGATCAATCAGATCAAAGGCAAGTGGGATACGAAACATCTGAACCTTATTCCTTACAAAGAATGTGTGTTGACATTGATCCCCCATTTCACAGAGGTAACTTTTGAACACTTCCCAAGAGAGGAGAATCAGTTGGCGGACGCGTTAGCTACAATGTCTTCCATGTTCAAAGTCAAATGGGACAATGAGGCTCCCCGGGTCATTATCTGGAAACTGGACGAACTGGCATACTGTTGTGATCTTGAGGCTGAAGTAGTGACTGAAAAACCTTGGTACCATGAGGTGAAGAGATACTTGGAAGCTCAAGAGTATCCTGAAGGTGCATCTGTCAATGATAAAAAGTTTCTGAGAAGGTTCGCAGTGAAGTTCTTCCTTAGCAACGACATCCTGTACAAGCGAAACCATGATTCGACCTTACTGCGTTGTGTGGATAAAGCTGAGGCAGAAAGGATCATGGCAGAGCTGCATGAAGGTACCTTCGGAACACATTCCAGTGGACACACCATGGCAAAGAAAATCCTTCGGGCAGGATATTTCTGGTCCACAATGGAAGCTGATTGTTACCAACATTCTCGGACGTGTCACAAGTGTCAGATTTATGCTGATAAGGTGCATATTCCTCCAGTTCCTCTGAATGTCCTGACTGCACCTTGGCCTTTTGCAATGTGGGGCATTGATATGATCAGTGAGATCAGACCTACGGCATCCAACGGGCATCGCTTCATCCTGGTGGCGATTGATTACTTTACAAAGTGGGTTGAGGCAGCTTCTTATGCTACAGTAACCAAGAACGTTGTAGCACGGTTCATTCGGCATAATCTGATCTATCGATACGGCGTCCTAGAAAGGATTATTACAGACAACGGTACCAATCTCAATAACAAGATGATCACTGAGCTCTGCGAGCAATTCAAGATACAACACCACAACTCTTCTCCCTACCGGCCGAAGATGAATGGGGATGTGGAAGCAGCAAATAAGAATATCAAGAAAATTGTGCAGAAGATGACAGTGACCTATAAAGATTGGCACGAGATGTTACCGTTCGCTCTTCATGGGTACCGAACCTCAGCAAGGACGTCAACCGGGGCAACTCCTTTCTCCTTGGTCTACGGTATGGAGGCAGTCTTACCGATCGAAGTGCAGATACCCTCTCTCCGGATAATGAAGGATGCAGACCTGAGTGAAGATGATTGGATCCAGACACGACTTGATCAGGTAAATCTAATTGACAAAAAAAGACTTGCTGCTATTTGTCATGGTCAGACGTATCAAAAGCGGATGATCAGGGCATTTAACAAAAAGGTCAGACCACAAGAGTATCAAGTTGGGGATCTGGTAATCAAACGCATCATCCTTCCTCAGAGTGATCCAAGGGGCAAATGGACCCCTACGTACGAAGGGCCATTTGTGGTTAAACATGTGTTCTCAGGAGGAGCCATGATTCTGACCACCATGGATGGTGACGACCTTCCTCACCCCGCCAATGTGGACATAGTAAAAAGATACTACGCATGATCAAAGACCCGCTAGGTTGACATACCTAGGCAAAAATTAGGGCTTCCCGGCGAACCAAAAGGGTTCGAGCAAAATGAGGGATGAAATGAAAAAAATCTGTACACCCGGCAAGTCGAAAACCTGAAAAGGCGGCTTGGGCAAAAATGGGTATCCCGATGGACTGAAAACCCGAAAGGGCGGTCCAGGCAAAAGTTAGGGATAAAGCGTAATACTATGTCTCATTGGATCACCCTGCATCCAGAATCCGGTATCAACTATCAAGTTCAGACGGTATTGATCAATCAGCTTCATCTTCAGCTAGGTCATCAAGTGATGAGACGCTCGAAGATATAAAGGCGATAGCAGAGTTGGAACCCAGTGGGATTATTCTTTTCACATAGCTGTTTTGTTTTCCCTTTGTACAAATTTGTATAAACTCTTTTATTCGGCGGCGTTCTCTTACTAGGACGTCAGCCTCTTGTACATAAATGCCTATTTACAGGCAAATTCAAAAAATCAATATAAATTCACTTTTCAGATCAATTGCCAATTGTTTTTCCTTTTTCTGTTTTGTTTTGCGAAGAACGTCCAAGGTTCAATTTGTGATATATGCATGTGACATTAATTGCTAACTCATAAATGTTTGCATACGAAACAAATGATTAATTACAGGTAACATTAGAAACAGGGGCAATAATGTTTGTCTAAGCGATCTAATTGTTCTGTCCACCAAGGTACCAAGGTAAGTGCAGTTGAAGAACATAACCAAGATGACTTAAGTCCCCAGAGAGTGAGCCAGCAAGTCAATGCACTCTCCCCAAGCAGAGTTATCCTGTCAGTCTTAAGGAAGTTGGGTATCCTCCAGCAGATCTCAACATTCCCCAGCATAATCATACAGACATTCCTAACAAGCATCCCCGGCAGTCTTGGTCTAAGATTGTTCCCCGGCGGTATACTAGACATTCAGTGGAGCCACTTCCCCGGTACATCCCAAAATTTCCCCAGGAGGGTCCAGTCCAGAAGTTTCCCCAGGAAAGTTCAATCCATCTCCCCAGCACGAAGCTTATCCCTAGTAGATTCTGGAAGCTTATCCCTCGCAGAGCACGAACGCGTCCCCCGGCTTTATTCAAAGTTTATTTCCCTACCAGGATATAACTGGGTTATCCTCAGCCAAAAGCCACAGAAAGATCGTCCTCGGCGAAGTCTTCTTATCCCCAACGGAGTCTATTAAGGCTTCCAACGTAACAACGGTATCCCCCAGCGAAGTTATGATCAACATCTCAACAGAGTACCCCTCTCCCCACAGAGTATTGTTCCCCAGCAAGATCGCTAGAATAATTTTCTCCCCACAGAGTAATCTCCAAGTTTATTCCCCAACGGAGTCATCTTCTCCTACCGGTATCCTTGCAGTCATCACTCCCCAGTGGAAACAGAGAATGCTATTCACATCAGCCCAGGATTTGACTTCCCGGCATCCGTCAAGGATTTATTTTCCTAAGACGAAAACATACATTCATAAACAACACATCTTCATACATTATAGCATGCATATACGCATCATGAACATACAATCTCATTCATTCTGAGAACATCTCGCATATCATACATCATGACATCACATACAACTAATGTTTCGTCTTTTCAGGACAAAAGTTAGTACAAAGATAATTTGCTATCAACTGTCGTGATTCCAGATCCGATTCCTGTATCTTGCCAGGGTGTATCTGTTGACGACTACAGTACCAGACTCGATTCCTGTATCTTTCCAGGGCACGTCTGAAGAGTTCGAAGATCCGATTCCTGTATCATGCCAGGGTGTATCTTTTGATGACTACATTACCAGACTCGATTCCTGTATCCTGCCAGGGCACGTCTGAAGAGTTCGAAGATCCGATTCCTGTATCTTTCTAGGGTGTATCTGTTGACGACTACAGTACCAGACTCGATTCCTGTATCCTTCCAGGGCACGTCTGAAGAGTTCGAAGATCCGATTCCTGTATCTTGCCAGGGTGTATCTGTTGACGACTACATTTCCAGACTCGATTCCTGTATCCTGCCAGGGCACGTCTGAAGAGTTCGAAGATCCAATTCCTGTATCTTGCCAGGGAGTATCTGTTGACGACTAAAGTACCAGACTCGATTCCTGTATCCTGCCATGGAACGTCTGAAGAGTTCGAAGATCCGATTCCTGTATCTTGCCAGGGTGTATCTGTTGACGACTATATTTCCAGACTCGATTCCTGTATCCTTCCAGGGCACGTCTGAAGAGTTCGAAGATCCGATTCCTGTATCTTTCCAGGGAGTATCTGTTGACGACTACAGTACCAGACTCGATTCCTGTATCCTGCCAGGGCACGTCTGAAGAGTTCGAAGATCTGATTCCTGTATCTTGCCAGGGTGTATCTGTTGACGACTACAGTACCAGACTCGATTCCTGTATCTTGCCAGGGAGTATCTGTTGACAACTACAGTACCAGACTCGATTCCTGTATCCTGCCAGGGCACGTCTGAAGAGTTTAAAGATTCGATTCCTGTATCCAGCCAGGGCACGTCTACATGAAGAGTTTGAAAGTCAACTCCTGTAACAGACCAGGTAATTTTCTTTCTTTCTCAGGTACGCAAGTTCTCGCTAAGGAATCTCTTACGCGATCGACCCCTCCCGATGGCATCTATAAGCCCATCTCCACGATTATCCATCACAGTTCCAAATGGCATCTATAAGCCCATTCCCGACAAGGTTCTGTCACATCTCCAAATGGCATCTATAAGCCCATCCTCCTATCCACCACCTCTCCAAATGGCATCTGTAAGCCCATTCCCGCTATCACACTGCTGATACTCTACTATGTGAGTGCAAATTTCTGGGCACTCTAGTGTTCAATCATCTTCCACCCTCGGATCACGAAAGGTATACAAGCCAACCTACATCCTCAGGTCTAAGAAGATTGAACAGGGGCAACTGTTGTACCCCAAAATTTTCCCTCCCATAAATCTTCAAAGTTTTTGACAAGCATCACCTCAAATGGTTCAAAGTCTACTCAAGGGCTACACAGTCAACCATCCTCCTAAGCCAGTCAAACTAGGGTTTTGGTTCTTGCAAGGAAGTTGAAGTTTTCAAGGGCTCAATCAAGTCTCCCATGCTGATACACATTGTCAAGCACCTACATGTCAAGTTTCAAGGCTCACAAGGTCAAGTTGCACAGTCAAAAACCCTAATTGCTCAACAGTCAACTGTAGGGGCAAAATGGTCATTTGGCAGTCAAAAGTCAAAAATTTTGGTCAACATCTTATTTTGAAGCCACAAACATCATTTGATCAATTCTTGATCATGATTCTCAAAAGTTTGGCTCAAAAAGCCTCAAGATGCAAAAGTTTCTATTTTTGGACAGCTGAAAAGTCAACTGTAACTTGACCAAGGCATAACTTTTTCATGGTTCATCAGAAAAATTCCATCCAATGCTCATCTTGAAGGGGAAGACATTTCCTACAACTCATATTCACATTCTAAGTCCAAGAAATGCTCTCACAAAAAGTTATCAATTTCAACATTATAGGTCATTTTCAAAAGTCAACAAAAAGGGACTTTAAGTCAAAGACCGTAACTTGAGATTGGTAAATCAAAATGACATGGGACCAAAGACATTGGTTATAGGAATTCAATACCTTTCCAAAATGTCCAAGAACATGATCAAAGCTTAAAAATTGAGCAAGATATGCATTGGATAAGTTGGGAAATTTTTGTGAAATGGCCAAAATCATTTATCCTTGAAACTTCATTTTTGACAAAAGGGGCCCACTTTTTCAACTTGAATCAGCTTGGCCATGCTTCCCACGTGTCCCACATTTTATTTCAAAATTTAAAATTAATTTTTTCATTTTTATTTGATTTTATTGGATTTAATTCATTTTAAATCCTTTAAAATCAAATAAAAATCAAGAAGGTTAATTAAGGGACATATTTGGTTTTGATTAGCCTTGAATCATCATTATACAACATCCCAAATTCGTACCAATGCCTAATCAAGCAAAAATTCAAATTTTGGTACAAAGATGGAAGGTGTTTTAATGGAGGTTTATGGCAAAATCTTATGTATGAATGCAAGGCTTCAAGGCCCTTAATTCCAATCAAGACTCATTACATATTGCATATACAAGTGATCACAAGCATATACACGACCTAAGCTGCGCCCAAACTCAGAAACCAACTTTGCATTTTCTCTCAAAAATTTCAAAACTGAAAACACACATAGAGCACGTTTCAAAGCCTCAAAACCATCCCAATCCATTCCTGATATTGCCAGGAAGCTTTCCCAATCAAAATCAGAACTCCACACGCAAAGAACTGGTATAACCAAGTCGCCCTGTTCATGAATTTTTACCTATTCATGTTTTCATTTTCATACCATATTAATGCCTTTTAATGTATGATTTATACTAACATGGTCATTCCAGAGCTAATGGTACCATTCAATTGAAGAATGGTTGCCTATATCAAAAGTTACCATGAACGATGCTTAGGGTTTCAAAGCTCCAGATTTGGGGTTTTACGCATAAGGCAAAATTAGCCAATCAAACTTGTACCATTGAAACCAGGAGACACACACGAACACAATCATCACCTCGCGCCCAATTTATCATTGCCCATGGCTTAATCGCTATTTTTCCTGGTCTTGTTTAGTGGGGGTTTAAAACCCCCGCTACTTGCTTTTATTTGCAGGTACAAAATGAGGAAGAAGCTTGTGTGGCACAGCATGATTGGAACATTCAAATTTCCAGCGCGTTTTTTGTGTTGAATATCATTAACTTTTATTTCTTGTTATAATATTTGATGTCCAGAATTATCACAAACGCGTTGAATGGTGTGGTGGTTGGGAATCTGATTGGTAAACATTGGGACCTGGGTTCGATTCCCAGGTCCCCCCACCTCTTCTATATTATTTTTCTCAAAGTATTTCCATGCAGCATGTTCTCAAGGGAGTACCATATGCCTTCACCATCTGGCTTGCCACGCGCCTGGAGATTCCAATCTGAAGGCCACCAAAGGGGCTAATCATACATGCCAGTCAATGGGTCCACATGCAATCAGAGAAGTCAAACAGGGCCTCACCCTTATTGGGCCAAATTGCTGTGAATTTACCTCCAAATTGGGACAACCATCCCCCATATGTTTGTATATTCTTTCCTTTTTTTATTCTCTTTTATTTATTTTAATTTATCTTGATTATTTTAATTAATTCTCCTAATACAAAAAATCCAAAAAAAATCAGAAAAGTAAAAATAAAAATATGTTTTATTTATTTTTTTTAATTCATTAATAGTTTTGTAAATAAATTTTAATAATCAAATTAGTTTAAATTAGGTTTTCAATTTTAATATTTTCTTAATAACTAAAAAATATAAAAATTAGGTTTTTTTTAGCATTTTACTCTTTTTCTCAATAATTAAATTTTTCTTATTAACCATTAATTAATTTTATAAATAAATATGTCATTTAATTAATTAGGGTAAATTAGGTTACAACTTAAACATTTTTTTCTTTAATAATTAAAAACAATTTAGAATTAGGACTTCTTTCAATATTAATTTTCTTTATTCTCATTAAATTTCATAAATACAAAAACAACAAAAAAATAACTTCTTTTCTTATTAAGTCAATTAATTAATTTGTAATTTTAATTTAATCTTTAAATGGTCCAACGCCCTCGCACTCTCGATTCTAATTTCTTTTCGCATGCTTACTTTTATTTTTCTTTTTTATGTAATTGCCCCAAAGCCTTGTAATAGATAATTAGGTCATTTACTTTCCGCACTTTTATTCAAATCGGGTCTTGGTTTAATTTGGCGATGTAGACCCGCGCCTTGTAATAGCGTAGGACCTTTATTTCCCGCATTTTTATTTTCCGCACCCTTTTAACTGCTAATCACATGAAAGAATGAATTCCCAAATAAAATCAAAGCGTAGCTCACCCAATGCATGACAAGACAAATAATAACTGAAAATGACACACAATTCACACACCACTCTTAGGGTACGCCTCACTGTTGCCTTGCCCCTCGAAACGTGGTCGTCGAGTACAGGATGTCTTAGTAAGTCCTTATGTCCATGAACATGGCATAAGGGTAGCTTCTAAGGTGTCCTACTGTTGCTCTGGTGATCACGTTGTTGCCTTGCCCCTCGAAACGTGGTCGTCGAGTATAGGACGTCTTAGTGAGTCCTTATGTTCCATTGATCTAGTTTCCTCGAAACAAGTTGCCTCGAAACGGTTGCCTCGGAATAAAAAGATCAATGGCATAAGGGTAGCTTCTAAGGTATCTTACTATTTCCCGGTGACCACACTGTCCCTAACCCTCGAATTGACCCGAACACCTCCAACGGTGGTGCTACCTACTTTTCAATGGTGGGATGGCACTACTTTAAGGACATTTACACAGACTAATTCCTTAGGGTAGGTAGATGACTCGTAGATACTTGCTCTAATTCAAAACAAATCAAAAACTTCTTTTCACACCGACACTTTGCAAAAAGCTTTCAAAACAACTTTTCAAACACTCTTGAGGACTGATACAAGAGTCGAACTGAAATTTTTAAAAACGAAATTTTTTCAAACCCACTCACACTTTGAAAAGCAAACACTTTTGAAAACACGAATGAGCAAGTATCTAAGAGCCCATGGATAACCATGGATAGAAAGGGTGCTAATACCTTCCCTTTCTATAAATCTACCTCCCGAACCGAGAACTAATCTCAATAAGGAATTTTTCTGTGCTTTTGTCCTTTCCATTTGGAGAAAATAAAAGACGGTGGCGACTCTTGCTTACCGCGACATTTCATGAAACCAGCTAAAAAACAGTCAGTTCCAGATCCACCGATCACAGGTTGGTCTTGTTCCCAAACCCTGATCAGCTTATAGATGTGAATGCTGTCAAGATTTTCATATCTCGGAATCCTGTGCCTACATTGCTTGGGGACATCCTCCACTCATTTTACACACGAACAATGAGGAAAAGAGGTGTTATCATGTGTTGTACTCCTCTTCTAGCAAGGTGGTTTATTTCTCACCTTCCTCAATCAGTCTTGAAGAATGAGCAAGGCTTGAGGTGGTCACAACGATTGATGACTCTTACACATTCTGATGTTCATTGGTGTTCTCGGTCCAGAGAAAATGTCATCATCATTGATCATTGTGGGGAATTCCCTAATGTCCCACTACTTGGCATTAGAGGAGGCATTACCTACAACCCCTGTTTGGATCTGAGGCAATTTGGGTATGCCGAAGGGATGGCCCTCATGACATGCTGATTCCAGACTTGGTTTTTAACTTCGACAAAGGTTTATCCAAGCTTGGAGGATGCCCAACAAGGTGGACAGTAAGACACTGGGACACAAGAATTCCATCCCCCTTGAGCCTTACCTCAAGTGGGTACGAACCCGTGCTCAGAGTCTTATGATGCCTTACCCCTACATTCTGCCTATGATCAAAGAGCTTGTTATGGAAGGAGAGGTTCCATACACCCTCCTACATCCTGACATGCCAACATCCTTGGAAGAATTGCAAAAGAGTTGGATACAGCTCAAGGAAGAACGAAATACTTTTGAACCCAGCTTCTACGCCAGGGAGAAGAAGGTTTTGGAACTTGCTCGTTGTGATACGGTGGGAGAACTGACTATGAGTTTTGCGTTTGTATTTGCACTTGGTCGGTTGAGCAAGAGTCACCACCGACTTTTTATTTTATCCTAAAGGAAAGGTTAAAAAAGCACAGCAAAAACCTTTTGAGATATTTCGTGGGTTCGGGGGGTAGATTATGAAAAGGGAAGGTATTAGCACCCTTTTCATCCATGGTTATCCATGGGCTCTTAGTTACTTGGTTTTTAGATCACTTGCCTTGATTTTCGATTGCTTTGAAATTGTGGTGTGTGTGTGTGTGTGTGTTTTTTGAAAGTGTTTTTGAAGAGATGCCTTGTTTTAGGCAACCAATGTATTCGACTCGTGTTTGAGTGTTTTACAAAAGTGTGTATCTTTTCGAAAAGATGTTTCAAATGTTTTTGAGAGTTCGTTTTGAAAGTGTTCGTGGAGTGTATTTTTTGAAAAGAAGGCAAGTGTTTTTGCAAGTTGATCTCAAGTAACTAAGATTTTTGTCTACCCTATTGTACTCAAAGTTTTTCTCTATGTTTTCAACCCTTTTTAACAATTTTGTTCCACCATTGAATTTGGTGGACAATCTTGCATTTAGGATGTTTAACGGGACGGACGCGGGTCATCGTATGGACCATGAATGCAATGGTGCCAAGTGTCTTTGGCAATTTGCTTTGAAGGGACTATGATCATTCCGTTTTAGGTAACTTTCGAAAGCGTCATCGAGGGACTTATGATCATTTGAACTCGTTTTGCCAAAGAAACTCGACGTGCAAGCATGGCCCATTTTGGAAGGCAACATGTGGGATTACCCTAGGGGGTGCAAGTGTGATTGTGTATTGATTTCATGTATTTGTCTTGTATTAGGTTATCTAACGTTTGATTTTATGTACATACAAACCCTAGGTCTAACCATGGTATAATTTGAAAGCGGTAAATTGCGGAAATGTAAAGTCTACGCTATTACAAAATAAGTATCCGGGAGTGGGGGTACAAATTTACAAATGGGGATGAGACTTTAGGAATGTAGTGTCCAATAGATTACAACCAAATCGAATCGATCAAATATAAATGTAACGTATAGCAATGTATAGAAATAGCAATTGTATGTGTATCAAGTGTATAATGTGAAATGTATTGTGTAAGGGTACGTGTAAGTGTATATGTTCATGTATGTAATTTATTTACAGGTGCGACAATGTGAATTTAAATGTGTATTATTTAAGAATTGTTTTAACTTAAAGAAAAGAATTAGATATTTATTTAATTAATCTTTTGTAATCTTGTATATTATTAATATGTACAAAAAGAATGTTTTAATTAAATGTTTTAGATTTTAATTGAATAATGTATATTAAAAAAATGTATTTTATTGATTATGTACAAAATGATATCTTGAAAAAAGGAAAATATTTGTCTTAAAAGAAAAATTATGTAACTATGTATTTATGTACAAATTATTTTAATTAAAAGAAATTGTACTTATCTTAAAGAGAATTTACATATAAATCAAAATAAGTTTAAATAAAAAAAGAGTGTTTTAAACTAATTCCAAATTTTTAGTATTTTATGCAAAGTATTATTTTCATGTCTTAATGTTTATTTACAAACAAAAATTAATTTGATTAGAAAGGAAAGAAAAAAGAAATGGTTAAGTTATATAAAAAGATTTTAAATGATAAAAATAAAGAAAAAGGAAGCCAATGGGTACTAAATGAATGGGCCAAAGGTTTGCTGGCCCAAACAGAATGTCCAGCGTGGGGGGGGGGGTGCATTTGTTAATTTGGAACGCTTGGGCTCAGTGTTTGAAACAGGCAAGGCCCAGCTGCAAACAATTGTTTTTAGGGTTAATCAACACTTTTTTCATTTTGGAATTGTTAGGGTTTGCTGAGAACGGCGCAAGAGTTAACTTCGTTTTTCGTTCATCTTTCGTTCCTTTGGCCATGGCTGTTTGAGCATCACCCCTTCGCCTAAGCCATCAGCGTCTCCTTCGCCTTCTTTCCCTCTCCATGGTTGGATCAAGCTAAACAGTGGAATGGGTAACGATTTCGCTTTTGCATGATTTACTGTTTTTGATTAAGTATTTTGATTTTGATTTGTTGTTGTGTTCATTATTGTTTTTGTTGGAGGTACGTGAGAAGGGATGAAAGAAAATATACTACCTTTACTGAAGAGGGGAAGGAATGGTGGAGGCGCTTAGGAGGCTCGACGGTGAAGGGGTATGCGCGATGAAGCTAGCTTTGCAAGGATATCTGGTACTCTTTGTCTCCCTTTTGGTTTGATGATGATATTGAACTGAAAACCCTTTTGTAAATTTCACTTCTTTCTTCTTCGTTGCCTCGTTGTATGCTTCTATACGCTTGAATATGCTTCTTTTACTCGTCTCTCTTTGCCTTGCTTTGAGCTGCCTTGTGTTTGGTTGTTGAAATGCCCTATGATGATGCAATTCTGAGGGCTCGTGGGTTTGGAAATTGATTTTGAAACAAGTTGATAGCCCTATGATGCTGTTGAATTGGTGTTTTGTATGCTTGTGAGATATGTGCCCAGTGATGATGCTCTCTGAGGGCTTTGATTTCTGTTTGTATCTCTGTGACGGTTTTTTAGAGTTTGACCCTTTTGGATATGGCTTTTGGGTATTTAGGTAGTTTATGAGCTTTTAAAGCTTGAAGCTTTTTGGTTTATGGCTTAGGCTTGACCTGAGGTCTGGTTTAGGATGGTACAGGTTCAAGGCTTTGGATGTCTGGTTATAGATTACAGGTTTTCTGGTTTATTGTTAGGCTAAGGTTTCAGGCCTGGTTCAGGGCTTAAGGCTTTTCTGGTTTTTGTTAGGCTTCAGGCAGGGTGAGTGTTTGATGGAGGCCAGCAGGTTTTATGTTTGTGGTGAGGTTTATGCAGGTCTGATGCAGGTTTTGATGTTACTTTGATATGGCTTTGGGTGTTGGCCAGTTTTTGAACTTTTGTTGACAGGTTCAGCAGGTTTGGCATATGCAGGTTTTGTATCTGGAGGGTTTTTGACAGTTTGTCCCAAGGTTCTTAGACTGGTGCAGTTTATGCTGGTTTTTGATGGTTGAGGCTTATGCTTCAGTTTGCATTCTTTTGTGTGTATTGGTTTGCCTCCTCCCTTACTGTACTGTGTTCAGTTTTTGTTTTATATATCTCTTCATGCCTAAAGCCTTGTAAACCTGCTTTCTCTTTCTCTTCTCTCTCTCTTCAGTACAGTTTGCATTAAAATAATGTTTGCATTGTACTTTATCTGAAAGGGCCACTCTTGGGAAATGATGAAAATGAACCATGTTGCTTGCATATCATGCTTTCTCTGCATTTTGTGTCTCTTCTTTTGACAGCTTCTTATCTTTGATATCTTTCCAAATCTTCTTTTGACAGCTTCCTGTACTTTTTGTATCTTTGATATCTTCTTTTTGACAGCTTGGGTAGCCTTTTGGATAGTTTGGGATTTTTGACAGAAAGTTTGAATTTGGACTCTTAGTTTGATTTGAACTGTGCAGTTGTTGTTTGAGATTTGAACTATGCAGTTTGTTTGAGATTTGAACTATGCAGTTTGACAATTTGACTTGTGCATTCTTTCAAAGTTTAACAAATAAATATTCATCCCTCTTTGTGAACCGGGAGAAATCCCGAGATTTGCAGAGAGGGCTAACTGATCCCAATCAGTGGCCCTTAATGATGAACTGTAATTTTATCTGTCTCTTTATTTATTTAACTGCTATTGACTTTTCTTCTTTTCATTTACAGATAAAAAAAATGAATGGAGCACTGGAGCAAGGGATAGCAGATGAAGAATTGAAGATTAAAAAAATGTTTAGGATAGCTTTTTTTATTTAAGTTTAAATAAATGTAAAATCATTGTTGTAAACAACAAAACAATTGTACAATTAATTTAAAAATCAATAAAAGTTTCTTTATCCAATTAATTATTTTTCCTCCTATTGTTTATTTATTATTTATAATTATTTAATTAAAATAATTGAAAATAAATTCCAATCATTTAATCTTAGAATAATAAATAATTTAAATAAACAATGCTTTAGCATTTGATCAGTTAAACCTGGCATTTCCAACATCCAAAGCAAAGCAACAGTTAATCACAACAACTGATCAGACGCATTCCCCTTTTTACTGATTTTTACCAAACACTGCAAATTCAAACTGAATGTATCCTTTCACTGATTTAATCACACAGTGCGAACTCAATCCAAATGTTTCAATCCATATCTCAGCATAACTTG
Source organism: Vicia faba (assembly GCA_948472305.1). Classification (NCBI taxonomy): domain Eukaryota; kingdom Viridiplantae; phylum Streptophyta; class Magnoliopsida; order Fabales; family Fabaceae; genus Vicia; species Vicia faba. Next base: position 10,363,067 of record OX451739.1, on the reverse strand, counting down.
AAAAGTGTTGTAGAATTTAAATCTTTCTGAGAACGCGCGCACAAAAACTCTAATTCCTGATTAAATGCCAAAGAACATTCGCCTGATCAAAGTTGAGCCAAAATCAACCAAAACCCTAAACCAACTGTTTGAAACATTCTAGAGCCCTGTAAATCAGTAAAACCCTAATTGTGTCTGACTGACGAGAAAAGTCCGTTTGGCCGATTCTTGAGCCAGTCTGAAAAATCAGGAAACGCCTAAAGCTGTGATTTCTTGAGGAAAAATGTGAGGGCAAATTTTAGGGTACAGCAGTTGCCCCTGTTCAATCTTCTTGAACCTGAAGAGTTAGATTGGCAAATTTGCCTTTCGCGACTTGAAGGTAAAAGAAGATTGGACACTAAAGTGCCCAGAAAATTTACACTCGGCGATGTGATGGTATAGGTGAATGGGCTTACAGATGCCATCTGGAAATGGGCTTAAAGATGCCATCTGATGCGATAGAATCTTGTCGGGGGATGGGCTTAGAGATGCCATCTGGAAATGGGCTTAAAGATGCCATTTGGTGACTGCTGATAGGAGGATGGGCTTATAGATGCCATCTGAGAATGTTTGTTGGAGGATGGGCTTAAAGATGCCATCTGGAAATGGGCTTAAAGATGCCATTTGGAAATGTTGAATTATATGTCAATGGTGAGTGGACGAGTATCAGAAAGGCACCCATGTTTTGGAACATCTCTGAATTGACATCCATGTTTGGAGAATCCGTAAACTATTTTTGAAGTTGAGATTGAATAAGCAATAGAACCACATCCGTTGTTGGGAAGCGTCCGTAAACTGTTTTCAAAAATCTTGGAGTTGAATAAGCAATAGAGCAGCATCCGTTGTTGGGAAGCGTCCGTAAACTGTTTTCAAAAAATGCATCTGAACAAGTTGATAGATTAACATCCGTTGTTGGGAAGAATCCATAAACTGTTTTCAGAAGTCTTGAGAAGAATCTGAACAAGCGATAGGTGAACATCCGTTACTGGAGAACTCGTGAACTGTTTTCAGAAATCTTGAAGTTGAATAAGCAATAGAGCGGCATCCGTTGTTGGGAAGCGTCCGTAAACTGTTTTCAAAAGTTGCATCTGAACAAGCGATAGATTAACATCCGTTGTTGGGAAGAATCCGTAAACTGTTTTCAGAAGTCTCGAGAAGCATCTGAACAAGCGATAGGTTAACATCCGTTACTTGGAGAACCCGTGAACTGTTTTCAGAAGTCTTGAAGTTGAATAAGCAATAGAGCAACATCCGTTGTTGGGAAGCGTCCGTAAACTGTTTTCAAAAATTGAGAAGAGTCTGAACAAGTGATAGGTTAACATTCGTTACTGGAGAACCCGTGAACTGTTTTCAGAAGTCTTGAAGTGGAAGAGGAACCGGTGTAGGGGTTCCTGATGATGTGTCCGTGTAAAACTGCATCTGAGTGAATCTGGAATAAGTATCGGAATGTCTCCGTGTCCGAGTCACATCTGAACTATTTCTGGATGAATCTCGGAAGATGATCTTTGTCTGTCGACTGATCTTACCTGAAAAGGTAAAGGGTTAGTTGTATGCAATGTCATGATGCATGATGCAATGTATGTGACACCAATGTTTATGACATGAATGTGATGAATGCGCATGTAAGCTGATGAGCTATCTTGCTGAGGATAAATGAATCCTGGATGGCTGAAGATAAAAGAATCTTGACTGCTGCCGGGGAAAATAATTCTTTGGCTGCTGCTGTGGAGGGCAAGAATCTTCTGATTGTTGAAAATGAGAAGTCTTGGGGCCACTGTTGGGGAGATCAGAAGCTTGGGTTGTATGCCAAACTACTGGGGTCTTCCTGTCTTGAGGAGATCTGTGTAGGATTTCCTGATGATGAGTCAGTGTAAAACTGCATCGGGTTTTTGAACACTTTTGACATTCGAATGCCCCAAGTGGTGATGTAGATAATTTCCTAGCTTGTTACAGGTGTTGATCTGGAACTCTTCAGACGTGCCCTGGCTAGATACAGGAATCGAGTCTAGAAATAGTCGTCAACAGATATGCCCTGGCTGGATACAGGAATCGAATCTGGAAATAGTCGTCAACAGATATGCCCTGGCTGGATACAGGAATCGAATCCTCAAACTCTTCAGACGTGCCCTGGCTAGATACAGGAATCGAGTCTGGAAATAATCATCAACAGATATGCCCTAGCTGGATACAGGAATCGAATCTGGAAATAGTCGTCAACATATATGCCCTGGCTGGATACAAGAATCGAATCCTCAAACTCTTCAGACGTGCCCTGGCTAGATACAGGAATCGAGTCTGGAAATAGTCGTCAACAGATATGCCCTGGCTGGATACATGAATCGAATCTGGAAATAGTCGTCAACAGATATGCCCTGGCTGGATACAGGAATCGAATCTTCAAACTCTTCAGACGTGCCCTGGCTAGATACAGGAATCGAGTCTGGAAATGTGATAGTTAACAGATATTCCCTGGCTAGATACAGGAATCGAATCTTCAAACTCTTCAGACGTGCCCTGGCTAGATACAGGAATCGAGTCTGGAAATGTGATAGTTAACAGATATGCCCTGGCTGGATACAGGAATCGAATCTTCAAACTCTTCAGACGTGCCCTGGCTAGATACAGGAATCGAGTCTGGAAATGTGATAGTTAACAAATATGCCCTGGCTGGATACAGGAATCAAATCTTCAAACTCTTCAGACGTGCCCTGGCTAGATACAGGAATCGAGTCTGGAAATGTGATAGTTGATTTGTTGAACACTTTTGACATTCGAATGCCCCAAGTGGTGATGAAGGAGTCTTGAATCAGATTACTCTGCATATTGAGAGATTTCTTGAAATCTTGACTGGACTGCCCCAGATTAATTGAATTTTGAAAGATCTGTTGGACCTTGACTGGACTGCCCCAGGTTAATTGGATTGTGACATGTCATGCCCCTTGCTGATAGGAGATTTGTCGTTGGAAGTGTTATCCTCTTGAAGTGATTTTGCTTACTGAGAGAGTTTTCGTTCCTCCGAACATTCGCTGTATGAAATTCTTCGCTGTCAAACAAAAAGCCAAATGCAGACAGTGATATTCAAGCAATGCAAAGTTTATGTTTGTCTCGAAGTTTTGAAAAATGCGTTTTTAGCAGAAAACCTTTTTTATAAGACAGATCAACACAAGATTTTAGAGCAAAGCCCTACAGGAGTCAGGATACCTTTTGTAACAGTATGCTTTCGAACTAACCCATGCTTCAATTAGGACTTTTGAAGGGTTGTAACGTGGCTTGGTTCGCGGTTTAAGAAACAAAGGATAAAGGCTCAAAGTATATTTGTACACACCCGCTCTTCGTGATGTTCTCCAACCTAAGCTCAATTAATTGTGCGTCATACTCTGTTTTGAGTTCAGAACGACTTTTGGGCGATGGTTCATCAGTTGAATTTGGGGAGACAGTCATCATCTCCTTTTTTCTTTTTCAACATTTTTTCATGTTGTTGAGGATTTTGTAATGACCTCACTATTTTGATTTTGATTTGTTATCCCTAACTTTTGCCTGACTGTTCCCGTTTTTTTTTCGAGATTACCGTCAGCGGGATGCCCTAGCTTTCTTAAGCCTCCTTTATAGGTTTTGGCTTGGTGGGCTTTTCTCTTTTGAGAGATTGACTGTCTATGTGATGGGGAACCACCCTTGTCTTTTGATTCCAAAGGAACGCTTTTTTTTTTGACGTCGTTCGTTGTGTTACGAGCTGAGAGTTTGCGACTTCAATGCGCGTTTCTCTTGAATTAACTGAGATACTACCCTGCCCCAGGTTTATATCAAAGGTTTTGATTGTTTAGAACAGAAAACTCCTACTTCTTTGGCTCGAAGGGGTTGACTAGGGATTATCTTCCTTATAACTCCAGTGTTTGGGAATTGAAAGAAATGCCTGTACATCATCAGCAAGGTCTGTTCAAAAGCATACTGTATAAGATCATGGTATTGTTTCGTCATCCTCCCTCTAAAGGCTTGCAGCTTTTTATCAAGAGTTAAATATCATAAAGAAAGCATAAGAGTAGTGAAACGAATGGATGAATTCAAGACAAACATATGCAATGCATTAATGAAAACAGAGTTTAACATCAACAGATAATTGTTTGACAACAAAAGAAATTACAACTTTGAAAATTCAAAATGAAGCAAAAGTCTTTCAGCTTGAGCTTTGTCACTTCAGGTGGAGAACCCTTTAACGGAAAATCTTCATCTCGCCGTCTGGCATGAATTCCAGCACTCCAATGTCGATCAGATCTTGAATCTTGTTCTTCAAGGCCCAACAGTCGTTGGTGTCGTGTCCCGGGCTGTAGGAATGGTAAACACAAAATGCGTCGGGACGATAGTTAGGAGAGGAGGTATTGAGCTTCTGAGGAGGATCCTTTAAGGTAAGTAGGTTGACCTCCATCAGGCGCTTCAGTATAAAGAATGATGGTATTTCAGTCTCCGTGAACTGTCTTCCCGACGTTTCTTGCTTACGCCGATTACCCCGTTGACGCTGGCGAGGTTGTTGATGGGCTTGTGACCTTGAAGCAAGCAAAGGAGCTTTCCCCTTGTCTTCTTGAGTGGATGGAGGCTGAGCGGTGACTTGCTCTTCAACCTCAGATGTTTGCCCCAGTTAGTTGTTTGGAAGCAGTTGACGGACAAGAACTCTGAGTTCCTCTTGTCTTTGAGATAGGTCTTGGATGAGAGCCATCTGGCCCACCAACTGTCCCATCACTTGGGTCCTCAATGTTGTCAGATCAAACTGCAGCTCCGCAAGCTGATCACTCCTGGCATTGTTTGAATTCTCCAAGCCCTTTGTGAGGAGAGCTTTCATCTCTTCTTGCCCCAGAGACATATTCAGGAACATCTCCTGCAGCTGAGCAGTCTGGTCTTGGATGTCTTTGACAGACCTTTCTAGAGCCATCTCTTACTGAAATAAACAGCAGGAGAGTAAGGAAACCTGAAAAAGGAAAAATTGTCAAAATGCAATGCATGATATGTGGATGCATGCTTTCAAGGATCTCTTGGGGTAGACACAAGAAAATGTTAGAGGTGGAACTTTTGATCTTTGATTGGAGATATTCGCACCGGTGGATGTCTTTCCACGAGAATCAAGCTCACCATGTCGAGTGGGTCATAGCCCCTGATTCAAGTTGTTGTAGTTGATCTTTGACTGGAGAACTTTGTATCGGTGGGTGTCTTTCCACGAGAATCAAGCTCACCATGTCGAGTGGGTCATAGCCACTGATTTAAGTTGTTGTACTTGATCTTTGATTGGCATTGGTTAGAGGAGAAACCTCTTGCCCCTTGGTAGACGTCTGGTTCAACGTAACCCTGCATCAAAAGAACCCTCGAGATCTTTGAAATGGTTATTGAAAATGCTATGGTATGATGTCATGATGTTATGTACATGTATGCGAAAAGCAAGTGAGTGTATATACAGGCAAACATATTCACACAAAGCAAACAAGTCCTTAGGTTTAGGCTTGCATGGGGTTTAGGTAAGTACCCTCTTGAAGTTAGTTGGCTCATCCTGTCCTAAAATAGAAACCGGGTTCTAAGGAGCTCAATATCATTGGATTGTTTTCTGTGTTCATCGTTTCGGTTTAGCCACTTACTGGCGACCAAAATATTCCAAGAAAACAACCCTCAAATGAGTGTAGTATCGAGTATCTACCAACTTTGGACTGCACCAAAGTCGGTCATCTCACTACCCCTAAAAAGGCTAAGATGGTCAATTAAGGTTCTAAGAGTTCGTTAGTGCTTCACGACATCACTCAGCGGCCCCGTACTCTCCTTGATTGAACTCAAGGGTTACCGGTACTCACAAATATGTCACACTAACATAGCTTACTGCTTCAACCATGTCGGTATACCCCGCACAGTTCCCTCACAGTTTTTTTGCTATTTACCTAAGAAGGTGCCCCAAATCTGGGTGTAGGATTTACAACAAACCCAAACAAGAACCCAAAAGATAAAGCAATCAAGTCAATCAAAGCAAGAAAGTAAAGGTGATCTAAACCCTAAGGTAACCCCACTTTTAAGTCTGTCCCCAGCAGAGTCGCCAGTTCTGTGATACGGTGGGAGAACTGACTATGAGTTTTGCGTTTGTATTCGCACTTGTTCGGTTGAGCAAGAGTCGCCACCGACTTTTTATTTTATCCTAATGGAAAGGTTAAAAAAGCACAGCAAAAACCTTTTGAGATATTTCGTGCGTTCGGGGGGTAGATTATGAAAAGGGAAGGTATTAGCACCCTTTTCATCCATGGTTATCCATGGGCTCTTAGTTACTTGGTTTTTAGATCACTTGCCTTGATTTTCGATTGCTTTGAAATTGTGGTGTGTGTGTGTGTGTTTTTTGAAAGTGTTTTTGAAGAGATGCCTTGTTTTAGGCAACCAATGTATTCGACTCGTGTTTGAGTGTTTTACAAAAGTGTGTATCTTTTCGAAAAGATGTTTCAAATGTTTTTGAGAGTTCGTTTTGAAAGTGTTTGTGGAGTGTATTTTTTGAAAAGAAGGCAAGTGTTTTTGCAAGTTGATCTCAAGTAACTAAGAGTTTTGTCTACCCTATTGTACTCAAAGGTTTTCTCTATGTTTTCAACCCTTTTTAACAATTTTGTTCCACCATTGAATTTGGTGGACAATCTTGCGTTTAGGATGTTTAACGGGACGGGCGCGGGTCATCGTATGGACCATGAATGCAATGGTGCCAAGTGTCTTTGGCAATTTGCTTTGAAGGGACTATGATCATTCCGTTTTAGGCAACTTTCGAAAGCGTCATCGAGGGACTTATGATCATTTGAACTCGTTTTGCCAAAGAAACTCGACGTGCAAGCATGGCCCATTTTGGAAGGCAACATGTGGGATTACCCTAGGGGGTGCAAGTGTGATTGTGTATTGATTTCATGTATTTGTCTTGTATTAGGTTATCTAACGTTTGATTTTATGTACATACAAACCCTAGGTCTAACCATGGTATAATTTGAAAGCGGTAAATTGCGGAAATGTAAAGTCTACGCTATTACAAAATAAGTATCCGGGAGTGGGGGTACAAATTTACAAATGGGGATGAGACTTTAGGAATGTAGTGTCCAATAGATTACAACCAAATCGAATCGATCAAATATAAATGTAACGTATAGCAATGTATAGAAATAGCAATTGTATGTGTATCAAGTGTATAATGTGAAATGTATTGTGTAAGGGTACGTGTAAGTGTATATGTTCATGTATGTAATTTATTTACAGGTGCGACAATGTGAATTTAAATGTGTATTATTTAAGCATTGTTTTAACTTAAAGAAAAGAATTAGATATTTATTTAATTAATCTTTTGTAATCTTGTATATTATTAATATGTACAAAAAGAATGTTTTAATTAAATGTTTTAGATTTTAATTGAATTATGTATATTAAAAAAATGTATTTTATTGATTATGTACAAAATGATATCTTGAAAAAAGGAAAATATTTGTCTTAAAAGAAAAATTATGTAACTATGTATTTATGTACAAATTATTTTAATTAAAAGAAATTGTACTTATCTTAAAGAGAATTTACATATAAATCAAAATAAGTTTAAATAAAAAAAGAGTGTTTTAAACTAATTCCAAATTTTTAGTATTTTATGCAAAGTATTATTTTCATGTCTTAATGTTTATTTACAAACAAAAATTAATTTGATTAGAAAGGAAAGAAAAAAGAAATGGTTAAGTTATATAAAAAGATTTTAAATGATAAAAATAAAGAAAAAGGAAGCCAATGGGTACTAAATGAATGGGCCAAAGGTTTGCTGGCCCAAACAGAATGTCCGGCGTGGGGGGTGCATTTGTTAATTTGGAACGCTTGGGCTCAGTGTTTGAAACAGGCAAGGCCCAGCTGCAAACAATTGTTTTTAGGGTTAATCAACACTTTGTTCATTTGGGAATTGTTAGGGTTTGCTGAGAACGGCGCAAGAGTTAGCTTCGTTTTTCGTTCATCTTTCGTTCCTTTGGCCATGGCTGTTTGAGCATCACCCCTTCGCCTAAGCCATCAGCGTCTCCTTCGCCTTCTTTCCCTCTCCATGGTTGGATCAAGCTAAACAGTGGAATGGGTAACGATTTCGCTTTTGCATGATTTACTGTTTTTGATTAAGTATTTTGATTTTGATTTGTTGTTGTGTTCATTATTGTTTTTGTTGGAGGTACGTGAGAAGGGATGAAAGAAAATATACTACCTTTACTGAAGAGGGGAAGGAATGGTGGAGGCGCTTAGGAGGCTCGACGGTGAAGGGGTATGCGCGATGAAGCTAGCTTTGCAAGGATATCTGGTACTCTTTGTCTCCCTTTTGGTTTGATGATGATATTGAACTGAAAACCCTTTTGTAAATTTCACTTCTTTCTTCTTCGTTGCCTCGTTGTATGCTTCTATACGCTTAAATATGCTTCTTTTACTCGTCTCTCTTTGCCTTGCTTTGAGCTGCCTTGTGTTTGGTTGTTGAAATGCCCTATGATGATGCAATTCTGAGGGCTCGTGGGTTTGGAAATTGATTTTGAAACAAGTTGATAGCCCTATGATGCTGTTGAATTGGTGTTTTGTATGCTTGTGAGATATGTGCCCAGTGATGATGCTCTCTGAGGGCTTTGATTTCTGTTTGTATCTCTGTGACGGTTTTTTAGAGTTTGACCCTTTTGGATATGGCTTTTGGGTATTTAGGTAGTTTATGAGCTTTTAAAGCTTGAAGCTTTTTGGTTTATGGCTTAGGCTTGACCTGAGGTCTGGTTTAGGATGGTACAGGTTCAAGGCTTTGGATGTCTGGTTATAGATTACAGGTTTTCTGGTTTATTGTTAGGCTAAGGTTTCAGGCCTGGTTCAGGGCTTAAGGCTTTTCTGGTTTTTGTTAGGCTTCAGGCAGGGTGAGTGTTTGATGGAGGCCAGCAGGTTTTATGTTTGTGGTGAGGTTTATGCAGGTCTGATGCAGGTTTTGATGTTACTTTGATATGGCTTTGGGTGTTGGCCAGTTTTTGAACTTTTGTTGACAGGTTCAGCAGGTTTGGCATATGCAGGTTTTGTATCTGGAGGGTTTTTGACAGTTTGTCCCAAGGTTCTTAGACTGGTGCAGTTTATGCTAGTTTTTGATGGTTGAGGCTTATGCTTCAGTTTGCATTCTTTTGTGTGTATTGGTTTGCCTCCTCCCTTACTGTACTGTGTTCAGTTTTTGTTTTATATATCTCTTCATGCCTAAAGCCTTGTAAACCTGCTTTCTCTTTCTCTTCTCTCTCTCTTCAGTACAGTTTGCATTAAAATAATGTTTGCATTGTACTTTATCTGAAAGGGCCACTCTTGGGAAATGATGAAAATGAACCATGTTGCTTGCATATCATGCTTTCTCTGCATTTTTCATCTCTTCTTTTGACAGCTTCTTATCTTTGATATCTTTCCAAATCTTCTTTTGACAACTTCCTGTACTTTTTGTATCTTTGATATCTTCTTTTTGACAGCTTGGGTAGCCTTTTGGATAGTTTGGGATTTTTGACAGAAAGTTTGAATTTGGACTCTTAGTTTGATTTGAACTGTGCAGTTGTTGTTTGAGATTTGAACTACGCAGTTTGTTTGAGATTTGAACTATGCAGTTTGATAATTTGACTTGTGCATTCTTTCAAAGTTTAACAAATAAATATTCGTCCCTCTTTGTGAACCGGGAGAAATCCCGTGATTTGCAGAGAGGGCTAACTGATCCCAATCAGTGGCCCTTAATGATGAACTGTAATTTTATCTGTCTCTTTATTTATTTATCTACTATTGACTTTTCTTCTTTTCATTTACAGATAAAAAAAATGAATGGAGCACTGGAGCAAGGGATAGCAGATGAAGAATTGAAGATTAGAAAAATGTTTAGGATAGCTTTTTTTATTTAAGTTTAAATAAATGTAAAATCATTGTTGTAAACAACAAAACAATTGTACAATTAATTTAAAAATCAATAAAAGTTTCTTTATCCAATTAATTATTTTTCCTCCTATTGTTTATTTATTATTTATAATTCTTTAATTAAAATAATTGAAAATAAATTCCAATCATTTAATCTTAGAATAATAAATAATTTAAATAAACAATGCTTTAGCATTTGATCAGTTAAACCTGGCATTTCCAACATCCAAAGCAAAGCAACAATTAATCACAACAACTGATCAGACGCATTCCCCTTTTTACTGATTTTTACCAAACACTGCAAATTCAAACTGAATGTATCCTTTCACTGATTTAATCACACTGCGAACTCAATCCAAATGTTTCAATCCATATCTCAGCATAACTTGAAAAGTGCTGTAGAATTTAAATCTTTCTGAGAACGCGCGCACAAAAACCCTAATTCCTGATTAAATGCCAAAGAATGTTCGCCTGATCAAAGTTGAGCCAAAATCAACCAAAACCCTAAACCAACTGTTTGAAACATTCTAGAGCCCTATAAATCAGTAAAACCCTAATTGTGTCTGACTGACGAGAAAAGTCCGTTTGGCCGATTCTTGAGCCAGTCTGAAAAATCAGGAAATGCCTGAAGCTGTGATTTCTTGAGGAAAAATGCGAGGGAAAATTTTGGGGTACAACACTCGTCGACTTCACGAAGAGTAGAATCTCAACACCTACATAGCACCAAAGAGGATGTGCAACGTCTTTTTGCATTAGAATTTTGTAATATTTTGCCCATGGGGCATTTATGTACTAACAAAGTTCTTCTTATTAATATGACGTGTGTTCTTTTTGTTTGCAACAAATTTGAATTTCTGAATCCTTGAATGCATTACATGAATACATATCATTCATCATATGCATAAATAGGTCTTCATACCAGGTTTCCTTATCTCTCTGCTGTTTATTTTAGCAAGATGGATATAGAGCAGACGGTCAAAGATCTACAAGCACAGAATTCGCAGTTCCAACAACTCCTCATGACCTTGGCAAAGGGTCAAGAGGACCTTAAAGCACTGTTAGAGAAGGAAAAAGAAAAAGAAAAGGAGAAAAAGAAAAATAAAAGAGTTGGTGTGGTCACTATGGGAAGAAGATTTGAGAACCAAGCTAGAAGAGTCCTGGATTCCCCTCGACGTCTGATGAAGGGGTTGGCAAAGGAAAGGGAGTTGCAGTGCCCTCTGAGTTTGAAGAATAGGAAGAAGAAGAAGAGGATGAAGATTACACTGAGCAGCAGTACCCTCCTGCGGACGATAAGTATAAGAATCTGGAAGATCGGTTGGCAGCCATGAAGGTACAAAGAGTACCTGGGCTGGATTTCGAAGAGCTAGGGTTGGTTGCTAGGATTGTGATTCCCCCTAAATTCAAGGTGCTTACATTTGCTAAATACGATGGTTTGTCTTGTCCGAAGATGCATCTACGGTCTTACGTCAGAAAGATCTAACCTCATTCTTCTGATAAGGATCTATGGGTCCACTTTTTTCAAGATAGTTTGTCGGGTACGCAATTGGATTGGTTCTACCAGCTTGAAAGATCTGATGTACATAACTGGGAGGATTTGGCTACTGCCTTCTACAGACAATACCAATATAATGCGGATTTAGCACCTACTCATACTCAACTACAGAGTATGGGTATGGTCTCTAATGAAGGCTTTAAGGAGTATGCCCAGAAGTGGCGGGACTTGGCTGGAAGGGTGCAACCACCATTGTCTGAAAGAGAACTTGTTGATATGTTTTTGGGGACTCTGTCAGGTCCATTTTTCAATCACTTGATCAGGAGCTCATCTGCCGGGTTCACCGAACTAATTCTGACTGGTGAAAGAGTCGAAGCTGGTATTAAGAGCGGTAAAATTCAGAAGGATGCATCTGCTTCCGCTGCTATCAAGAAAACTTTTCCAGCCAAGAAAAAGGTCTCAGCTGTTTACTCCCAGAGAAATCAAGGAAGATTCGAGTGCCGACCAGCGGTAGGGGATGTGATGATTCAGAATTCCATAGCCGATCAATCTGGAAGCAGTCAACCCAGAACCAATCAACCAAGAGGGGGAAAGCCTGCTAGACAATTCACCAAAATAAACATGACGCCTGCCCAGGTTCTCCCCCATCTCTTGAAGTTAAACCTTACAACCTTGAGGGAGCCACCACAAAATCCGAATACAACTTCTCCTTTTTACCATGCCAACGCTAAATGTGCTTACCATTCAGACAACATAGGGAACGACACCAACAAATGTTGGGCCCTCAAAAACAAGATCCAAGATTTAATAGATGCCAAGGAGGTAGAGTTTGACGCACCTGAAAAACCTAATGTGATATCCGCTCCAATGCCAAAACATGGTCATAATGTCCATTCTATTACAGAAGATCTTTATGTAGCTGCTGTTGAAGACTTAATGACTCCATTGCCAATGATCAAGATGAATCTGTTGAAAGTCGGGATTTTCCCAGGCTGTGAAAAAGATTGTTACCTTTGTTCGACCTTGCAATCCGACTGTCCCTATTGAAGTCAGGCATCCAACGCCTGATGGATAGTCAAGAAATCCTCTTCAAGAAAACTCCTGTTACTCCAATTAATGATGTTGCTATAATCACCATTTCCGACAATCTTTCCAAGGTCTCCAAAAGACATGTTAAGATTACACCCGATCCAAAGTTTGTACCTCTGAAGATAACAATGCCGGGGCCTATCCCATACAAGTCCAACAAGAAAATACTGTTGAATTATGGAGGAGAGATCTTCTACCACGGTGTTAAGCAGATCGAATCAGTTAAAGAGAATTCCGATGAAGACACTCCTGACATAGGAAATATTGCGGGGACAAGTAAGATCACTCGTAGCGGAAGAGTCTTCTCTCCGGAGATTGCTCCTCCAAAGGCAATCTTCGGACCCTCAAGTGATCTTAAGGTTACTCCTGTGCCAGTCAAGATATTTGTGCGAAGTCCAGTTATTGAAGAAATTGTTACTCCCGAAGTTGTACCCTCTGCTGTTAGTACTGATAAAGGCAAGGGGATCCAAGAAGTGCCCGTTAGGACGAGGGCTCAGCCTTTGGTCATTCGCGAAACCACCCAAAAGGAAATGGAGGAGATTTTAAAAATAATTAAGAAGAGCGACTATGATGTCGTAGAGCAGCTGGGGAAAACCCCTTCAAAAATCTCTATGCTGGCCCTATTACTTTGCTCCGAAGCCCATGCTAAAGCCTTGATCAAATTTCTGAAGACGGCCCACGTGCCTCAAGAAACTTCTGCATATCAGTTTCAAGAGTGTGTAGCTAGTCTTACAGCAGACAATGGTCTTGGCTTCTCTTAAATGTCCTACCAAAGAAAGCATTGGACAGATTGGACTGTGAGGGTTTGACCTTAAAGCCCAACAATATCATTGTTAGAGCCTTTGGCGGTTCTAAGCGGATGGTTCACAGAGAGGTGGACATCCCAATTAAGGTGGGTACATAAATTTTCAACTCTACATTTTATCTGATGGACATCCGTCCTTCATATTCTTGTTTACTGGGAAGACCTTGGATCCATAACGCTGGGGCAGTCACTTCTTCTATACACCAAATGCTCAAATACCCAGTCCAGGGTAAAATCATAACAGTTCATGGTGAGGAGGAGTATATGATAAGCCACCTCAACTCTTTACGCTATGTGGAGTTAGATGGTGAATTCATAGAAACACCTTTCCAACACTTTGAAGAGGTTTCTGCTGAAGTTGCGACAGCTAAGACAACGACTTCTGTACCCATCATTACCAAGCCTGTGTCCCGGATGTCATCCCTTAAAGATGCGAAGGCTGTGATCGAGGAAGGAGGAAGCACGGTATGGGGTCAACTTCCATATTTTCCTTACAAGACAGATAAGTTCGGTTTGGGTTTCACTGCTGCTGGTCAGAAGGCTGTGCGTCGCTCTCGGGCTGGAGGACCACCATTAAAGATCACTCATCACGGAGTTCATGCTTTGGAAGATGTTGAAGATGAGAGAAATTTTGAAGATTGGATTTTCCCGACCATTGAAGGAGGACTGAACAACTGGGAGGCGAAAGACTTTGTTCCCATTACTTTCATCAATCAGTAATTTATCTTTTGAACATTTTCGTTGGTCTGTAATAATTATTAAACAATTCGTACACTCTTTTTGCCTTGTGCCTTACCCGGGGCATATAGGTCCATTTGTAAGGGTTTTGATTCTTCATTTTCATATGCCATTTTTAATGAATCATGGACGTTTTCATATATAAACTTTTGTGTTCATTTTCTTTCTTTTTACATTTTATTTTGTTTAAAGGTGGCTATCCCTTACACACACCCACACTCACAAAATGCAGGTACCCGTCCACTCCGGATTCCATGAGTAACAATTCTGCTATGGCTTTCAGTGACTCTGAAGATCTGGTCAATCATGCCGAGTACGAAGGTGATGAAGACTGTGAAGTGCCTAGAGAGTTGGCTAGACTTTTACAACAGGAATAAAGGGCTATTCTACCTCACGAGGAGTTGTTAGAGACTATCAACTTGGGAACAAAGGAAGACAGAAAAGAGGTTAAGATGGGTTCCAACCTAGAGCCAAGTGTCAAGGAGCGTTTAGTTCAGCTGTTGAATGAATATGTTGAGATCTTTGCCTGGTCCTATGAAGACATGCCGGGACCGGATACAGACATTGTGGTTCACCATCTCCCTACAAGAGAAGATTGTCCACCAATCAAACAGAAAGTCCGCTGAATGAGGCCCGACATGTCCGAAAAGATCAAAGCTGAAGTGATGAAGCAGTTCAATGTTGGATTTCTTGTTGTTACTTCCTATCCATAATGGGTTGCTAACATTGTGCCCGTGCCTAAGAAGGACGGCAAAGTCAGAATGTGCGTGGATTACAAAGACTTAAACAGGGCTAGCCCTAAAGATGAATTTCCACTACCGCACATTGACATCTTGGTTGACAATACATCTCAACATAAGGTATTCTCTTTAATGGATGGACTTTCTGGATACAACCAGATCAAAATAGCCCCCGAAGACATGGAGAAGACTACTTTTGTTACGCAGTGGGGTACCTTCTGCTATAAAGTGATGCCATTCGGACTGAAGAATGTCGGGGCAACCTATCAGCGGGCCATGGTAGCTTTGTTTCATGACATAATACATCATGAGATTGAAGTCTACATAGACGACATGATAGCCCGTTCACAAACAGAAGAAGAACACCTCAACCATCTGCAAAAGCTGTTTGTCAGATTAAAGGAATATAAGCTCAGACTGAACCCTAATAAGTGCACTTTCAGAGTCAGGTCCGGTAAACTCTTGGGATTCATCGTCAGCAACAAAGGCATTGAGGTCGATCCTGCCAAAGTCAAAGCCATACAAGAAATGCATGCCCCTCGCACTGAGAAGGAGGTAAGAGGTTTCTTGGGACGCCTAAACTACATTGCAAGGTTCATCTCTCACCTAACATCTACATGTGAACCAATCTTCAAGCTGCTGAAGAAAGATCAAGTGGTTAAATGGAATGATGACTGTCAAGTTGCTTTCGATAAAATCAAGGAGTATTTGCTGGAACCTCCTATCTTGATGCCACCCGTTGAAGGAAGACCTTTAATCATGTATCTGACTGTCCTGGAGAATTCAATAGGGTGCGTACTGGGCCAACATGACGAGTCTGGCCGAAAAGAGCATGCCATTTATTACCTTAGCAAAAAGTTTACCGACTGTGAGACTCGCTACTCACTGCTCGAGAAAACTTGCTGCGCTTTGGTATGGGCTGCTCGTCGGCTAAGGCAGTATATGTTGACACATACCACTTTTCTGATCTCTAAGATGGATCCGATCAAGTATATCTTCGAGAAGCCTGCTCTATCCGGAAGAATCGCTAGATGGCAGATGATCCTCACCGAATATGATATACAATATACAACCCAAAAAGCTATAAAGGGGAGTGTGCTAGCTGATCATTTGGCCCATCAAGCTGTTGAAGATTACCAGTCTATGAGGTTTGACTTTCCCGACGAGGATATCATGACCTTGAGCAACATTGAAGAAAACAGACCGTATGACGGACCTGAACAAGGATCCCGATGGACTCTGTACTTTAATGGCGCCTCCAACGCACTTGGAAACGGTATCGGCGTGGTACTTATCTCTCCAGAAGGTTGCCATACACCTTTCACCGCTAGACTCTGCTTCAGCTGCACCAACAACATGGCCGAATATGAAGCTTGTATCTTTGGTCTCAAGGCCGCTATTGACTTCGGAATTAAATCTTTGATTGTATTTGGGGACTCAGCTTTGGTTATCATTCAAATCAAGGGAGAGTGGGATACTAAACATCCAAACCTTATCCCTTACAAAGAACATGTCCTGACATTGTTACCACACTTCAAGCAGATCACCTTCGAGCATTTCTCGTGAGAAAAGAATCAGCTAGCGGATGCTCTGGCAACAATGTCTTCCATGTTTAAACTTAACTGGGAAAATGAGGCACCTCAAATCACCATTGAACGAATGGATGAACCTGCACATTGTCACGAGATTAATATCGAAGAAGTGGTGGACCGACCGTGGTCATAAAAGACAATGTGCAGGTTTGTCCATCCATTTGATGGTGATTTGAGGAGCCTCATTATCCCAGTTAAGTTTAAACATGGAGGACATTGTAGCTAACGCATTTGCTAGCGGATTCTCTTCTTGCGGGAAGTGCTCGAAGGTGATCTGCTCGAAGTGTGGTAACAATGTCAGGACATGTTCTTTGTAAGGGATGAGGTTTGGATGTTTAGTGTCCCACTCTCCTTTGATATGACTGATAACCAAAGTTGAGTCCCCAAATACAATCAGAGATTTAATTCCCAAGTCCATAGCGGCCTTGAGACCAAAGATACAAGCTTCATACTCGGCCATGTTGTTGGTGCAGCTGAAGCAGAGTCTAGCAGTGAAAGGTGTATGGCAACCTTCTGGAGAGATAAGTACCGCGCCGATACTGTTCCCAAGTGCGTTGAAGGCACCATCAAAGTACAGAGTCCATCGGGATCCTTATTCAGGTTCGTCATACGGTCTGTTTTCTTCAATGTTGCTCAAAGTCATGATATCCTCGTCGGGAAAGTCGAACCTCATGGATTGGTAATCTTCGACAGCTTGATGAGCCAGATGATCAGCTAGCACACTCCCCTTTATAGCTTTTTGGGTCGTGTACTGTATGTCATATTCGGTGAGGATCATCTTCCATCTAGCGATTCTTCCAGATAAAGCAGGCTTCTCAAAGATGTACTTTATCGGATCCATCTTAGAGATCAGCAGAGTGGTATGTGTCAACATATACTGCCTTAGCCGGCGAGCATCCCATACCAAAGCGCAACAAGTTTTCTCGAGCAGTGAGTAGCGAGTCTCACAGTCGGTAAACTTTTTGCTAAGGTAATAAATGGCATGCTCTTTTCGGCCAGACGCGTCATGTTGGCCAGTTACGCACCCCATTGAATTATCTAAGACAGTCAGATACATGATTAAAGGCCTTCCTTCGACGGGTGGCATCAAGATAGGAGGTTCCAGCAAATACTCCTTGATCTTATCAAAAGCAACTTGACAGTCATCATTCCATTCAACCACCTGATCTTTCTTCAACAACTTGAAGATTGGTTCACAGGTAGATGTTAGGTGAGAAATGAACCTTGCAATGTAGTTTAGACGTCCCAAGAAACCTCTGACCTCCTTTTCAGTGCGAGGGGCAGGCATTTCTCGTATAGATTTGACTTTTGTAGGATCAACCTCAATGCCTTTGTTACTGATGATGAATCCCAAGAGTTTACCGGACCTGACTCCGAAAGTGCACTTGCTAGGGTTCCGTCTGAGTTTGTATTCCTTTAACCTGACAAACAGCTTTTGCAGATGGTCGAGGTGTTCTTCTTCTGTTTATGAATGGGCTATCATGTCATCTACGTAGACTTCAATCTCATGATGTATCATGTCATGAAACAAAGCTACCATGGCTCGATGATAGGTTGCCCCAGCATTTTTTAGTCTGAATGGCATCACTTTATAACAGAAGGTACCCCACTGCGTAACAAGAGTAGTCTTCTCCATGTCTTCGGGGGCCATTTTGATCTGGTTGTACCCTGAAAATCCGTCCATGAAAGAGAATACCTTGTGTTGAGCTGTGTTGTCAACCAAGATGTCAATGTGTGGTAGTGGAAAGTCATATTTAGGGCTATCCCTGTTTAGGTCTCTGTAGTCCACGCACATTCTGACTTTGCCGTCCTTCTTAGGCACGGGCACAATGTTGGCCACCCATTGTGGATAGGAAGTAACAACAAGAAAGCCAACATTGAACTGCTTCATCACTTCAACTTTGATCTTTTCGGACATGTCGGGCCTCATTCGGTGGACTTTCTGTTTGATTGGTGGACACTCTTATCTTGTAGGGAGACGGTGAACCACAATATCTGTATCCAGTCCCGGCATGTCTTCATAGGACCAGGCGAAGATCTCAACATATTCATTCAACAGCTGAACTAAGCGCTCTTTGATACATGGCTCCAGGTTGGCACCCACTTTAACCTCTTTTCTGTCTTCGATAGTACCCAAATTGATAGTCTCTAACAACTCTTCATGGGGCAGAATAGCCCTTTCTTCCTGTTGCAAAAGTCTAGCCAACTCTCCAGACACTTCACAGTCTTCATCACCTTCGTATTCGGCATGATTGACCAGATCTTCAGAGTCACTGAAGGCCATAGCAGAATTGTTACCCATGGAATCTGGAGTGGATGGGTACCTGCATTTTGTGAGTGTGGGTGTGTGTAAGGGATAGCCACCTTTAAACAAAATAAAATATAAAAAGAAAGAAAATGAACACAAAAGTTTATATATGAAAACGTCCATGATTCATTAAAAATGGCATATGAAAATGAAGAATCAAAACCCTTACAAATGGACCTATATTCCTCGGGTAAGGAATAAGGCAAAAAGAGTGTACAAATTGTTTAATAGATATTACAGACCAACAGAAAATGTTCAAAAGATAAATTACTATTTGATGAAAGTAATGGGAACGAAGTCTTTCGCCTCCCAGTTGTTCAGTCCTCCTTCAATAGTTGGAAAGATCCAGTCTTCAAAATTGCTTTCTTCTCCGTCATCCTCTAAAGCATGAACTCCATGATGAGTGATCTTCAATGGCGGTCCTCCATCCCGGGAGCGACGCACAAATTTCTGACTAGCAGCACTGAAACCCAAACCAAACTTATCTGTCTTGTAAGGAAAATCTGGCAGTTGACCCCATACTGTACTTCCTCCTTCCTCGATCACATCCTTCGCATCTTTAAGGGATGACATACGGGACACAGGTTTGGTAATGATGGGCACAGAAGTCATTGTCTTGGCTACCGCAACTTCAGGAGAAACCTCTTCAAAGTGTTGGAAAGGTGTGTCTATGAATTCACCATCTAACTCCACGTAGCGGAAAGAGTTAAGGTGGCTTATCATATACTCCTCCTCACCATGAACTGTTATGATTTTACCCTGAACTGGGTATTTGAGCATAAGGTGTAGAGAAGAAGTGTCTGCCCCAGCGTAGTGAATCCAGGGCCTTCCTAACAAGCATGAGTAGGAGGGACGGATGTCCATGATGTAAAATATGGAGTTGAAAGTTTCCGTACCCACTTTAATTGGGATGTCCACCTCCTCGTGGACCATCCGCTTAGAACCATCAAAGGCTCTAACAATGATATTACTGGGCGTTAGGGTCAAACCTTCACAGTCCAATTTGTCTAACGCTTTTTTAGGCAAGACATTTAAAGACGACCCGGTATCAACCAGAACGTGAGCAAGAGTGGTCCCTCTGCACTCTACCGAGACATGCAGTGCATCATTATGCTTTCTTCCCTTAGATGTTAGACCGGCATCAGAGAAACCAAGACCATTGTCGGCTGTAAGGCTAGCTACACACTCTTGAAATTGATCCGCAGAAGTTTCTTGAGGCACGTGCACCGTCTTCAGGAATTTGATCAAGGCTTTGGCATGAGCCTCGGAGCAGAGCAATAGAGCCAGCATAGAGATTTTTGAAGGGGTTTGCCCCAGCTGCTCTACGACATCATAGTCACTTTTCTTAATTATCTTTAAAATCTCCTCCATTTCCTTTTGGGTGGTTTCGCGAATGACCAAAGGCTGAGCCCTCGTCCTGACGGACGCTTCTTGGATCCCTTTACCTTTATCAGCAGTAACAGCAGAGGGTACAACTTCGGGAGTAACAATTTATTCAATAACTGGACTTCGTACAGATATCTTGACTGGCACAGGAGCACTTGAGGGTCCGAAGATTTCCCTTGGAGGAGCAATCTCCTGAGAGAAGATTCTTCCGCTACGAGTGATCTTACTTGTCCCCGCAATATTTCCTATGTCAGGAGTTTCTTCATCGGAAATTTCTTCAACTGATTTGGTCTGCTTAACACTGTGGTAGAAGATCTCTCCCCCATAATTCCACGGTATTGTCTTGTTGGACTTGTATGGGATAGGCCCCGACATAGTAATCTTCAGAGGTACACACTTTGGATCGGGCATAATCTTAACAGGTCTTTTGGAGACCTTGGAAAGATTGTCGGAAATGGTGATTATAACAACATTATTGATTGGAGTAACAGGAGTAACATGAGCAACATGAGTTTTCTTGAAGAGGATTTCTTGAGTATCCATTAGGCGTTGGATGCCTGACTTCAATAACAGACAGTCGGATTGCAAGGTCGAACAAAGGTAACAATCTTTTTCACAGCCTGGGAAAATCCCGGCTTTCAACAGATTCATCTTGATCATTGGCAACGGAGTCATTAAGTCATCAACAGCAGTAACATGAAGATCTTCTACAATAGCATGGACATTATGACCATGTTTTGGCATATGAGCGGATATCACATTAGGTTTTTCGGGGGAAATAAACTCCACCTCCTTGGCATCTATTAAATCATGGATCTTGTTTTTAAGGGTCCAACAGTTGTTGGTGTCGTGCCCCACACTGTCCGAATGATATGCACACTTTGCGTTGGAATGATAGTAGGGAGACGAGGTATTTGGGTTCTTCGGCGCCTCTTTCAAGCTGGTAAGGCTTAGCTTTAACAAATGAGGGAGAACTTGAGCAGGTGTCATATTGATCCGAGTGAATTGTCGTGCAGGCCTTTCCACCCTGGTTTGGTTAGCTCTGGGTTGACTGCTTCGAGGTTGATCGGATGAGGAGTTCTGAATCATCACAGCCCCCACCGCTGGTCGGTGCTCCATTCTTCCTTGATTTCTCTGGGAGTAAATAGCTGAGACCTCTTTCTTGGCTGGAAAAGTTTTCTTGATAGCAGTGGAAGCAGAGGCATCCTTCTGAATTTTACCGCTCTTAATGCCAGCTTCGACCCTTTCACCCGTCAGAATTAATTCGGTGAACCCTGCAGATGAGCTCCCGATCAAGTGATTAAAGAATGGACCTGACAGGGTCCCCAAAAACATATCAACAAGCTCTCTTATAGACAATGGTGGTTGCACCCTTCCAGCCAAATCCCGCCACTTTTGGGCATACTCCTTAAAGCCTTCATTAGAGACCATACCCATACTCTGTAGTTGAGTACGCGTAGGTGCTAAATCTGCATTATATTGATATTGTCGATAGAAAGCAGCAGCCAAATCCTCCCAGTTATGTACATCAGATCTCTCAAGTTGATAGAACCAGTCCAATTGCGTACCCGACAAACTATCTTGAAAAAAGTGGACCCACAGATCCTTATCAGAAGAGTGAGGGTGGATCTTTCTGACGTAAGACCGTACATGCATATTTGGACAAGACAAACCATCGTATTTAGCAAATGTAGGCACTTTGAATTTAGGGGGAATGACGATCCCAGCAACCAACCCTAGTTCTTCGAAATCCAACCCATGTACTCTTTGTACCTCCATGGCTGCCAGCCGATCTTCCAGATTATTATACTTATCGCCCGCAGGGGGATACTGCTGCTCAGAGTAATCTTCTTCCTCCTCCTCTTCTTCTTCTTCAGCTTCAGATTCGGAGGGCACCGCAACTCCCTTTCCTTTGCCAACCCCTTCATCAGACGTCGAGGGGAAATCCAGGACTCTCCTAGCTTAATTCTCAAATCTTCTTCCCATAGTGACCACACCAACTCCTTTCCTTTTCTTTTTCTCCTTTTCTTTTTCCTTTTCCTTCTCTAACAGTGCTTTAAGGTCCTCCTGACCCTTTTCCAAGGTCATGAGGAGTTGTTGGAACTGCGAATTTTGTGCTTGTAGATCTTTAACCGTCTGCTCTATATCCATCTGGCTGAAATAAACAGCAGATAGATAAGGAAACCTGGTGTGAAGACCTGCTTATGCATATGATGAATGATATGTATTCATGTAATACATTCAAGGATTCAGAAATTCAAATTTGTTGTAAACAAAAAAGAACGCACGTTATATTAATAAGAAGAACTTTGTTAGTACATAAATGCCCCATGGGCAAAAATAGATACAAAATTCTAATGTAGAAAGACGTTGCGCATCCTTTTCGGTGCGATATAAGTGTTAAGAGTCTTCTCTTCATGGAGTCGACGAGTAAGTTCCAAAACCTTCTTCTCACTGGCGTAGAAGCTGGCTTCAAAAGTATTATGTTCTTCCTTGAGCTGTATCCAACTCTTTTGCAATTCTTCCAATGATGTTGGCATGTCAGGATGTAGGAGGGTGTATGGAACCTCTCCTTCCATAACAGGATCTTTGATCATAGGGAAAATGTAGGGGTAAGGCATCATAAGACTCTGGGCGCGGGTTCGTACCCACTTGAGGTAAGGCTCAAGGGGGATTGAATTCTTGTGTCCCAGTGTCTTACTGTCCACTTTGTTGGGCATCCTCCAAGCTCGGATAAACCTTTGTCGAAGTCCTTGAGCATCGCTGTCGAAGTCAAAAACTAAGTCTGGAATCAGCATGTCATGAGGGCCATCCCTTCGGGCATACCCAAATTGTCTCAGAGCTAAGCATGTGTTGTAGGTAATGCTTCCCCTAATGCCAAGTAATGGGACATTAGGGAATTCCCCTTAATGATCAATGATGATGACATTTTCTCTGGACCGAGAACACCAATGAACATCATAATGTGTAAGAGTCATCAATCATTGCGACCACCTCAAGCCTTGTTCATTCTTCAAGACTGACTGGGGAAGGTGAGAAATAAACCACCTTGATAGAAGAGGAGTACAACATATGAGAACACCTCTTTTCCTCATTGTTCGGTGTAAAATGAGTGGAGGATATCCCCAAGCAATGTAGGCACAGGATTCCGAGATATGAAAATCTTGACAGCATTCACATCTATAAGCTGATCAGGGTTTGGGAACAAGACCAACCCATAGATGCGAAGTGCTATAATCTCCTCAAAAGCTTGCAGATCTAGAGAATTCCAGCATTCTTGTGCCTTCTCAAACAGAAACTTTGCCAAGAAACCCTTGACACCACTTCTGGTTTCCCAATGACCTTTGATATCAGATGGTTGCAAGTGTAAGGCTTGAGCAACATCTTCAGGCTTTGGCTCTCTTTCCGTACCGTTGTAGGGTAGTTGATGGAGAATAGGAATCCTCAGAAGTTGAGAAAATTCCTCCAAAGTAGGTACTAGTTGGTAATCAGGAAATGTAAAGCAATGGTGTAGGGGGTCAAAGAAATGGAAGAGAACTTTCACCATGTCTTCTTCAATGTTGGAGTTGACCAAGCTGAGAAGTCTACCATGTCTTTCACTGAAGGGAGAATTCTCTGGAATCTTGGAAGTAAGCTCCTTGAGTAGAGGAGGGATTCTCACAAGGTTGACCTGAATAGTTTTTCTGCGGAGTGATTCCATGACCTACAAAACAGGAACAAAGATGAAGATCCAAACCCTTGAAATGGTTAGTGGATGTAAATGATGCTTCATGATGTTCATGATGTTCATGATGTATGCACAAGTATATGTACAAGAAAATCACACAAGATCCTAGTTTCAGGCTTGCATGGGGTTTCATAGGTAAGTACCCTCTTGAAGTTAGTTGGCTCAACCTATCCTATCAATAGTAATCGGGTTCTAAGGAGCTCAATATCACTGGATTATTTTCTGTGTTCATCGTTTCAGTTTAGCCACTTAACTGGTGACCAAAATATTCTAAGAAAACAACCCTCAATGAGTGTAGTATCGAGTATCTACCAACTTCGGACTACACCAAAGTCGGTCATCTCACTACCCCTAAAAAGGCCAAGATGGTCAAGTAAAGGTTCTAAAAGTCCATTAGTGCTTCATGACATAACTCAGCGGCCCTATATTCTCTTTGATTGACTCAAAGGCTACCAGTACCCACAAATATGTCGCACTAATATAGCTATTTCTTTCAACCATGTCAGTATACCCTGCACAGTTTCCATAATGTATTGCTATTTACCTATGAATGTTTCCCAAATCCGGGTAAAGGATTCAAACCCAAACAATAGAACCAAATGTAAAGCAATCAAAGCAAACAAAGTAAGCATGTAAAGGTGATCTAAACCCTAAGGTAACCCCACTTTTAGGATAGCTACTCCCCAACAGAGTCGCCAGTTCTGTGATATAGTGGGAGAAATGACTTGAGATTTTGCGTTTGTGTTCGCAAATGTTTCGGTTTAGCAAGAGTCGCCACCGACTTTTTATTTTATCCAAAGGAAAGGTCAAAAAGCACAGGAAAGACCTTTGAGATGTTTTCTTGGGTTCGGGGGGTAGATTATGAAAAGGGATGGTGCAAGCACCCTTTTCATCCATGGTTATCCATGGGCTCTTATTTACTTGTTTAGATCACTTGCTTTTTCTTTTCAATTGTTTGAAATGGTGCTTTGTGTGGTTTTAAAAATGTTTTGAAAAGAGGCCATCATTGTGCCAACCTTTGTAATGATTCTTGTTTGAATGTATACTGTGATCGGTGGATTTAGAACTGACTGTTTAACGCTGGTTCGCGTATGTCGCGGTAAGCAAGAGTCGCCACCGTCTTTTATTTTCTCCAACATGGACAGGACAAAAGCACAGCAAAATTCCTTATGAGATAGTTTCTCGGTTCGGGAGGTAGATTTATAGAAAGGGAAGGTGTTAGCACCCTTTCTATCCATGGTTATCCATGGGCTCTTAGATACTTGCTCTTATGTTTTCAAAATGTTTGCTTTTCAAAATGTGAGTGGGTTTTGCAAAAGTTTCATTGAAATATTTCTGAATAACTCTTGTATCAATCCTCAAGAGTGTTTGAAAAATTGTTTTGAAAGCTTTTTGAAAGTGTCAGTGTGAAAAGATGTTTTGATTTGTTTTTTAGAGAGCAAGTATCCATGAGTCATCTACCTACCCTAAAGAATTAAGCTGTGTAAATGTCCTTAAGGTAGTGTCATCCCACCATTGAGAGGTAGGTAGCACCACCGTTGGAGGTGTTCGGGTCAATTCGATTGTAGGGACAATGTGGTCACCGAAGCAACAGCAGGACACCTTAGAAACTACCCTTATGTCCTTGATCCTTTTTTAATCCGAGGCAACCGTTTCGGGGCAACTATTTCGAGGCAACTGTTTCGAGGCAACTGGATCATGGACATAAGGACTTACTAAAACGTCCTATACTTGACGACCACGTTTCGAAGGCAACAGGTGAGGCGTACCCTAGAAGTGGTGTGTGTATTTGTGTGTTGTTTTCAGTTTAACAATTATCTTTGTTCATGGCATTGTGAGCTACGAGTTATTTTTAATTAACCATACATTCTTTCATGCAATTTAGAATTTAAGAGTGCGGAAAGTAAAATACAGGAAAATAAAAGCTACGCTATTACAAGGCGCGGGTCTATACATCGCCAAAATACAAAGACCCGTTTGATAAAAGATGCGGAAAGTAAATAAATGCGGTAAACCTAATTACTATTACATCCTTGAGCAGTTACATAATATTCAAAAAAGAAAATAATGCGCGAAATAGAAAATTAAAATTGAACGTCCGAGGGTTTTGACCCTTTGCTTGAAATTAAATTAAATTAAAGTCTATTTAATTATTTAATTAAAGAAAAGTGTTTTTAGGTTTTTTGAAATAAAGAAAAGAATTTACAAGGAAACCCTAATTCTAGATTATTTTTAGTTATTAGAGAAAATATTAAAGTTAACCTAATTTACGCTAATTAATTATTTACATATTTATTTACAAAAATAATAATTAATAATAATAATAAATAATGAGGAAAAATTAATTAAGAAAAAGATAAAATGTCAAAAAAACCTAATTCTATGCATTTTTTATTTATTAAGGAAAGTGTCAAAATTAAAACCTAATTTAACTAAGTCAGTTATTGAAATTTATTTACAAAAATATTTTAATAGTGAAATTAATAAGAATTAAATATAAAACATTTTTTTGGTTTCTGATTTTTTATTATGAAAATTATTTTATGGTGAAAAAACAATTAAAACATTAAAAAGAATTAGAAAAGAAAATCAAATAAAATAAAAAAAGATGCAAACCAAAGGGGTATCAGGCCCAGAATGGAGGTGTTTGTGAGGAATTCAGGCCCATTGAAGCATATAGCTCGTTTGACTTTCCAAATCGTATGCATGATGGTTGACTGAAGCGTACCATGCATCTCATTCAATGGCCCTTGGATTAATCAATATGAGCGCGTGGCAGTCTTAAGCGTGAGGATGCATGGTGAGCCATTGAGTGAGCGCTGCATAGGAAAGCATTATAACAAAAATCATGAATTAAGTGGGGGGACCTGGGAATCGAACCCAGGTCCCAGTGTTTACCAAGCGTGTCCCTTGCCAATTGAGCTATTGCGCGCGTTTGTACATGTAATGGAAAGAAAACATAATATATAAAAAGGGTCAGTTGTACTGAAACGTTTGAAAAACGCGCTAACATTTAAATGCTCCTATCACGCCTTGCCACGCATGCTTCTTCTTCATTTTCCTGCAATTATATAAAACAAGTAGCGGGGGTTTTAAACCCCCACTAAATGGAAGTCCTGAAAATAGCGATTAGAAGAGGAAGAAATATAAAAAGGGCGCGAGGGTATCATTTGCTTCGTCTTGAGCTTCTGAATTCAGCTGTATAGGTCTAAAGGTCCAATTTTTTCTCTACAAGAAAGCCCTATTTTGAAGCTTCTGAAACCCTAGGTTTCATGCATGGTGAATTTCGTTTCAAGCAGTTTTAGAACAATTAAACTATACCAAACGCTTCAGGAAGGTGTTCGTAGCATAAATCAATAATCAAAACACATGAATGATGCGTGGAAATTAAAATTCGATCATGGAAATATTTGTGAGAAACGTGACTCTGTTCTACCTCTTCTTTGAGTATGAGGACCCGTTCTTGATGCTAATAGCTTCCTAACAATGTCAGTAATGCAATGGAAAAGGTTTCAAGCCTTGAATCGTGCTGTAAGTGTGATTTCAGTTTTTAAGTTTTGGTTGAAAAGTTGCAAATTGGTTATGGCTCCTTAGCAGCTTTTTCGTGTCTCTCTGAGTAGGGTTTCACTCAGCCTTTGTATGTGAAGAAAATTAGGTCAAGAAAGAGCCCAAAAGTCCATGAATTTATGATTTGAATATTTGATTTTCAATCATGAAATTTCAATCTTTTTTCAATGAAACTTTGCCAATTATGGAAGATTTTGTCTTGTTGATTGATGCACAAAATCTTTAGCATATTTGGAGTATATTTGCTGCATAAAAAGATTTGAAAACCATTATTTGATATTTTTCTACAATTAAAACTAATTAAATGAATTAATAAGAATAAAAATTCAATTAATTAATTAAAAATAAGAAAATAAATCATTTTGAGCTCAATGGGTCGTGCATAGGCTTTGGGTAATGATTCAAGGAAGAATTTGAGGCCCATTAGCAAATTTGAAGTGTTTTAGGCAAAGTTGACTTTTCAAAATTCCCAAAAATTTCCCAACTTCTCCAATGCATATCTTGCTCAATTTTAAAGCTATAACATGTTCTTGGACATTTTGGAAAGGTCTTGAAGTCCTCTAACCAATGCCTTTGTTTCCATGTCATTTTGATTTACCAATCTCAAGTTATGGTCTTTGACTTAAAGTGCCTTTTTGTTGACTTTTGAAAATAACCTATAATGTTGAAATTTATAAATTTTTGTGAGAGCATTTCTTGGACTTGAAGTGTGAAGATGAGTTGTAGGAAATGTCATCCCCTTCAAAATGAGCTTTGGATGGGATTTTTCTGATAAACCATGAGGAAGTTATGCCCTGGTCAATTTGCAGTTGACTTTTTCAACTGTCCAAAAATGGAAACTTTTGCATCTTGAGACTTTTTGAGCCATGCTTTGAGAATCATGATCAAGCATTGATCAAATGATAATTGTGGCTTCAAAATAAGATGTTAACCAAAAATTTTGACTTTTGACTGTCAAATGACCATTTTGCCCCTGCAGTTGACTGTGGAGCAATTAGGGTTTTTGACTGTGCAATTTGATGCTGTGAGTCTTGAAACTTGACATATGGATGCTTAACAATGTATATAGGCATGTGGGGACTTGATTGGACCCTTGTAAACCTCAATTTCTTTGCAAGAACCAAAACCCTAATTTTGACTGTGTTAGGAGGCAATTGGACAGTGCAACCCTTGAGAGATTTTGAACCATGATTTTGGCAAATCTTGAAAAATATGGGAGGGCAAATTTTGGGGTACAACAGTTGCCCCTGTTCAATCTTCTTAGACCTGAGGATGTAGATTGGCTGGCGTGCCTTTCGTAATCCGAAGGTGGAAGATGATTGAACACTGGAGTGCCCAGGAATTTGCACTCACATAGTAGAATGTCAGCAGTGTGATGGTGGGAATGGGCTTACAGATGCCATTTGGAGGGATGATGGATAGGAGGATGGGTTTATAGATGCCATCGGGAGGTTGTCGATCGCGTAAGGGATTCCTTAGCGAGAACTTGCGCACCTGAGAAAGAAAATAATTACCTGGCCTGTTACAGGGGTTGATCTTCAAACTCTTTATGTAGATGTGCCCTGGCTGGATACAGGTATCGAATCTTTAATCAGTTACTCACAGATGTGCCCTGGCTAGATACAGGAATCGAATCTGGAAATAGTCGTCAACAGATACACCCTGGCAAGATACAGTAATCGGATCTTCAAACTCTTCAGACGTGCCCTGGCAGGATACAGGAATCGAGTCTGGAATTAGTCGTCAACAGATACACCCTGGCAAGATACAGGAATCGGATCTTCAAACTCTTCAGACGTGCCCTGGCAGGATACAGGAATCGAGTCTGGAATTAGTCGTCAACAGATACACCCTAGCAAGATACAGGAATCGGATCTTCAAACTCTTCAGACGTGCCCTGGCAGGATACAGGAATCGAGTCTGGAATTAGTCGTCAACAGATATACCCTGGCAAGATACAGGAATCGGATCTTCAAACTCTTCAGACGTGCCCTGACAGGATACAGGAATCGAGTCTGGAATTAGTCGTCAACAGATACACCCTGGCAAGATACAGAAATCGGATCTTCAAACTCTTCAGACGTGCCCTGGCAGGATACAGGAATCGAGTCTGGAATTAGTCGTCAACAGATACACCCTGGCAAGATACAGGAATCGGATCTTCAAACTCTTCAGACGTGCCCTGGCAAGATACAGGAATCGAGTCTGGAATTAGTCGTCAACAAATACACCCTGGAAAGATACAGGAATCGGATCTTCAAACTCTTCAGACGTGCCCTGGCAGGATACAGGAATTGAGTCTGGAATTAGTCGTCAACAGATACACCCTGGCAAGATACAGGAATCGGATCTTCAGACTCTTCAGACGTGCCCTGGCAGGATACAGGAATCGAGTTTGGAATTAGTCGTCAACAGATACACCCTGGCAAGATACAGGAATCGGATCTTCAAACTCTTCAGACGTGCCCTGGCAAGATACATGAATCGAGTCTGGAATTAGTCGTCAACAGATACACCCTGGCAAGATACAGGAATCGGATCTGGAATCACGACAGTTGATAGCAATCATCTTTATATTGACCCTTTGTCCTGAAAAGATAAAACGTTAATTGTATGCAATGTCATGATGTATGACATGCGTGATGTTCTCAAAATAAATGAGATTGTATGTTTATGATGCGTATGTGCATGCTATAATGTATGAAGATATGATGTTCATGAATGTATTTTTGTCTAGGAAAGTAAATCCTTGACGGGTGCCTGGGAAGTTAAATCCTGGGCTAATGTTTGAAGAGTAAAGTTCTTCGTCTCTGCTGGGGATGATGGTTGCAAGAATACCGGTAGGAGAAGATGACTCCATTGGGGAATAAACTTGGCGGATAGATTACTCTGCGGGGAGTGGAATCTGTGGGGAAGAGATGGTACTTTGCTGAGATGGATGATAACTTCGCTGGGGATACCATTGATAAGTTCTGTTGGAAGATGAACTCCGCTGGGGAATAGGAAGAACTCCGCTGAGGACGATCTTTCCATGGTGATTGGCTGAGGATAACCCAGTTATATCCTGGTGGGGAAATAACCTTTGAATAAAGTCGGGGGAGCGTTCGTGCTCTGCAGGTGATAAGCTTCCAGAATCTACTGGGGATAAGCTTCCTACTGGGGAGATTGATTGAACTCTCCTGGGGAGACTTTTGAGATTGCACTGGGGAATGGCTCCACTGGATGTCCTGTATTCCGCCGGGGAACAATCTTAGATCAAGATTGCCAGGGATGCTTGTTAGGAATGTTTGCATTCTCCGCTGGGGAATATTGAGATCTTCGGGGGATAATCCAACTTCCTTAAGGCTGACTGTAGGCTAACTCTGCTTGGGGAGAGTGTTGCTGACTTGCTGGAGATATTGCTCCTTTGTTAGGGTTGATGAGACACCAACTGCTTGGAAGAATTGTTGAATCTTGTCTTACTCGGCGGGGAGTGAAGGTATTTGGGTTACATTCTTCAGCCGAACTTACCTTGGTACCTTGGTGGACAGAGCAATTAGATTGCTTAGACAACTCATTATCGCCCCTGTTTCTGATATTACCTGTAATTAACCCTTTGTTTCGTATGCAAATATTTATGAGTTAGCAATTAGTGTCAAATGCATATCACAATTGAACATTGGACGTTCTTCGCAAAACAAAACAGAAAAAAGCAAAACAATTGGCAATTGGTCTGAAAGAGTGAATTTGTATTGATTTTTGAATTTGCCTGTAAATAGGCGTTTATGTACAAGAGGCTGACGTCCTAGTAAGAGAACGCCGCCGAACAACAGAGTTTATACAATTTGTACAAAGGAAAACAAAACAGCTATGTGAAAAGATAATCCCACTGGGTTCCAACTCTGCTATCGCCTTTATATCTTCGAGCATCTCCTCACTTTGCTGCTCAGTTGACGATGAAGCTGATTGATCGATGCCGTCTGAACCTGATAGTTGATACCGGATTATGGATGCAAGGTGATCCTATGAGACATAGTATTACACTTTAATCCCTAACTTTTGCCTGGACCGCCCTTTCGGGTTTTCAGTCCACTGGGATACCCTTTTTTGCCCAAGCCGCCTTTTCAGGTTTTCGACTTGCCGGGTGTACAGATTTTTTTATTTCATCCCTCATTTTGCCCGAACCCTTTTGGTTCGTCAGGAAGCCCTAATTTTTGCCTAGGTATGTCAATCTAGCGGGTCTTTTATCATGCGTAGTATCTTTTTACTATGTCTGCATTGGCGGGGTGAGGAAGGTCGTCACCATCCATGGTAGTTAGGATCATGGCTCCTCCTGAGAACACATGTTTAACCACAAACGGCCCTTCGTACGTAGGGGTCCATTTGCCCCTGGGATCACTTTGAGGAAGAATGATGCGTTTGATTACCAGGTCCCCAACTTGATACTCTTGTGGTCTGACTTTCTTGTTAAATGCCCTGATCATCCGTTTTTGATACGTTTGACCATGACATATAGCAGCGAGCCTCTTTTCGTCAATTAGGTTTAACTGATCAAGTCGAGTCTGGATCCAGTCATCTTCGCTCAGATCTGCATCCTTCATTATCCGGAGAGAGGGTATCTGGACTTCAATCGGCAAGACTGCCTCCATGCCATGACCAAGGAAAAGGGAGTTTCCCCGGTTGACGTCCTTGCTGAGGTACGGTACCCATGAAGAGAAAACGGCAACATCTCGTGCCAATCTTTATAAGTCACTGTCATCTTCTGCACAATCTTTTTGATATTCTTATTAGCTGCTTCTACAGCCCCATTCATCTTCGGCCGGTAGGGAGAAGAGTTGTGGTGATGTATCTTGAATTGCTCGCAGAGCTCAATGATCATCTTGTTGTTAAGATTGGTACCATTGTCCGTAATGATCCTTTCCGGGACACCGTACCGACAGATCAGGTTATGCCGAATGAACCGTGCTACGACGTTCTTGGTTACGGTAGCATAGGAAGCAGCTTCAACCCACTTTGTAAAGTAATCGATCGCTACCAGGATGAAGCGATGCCCGTTGGATGCCGTAGGTTTAATCTCGCCGATCATATCAATGCCCCACATTGCAAAATGCCAAGGTGCAGTCAAAACATTCAGAGGAACTGGAGGAACGTGCACCTTATCTGCATATATCTGGCACTTATGACATGTCCGAGAGTGTTGGTAACAGTCGGCTTCCATTGTGGACCAGAAATATCCCGCCCGAAGGATTTTCTTTGCCATGGTGTGTCCACTGGAATATGTTCCGAAGGTACCTTCATGCAGCTCTGCCATGATCCTTTCTGCTTCAGTCTTATCCACACAACGCAGTAAGGTTGAATCATGGTTTCGCTTGTACAGAATGCCGTTGCTAAGGAAGAACTTCGCTACGAACCTTCTCAGAAACTTCTTGTCGTTGACAGATGCACCCTCGGGGTATTCTTAAGCTTCCAGATACCTCTTCACCTCATGATACCAGGGTTTTTCAGTTACTACCTCAGCCTCGAGATCACAACAATATGCAGGTTCGTCCAGTTTCCAGATAATGATCCGGGGAGCCTCATTGTCCCATTTGACTTTGAACATAGAAGACATCGTAGCTAACGCGTCCACCAACTGATTCTCCTCTCTTGGGAAGTGTTCAAAAGTTATCTCTGTGAAATGGGGGATCAATGTCAACACAAATTCTTTGTAAGGAATAAGTTTTGGGTGTTTCGTATCCCACTCGCCTTTGATCTGATTGATCACGAGAGCGGAATCTCCGAAGACACTCAGAAACTTGATCCTTAAGTCAATCGCAGCTTGAAGACCCATGATGCATGCCTCATACTCCGCCATGTTGTTGGTGCAGTTGAAACATAGTCGGGCAGTAAGTGGAGTATGAGTGCCTTGAGGGGATATGATCACAGTGCTGATACCGTTACCCAAAGCGTTGGAGGCTCCGTCAAAGTGCATAGACCATCGGGATCCTTCCTCAGGTCCTTCATCCGGTCCAGGTACTTCGCAATCAGTCACTACCATGATGCTCTCGTCAGGAAATTCAAAGTTCATTGACTGGTAGTCATCCACTGCCTGGTGTGCCAAGTGGTCTGCCAATACACTTCCCTTGATTGCTTTCTGAGTCGTGTACTGGATGTCGTATTCTGTCAAGATCATCTGCCATCTTGCTATTCTTCCAGACAGAGCAGGCTTTTCGAATATGTATTTTATTGGATCCATCTTTGATATCAACAGAGTATTGTGAGTCAGCATATACTGTCTCAGCCGGCGAGCAGCCCATACCAAAGCGCAGCAAGTTTTCTCGAGCAGTGAGTATCGGGTCTCACAGTCGGTAAACTTTTTGCTAAGGTAATAAATAGCGTGCTCTTTTCGGCCAGACTCGTCATACTGTCCCAGCACACACCCCATTGAGCTGTCAAGTACTGTCAAGTATAGTATTAGAGGTCTCCCTTCAACCGGTGGCATAAGAATGGGTGGTTCTTGGAGATACTCTTTGATCCTGTCAAAAGCGGCCTGACATTCATCATTCCAACGTACTACCTAATCTTTCTTCAGCAGCTTGAAGATTGGTTCACAGGTAGCAGTTAGATGCGAGATGAATCGGGCGATATAATTCAGACGTCCTAGAAAGCCTCTGACTTCTTTCTTTGTCTTGGGAACTGGCATCTCTTGTATGGCTTTAACCTTGGAAGGGTCCACTTGAATACCTTTGTCGCTCACGACGAAGCCTAGCAACTTTCCAGATCTTACCCCAAATGTGCACTTGTTTGAGTTCAACCTCAGCTTGTATAACTTCAGACGGTCAAACAACTTCTGTAGATGGTCAAGGTGTTCCTCCTCAGTTTGAGACCGTGCGATCATATCGTCGACGTACACTTCAATCTCATGATGGATCATGTCATGAAATAAAGCAACCATGGCTTGTTGGTAGGTTGCCCCAGCATTTTTCAGTCCAAAAGGCATGACCTTGTAGCAGAAGGTTCCCCACTGAGTAACAAAGGTAGTCTTTTCCATGTCTTCAGGAGCCATCTTGATCTGATTATAACCTGAAAAGCCATCCATGAAGGAGAACACCTTATGCTGAGCAGTATTGTCAACCAGAACGTCGATGTGAGGCAGAGGGAAATCATCCTTGGGGCTTGCCCTATTCAAATCCCTGTAGTCAACACACATTCTGACCTTACCATCTTTCTTTGGCACTGGAACCACGTTGGCAACCCACTGAGGGTAAGAAGTCACTGCAAGAAAACCGGCGTCGAACTGTTTCATAACCTCAGCTTTGATCTTCTCGGACATCTCTGGACGCATACGGCGGACCTTTTGTTTAACCGGAGGGCAGTCTTCCTTGGTAGGCAAGTGATGGACCACAATGTCGGTATCCAAACCAGGCATGTCTTCGTAGGACCAGGCAAAGATTTCCACATAGTCATGCAACATCTGAATCAACCGTTGTTTCACGTTGAGCTCCAGATTGACACCAATCTTAACTTCCCTTCTGTCTGTCTCAGTACCCAGATTTACCGTTTCCACGGGCTCTTCATGTGGCTGAATGGCCCTCTCTTCCTGGAGTAACAGTCTTGCAAGCTCACCAGGTACTTCGCAATCATCTTCACCTTCGTCTTCGGCTAAGTTGATCGGATTTTTGAAGTCATAACTGGCAGTGGCAGAGTCGTTACCAGTGAGATCCAGAGTGGATTGAAACCTGTATGAGTGAGTGTGTGTAAATATAGCTGTTTTGCAATATATAAAGAAAGAAAGAAAGGGAGCACAAGATTTGAAATGCGAAAAACGTCCAATGTCTTTATTCATGATATATGGAAATGACAAGTAATAAGCCCTCACAAATGAAGCCACGGTGCCCCGGGTAAGACACCGGGCCATAAGGTTTCAATTTATTGTTCATTACAAATTAAAAAACAAAGGAATTCATTACTGTGTAACAAAAGTAACAGGTATGTGGTCTTTTGCAGTCCAATTGTTCAGTCCACCGTCGGTCGTCGGGTAGATCCAGCTATCAAACTCTGATTCCTCCGCATCGCCTTCAATAGCATTTACTCCCGGGTTGGTGATGAACACGGGAGGTCTTCCGTCCTTGCTTTGCGTACAGCCCTCTGAGCCTCTGCAGTGAAACCCAGCCCAAATTTGTCAGTCTTAGGAGTAAAATCAGGGAGCCTTCCCCAGTTAGCACATTCACCTTTCTCAATTACAGCTCGGGCGTCCTTCAAGGAAGCCATCTTCGAAGGAAAGTCTTCTTCAATCACTGTCTCTGCTGACGCCAATGTTGGAGGTACCTCTTCAAAATGTTGAAATTGGGTTTCAATAAACTCCCCGTCCATCTCTATATACCGGAACGAGTTCAGATGACTAACCATGTATTCTTCCTCCCCCTGCACTGTAACAATCTTCCCTCTGACAGGGTATTTGAGCTTCTGGTGTAGAGTGGATGTTACAGCCCCAGCCTTGTGGATCCAAGGTCGACCCAGTAAGCAAGAATAGGATGGACGAATGTCCATCACATAGAACGTTGAATCAAAGACTTGAGAACCAACACGAATTGGAATGTCCACTTCACCATGTACCATCCTCTTTGACCCGTCAAAGGCTCGGACAACGATGTTACTAGGCTTTAACCCCAAACCCTCACAGTCCAACCTGTCTAAGGCCTTCTTGGGCAATACATTCAGTGACGAACCGATGTCTACCAACACGTGTGCGAGAGTAGTGCCCCTGCATTCAATGGAGACATGCAGGGCATCATTGTGGTTTTTTCCCTTGGCGGTCAGATCTGCATCAGAGAAACCCAACCCATTGTCAGCGGTCAAGTTGGCCACACACTCAGTGAATTGATCAGCGGACGTCTCTTATGGCACATGAGCCGTCTTCAGAAATGAAATCAGGGCCTTGGCATGGGCCTCGGAACACAACAACAATGATAGCATAGAGATCTTGGAGGGGGTGTGCCCCAGCTGCTCAACGACGTTGGAGTCACTTTTCTTAATAATCTTGAGGATTTCCTCCATCTCTTGCTGGGAGGCTTCAACATTAACAGTCTTCGGTGCCTCCATCCGGGCTGGCACATCAGCAGTCCCTTTACCCCGAGTGTCAGATGACTCGGCAGCAGGGGCAAAAACTTGATCAGAAGGGGAAACAGGCACACTTGTAGGCGTGATTATAAGAGGTCTTCGGATAACTGGTGGCGCAATGTCAGGCGAGAAGAGCCTGCCACCGCGAGTAACTTTAGCGGGACCGGTGATGTTACTGATACCGGTATTAGCGTTGAACTCCTGCTTTACTCCAAGTACATACACATCTGCCCCATAATGCCATGGGACAGCCTTGTCAGATTTATAGGGGAGGGGCCCCGGAACAGTAATGATAATAGGTGCAACAGACATGATTTTGACTGGCTTCCTCGGGGGAGCCTTGGTAGGATTGTTGAAGATGGTGACAACAGATACTTCTTCAGTAGGAACAAAAGGAACAGCGGTCTTCTTGAACAAGATCTCTTTGCTATCCATCAGGCTTTGGATGCCTGACTTCAGCAACGGACAACCAGCAGGGGAAACGACACACAGAAAGCAACCCTTGCTACAACCGGGAAATAAACCGGCTAGCAACAGGTTCCTCTTGATAGTCAATAGAGGGGTAGCAACATCATCCACAGAAACTGCATACAAGCCTTCCTCAATAGCATTTACTCCATGCTGGGGCATAGGAGCAGTCACATAGTTGGGCCTCTCGGGCGCCTCAAATTGTATTTCCTTGGCATCGATAAGGTCCTGAACCTTATTTCTTAGGGCCCAACAATCATCAGTAGAATGCCCCAGGCTATCAGAGTGATAAGCACAGCGGGCATTGGGATTATACTTCGGAGATGTGGTGTTCACCACCTTCGGAGCTTCTCTGACAGTCACCAGGTTGGTCGATAGCAGTTGCGGCAAGATCTGCGACAAGGTCATACTAAGACAAGTATATTCTCTTCTGGGTCTCTCAGCCCTTGGTTGGTTAGGTTGCCGAGGAGCGTAAGCAGGCTTTGCAATCACCACCGCGTTGACAGCTTGGCGGCGTTCTGGTTTGTTTTGCCTTCTAGGCCCATACACAGCACTGGCCTCCTTCTTGAAAGGTTTCTTCTCAGAACTTGAGGACGCACCTTTCTGTATCTTTCCTGATTTCATACCAGCTTCTATCCTTTCCCCAGTCAGAATGAGATCTGTGAACCCTGTAGATGAATTACCGATGAGATGATTGAAGAACGGCCCGGATAGGGTCCCTAAGAAAATGTCCACAAGTTCACGGTCGGTTAATGGTGGCTGCACCCTGCCAGCCAGGTCCCTCCATTTCTGCGCATACTCTTTAAAACCTTCTCCCGATCCTAGCGACATACCCTGGAGTTGGGTACGTGTAGGAGCGAGGTCGGCATTATACTGATACTGCTTGTAAAAAGTAGTAGCCAAATCCTCCCAGTTACGAACCTTGGTTCCATCCAGCTGATAGAACCATTCGAGATGAGTCCCTGAAAGACTCTCCTGGAAGAAATGGATCCATAAGTTCTTGTCCACAGTGTATGGTTGGATCTTCCACACATAAGATCTGAGATGTAGCTTAGGGCAGAACGCCCCGTCATACTTTGCGAAAGATGGTGCTTTGAACTTATGTGCGATTACCACACCAGAAGATAGACCCAGGTTTCTGAAATCCAACCCAGGCACTTGTTGAATTTCCATGGCATTCAGACGATCCTCTAATTGCTTGTACTTGTCTTCAGCTGGAGGATACTGCTCCTCATTAAAATCAGTCTCGTTGTCAGAGACCACCGGACTAGGAATCCTTCCCCCCTGGGGACTGCCTTTCCCTACAGAAGAACCAACTTGATCAACCTCATTCTGCAGTGTATTGCCAAACCTCCGGCCAGTGTTGAATAGTACAATTCTCTTCTTTTTCTTCTTTACCAGCAGAGCCTTCAATTCCTCTTGACCTTGGGCCAAACTCATGATCAGCTCTTGGAATTGGGCATTCTGAGCCTGGAGGGCCTTGATGGATTGCTCAGTAGATGATTCAGGATTCATGATGGAGAGCTGAAATAAACAGCGAAGAAGATTAAACTACATGTAAAAAAGAGTACCTGTTATGCACATGATGCATGATATGTTGTTTATGCAATGTATTCAAGGGTTCGAAAGTTCAAATTTGTTGCAGACAAAAAGGAACACACGTTATCATTAAGAAATAATTGTTCAGTACATCAAGGCCTCATGGGCAAACTTTACAAAGTAAATCAATCCCAAAAGACATTGCACATCCTTTTTGGAGCAATGTAGGTGTTGAGAGTCTTTTCCTCGTGCAGTAGGCGGGTGAGCTCCAAGACCTTCTTCTCACTAGCATGTAGACTGGACTCAAGAGAATTCCATTCTTCCTTAAGCTGGATCCAGCTCTTCTGCATTTCTTCCCAGGATGTAGGCATGTCAGGATGTTGAATGGTGTAGGGCACCTCTCCTTCCAAAACTGGCTCTTTGATCACAGGGAGAACATGAGGATATGGCATTACCAGCTTCTGGGAGCGGGCTCGTACCCACTTGAGATAGGGCTCCAACGGGATGGAGTTCCTGTGCCCCAGTGTCCTGCTGTCTACCTTGCTGGGCATCCTCCAAGCTCTGATAAATCTCTGGCGAAGTCCTTGTGCATCATTGTTGAAGTTAAAAACTATGTCAGGAATTAACATGTCATGAGGGCCATCCCTCCGAGCATATCCAAACTATCTCAAAGCCAAGCATGGGTTGTAAGTAATACCTCCTCTGATTCCAAGTAACAGAACATTAGGAAACTCCCCGCAACGATCAATGATAGTGACATCTTCTCTGGACCGAGAACACCAATGTATATCAGCATGTGTAAGAGTCATCAATCGTTGCGACCATCTCAAACCCCACTCATTCTTCAAAACTGATTGTGGAAGGTGCGAAATAAACCACCTTCCCAGGAGAGGAGTGCAGCACATAAGGACACCTCTTTTTCTCATGGTTCGAGTGTAACATGAGTGAAGGATGTCCCCAAGCAACGTAGGTATAGGATTCCTGGACATGAAGATCTTGACAGCACTGATATCTATAAGCTGGTCTGGATTAGGGAACAACACCAACCCATAGACAAGGAGGGCCACAACTTCTTCAAAGGCTTGTAAGTCAAGGGAATTCCAACATTCTTGGGCCTTCTCAAACAGAAACCTGGCCAAGAACCCTTTGATACCACTTCTAACTTCCCAATGTCCCTTGATGTCAGATGGTTGTAGGCGTAATGCTTTAGCAATCTCTTCAAGTTTGGGTTCCTTTTCCGTACCGTTGTAGGGTAGTTGACTAAGGATAGGGATCCTCAAAAGTCGGGAGAAATCTTCCAATGTAGGCACCAGTTGATAATCCAGGAAAGTAAAACAGTGGTGCAGATGGTCAAAGAACTGGAAGAGGACCTTTATCATCTTCCTCAATGTTGGTGTTGACCAAACTGATGAGTCTTCCATGTTTCTCACTGAAAGAAGAGCTCTCGGGAATCCTGGATATAAGTTCCTTAAGCTGAGGAGGGATCCTTACAAGGCTGATCTGAATTGTCTTCCTGCGGATAGTTTCTATGTCCTACAAAACAAGAACAAAGATGAAAATTTGAACCCCTGAAATGGTTAGTGGATGCATGTGATGCTGTATGATGTTATGATGCTATGATTAAACACACCACAAGTATCCACAAAAAGCAAACATGATAAGGCACACAAGTCACGCAAGACAGCCCTTAGAGTTTAGGCCAGCATGGGGTCTAGGTATTACCCTCTTGAGGTTGGTGGGCTCAAAACCTGTCCTATCAGAAGTAACCGGGTTCTAAGGATCCCAATATCATTGGATTGTTTTCTGTGTTCATCGTTTCGATTTAGCCACTGAACTGGCGACCGAAATATTCCAAGAAAACAACCCTCAACTGAGTGTAGTATCGAGTATCAACCAACTTCGGACTGCACCAAAGTCAGTTATCTCACTACCCTAAAGAGGCCAAGATGGTTCAATTAAGGTTCCTAAGGTCAGTTGATGCTTCACGACACCACGCGGCGGCCCCGTACTCTCCTTGACTTGACTCAAGGGTTACCGGTACTCACCAAAGTGCCACATCAATGTAGCAACTGCTTCAACCGTGTCGGTATACCCCGCACAGTTCCCTCACAATTTGTTGCTACCTAAAAGGTTTCCCCCAGATCCGGGTTAGGATCTATAGAACTTCCAAAATAGGCCCATAATATTAAAGCAATCAAAACAGGCAATTGAAAACATAAGTATGATCTAATCCTAAGGTACACTTCACTTTATTTTCCCCAGCAGAGTCGCCAGTTCTGTGATCGGTGGATTTAGAACTGACTGTTTAACGCTGGTTCGCGTATGTCGCGGTAAGCAAGAGTCGCCACCGTATTTTATTTTCTCCAACATGGACAGGACAAAAGCACAACAAAATTCCTTATGAGATAGTTTCTCGGTTCGGGAGGTAGATTTATAGAAAGGGAAGGTGTTAGCACCCTTTCTATCCATGGTTATCCATGGGCTCTTAGATACTTGCTCTTATGTTTTCAAAATGTTTGCTTTTCAAAATGTGAGTGGGTTTTGCAAAAGTTTCATTGAAAGATTTCTGAATAACTCTTGTATCAATCCTCAAGAGTGTTTGAAAAATTGTTTTGAAAGCTTTTTGAAAGTGTCAGTGTGAAAAGATGTTTTGATTTTTTTTAGAGAGCAAGTATCCATGAGTCATCTACCTACCCTAAAGAATTAGGCTGTGTAAATGTCCTTAAGGTAGTGCCATCCCACCATTGAGAGGTAGGTAGCACTACCGTTGGAGGTGTCCGGGTCAATTCGATTGTAGGGACAGTGTGGTAACCGAAGCAACAGCAGGACACCTTAGAAACTACCCTTATGTCCTTGATCCTTTTTTAATCCGAGGCAACCGTTTCGGGGCAACTATTTCGAGGCAACTGTTTCGAGGCAACTGTTTCGAGGCAACTGTTTCGAGGCAACTGTTTCGAGGCAACTGGATCATGGACATAAGGACTTACTAAAACGTCCTATACTTGACGACCACGTTTCGAAGGAAACAGGTGAGGCGTACCCTAGAAGTGGTGTGTGTATTTGTGTGTTGTTTTTAGTTTAACAATTATCTTTGATCATGGCATTGTGAGCTACGAGTTATTTTTAATTAACCATACATTCTTTCATGCAATTTAGAATTTAAGAGTGCGGAAAGTAAAAAACAGGAAAATAAAAGCTATGCTATTACAAGGCGCGGGTCTATACATCGCCAAAATACAAAGACCCGTTTGATAAAAGATGCGGAAAGTAAATAAATGCGGTAAACCTAATTACTATTACATCCTTGAGCAGTTACATAATATTCAAAAAAGAAAATAATGCGCGAAATAGAAAATTAAAATTGAACGTCCGAGGGTTTTGACCCTTTGCTTGAAATTAAATTAAATTAAAGTCTATTTAATTATTTAATTAAAGAAAAGTGTTTTTAGGTTTTTTGAAATAAAGAAAAGAATTTACAAGGAAACCCTAATTCTAGATTATTTTTAGTTATTAGAGAAAATATTAAAGTTAACCTAATTTATGCTAATTAATTATTTACATATTTATTTACAAAAATAATAATTAATAATAATAATAAATAATGAGGAAAAATTAATTAAGAAAAAGATAAAATGTCAAAAAAACCTAATTCTATGCATTTTTTATTTATTAAGGAAAGTGTCAAAATTAAAACCTAATTTAACTAAGTTAGTTATTGAAATTTATTTACAAAAATATTTTAATAGTGAAATTAATAAGAATTAAATATAAAACATTTTTTTGGTTTCTGATTTTTTATTATGAAAATTATTTTATGGTGAAAAAACAATTAAAACATTAAAAAGAATTAGAAAAGAAAATCAAATAAAAAAAAAGATGCAAACCAAAGGGGTATCAGGCCCAGAATGGAGGTGTTTGTGAGGAATTCAGGCCCATTGAAGCATAGAGCTCGTTTGACTTTCCAAATCGTATGCATGATGGTTGACTGGAGCGTACCA
Organism: Vicia faba; assembly: GCA_948472305.1. Lineage (NCBI taxonomy): Eukaryota > Viridiplantae > Streptophyta > Magnoliopsida > Fabales > Fabaceae > Vicia > Vicia faba. Next base: position 10,320,616 of record OX451739.1, on the reverse strand, counting down.
TGGATCTCATTCAATGGCCCTTGGATTAATCAACATGAGCGCGTGGCAGTCTTAAGCGTGAGGATGCATGGTGAGCCATTGAGTGAGCGCTGCATAGGAAAGCATTATAACAAAAATCATGAATTAAGTGGGGGGACCTGGGAATCGAACCCAGGTCCCAGCGTTTACCAAGCGTGTCCCTTGCCAATTGAGCTATTGCGCGCGTTTGTACATGTAATGGAAAGAAAACATAATATATAAAAAGGGTCAGTTGTACTGAAACGTTTGAAAAACGCACTAACATTTGAATGCTCCTATCACGCCTTGCCACGCATGCTTCTTCTTCGTTTTCCTACAATTATATAAAATAAGTAGCGGGGGTTTTAAACCCCCACTAAATGGAAGTCCTGAAAATAGCGATTAGAAGAGGAAGAAATATAAAAAGGGCGCGAGGGTATCATTTGCTTCGTCTTGAGCTTCTGAATTCAGCTGTATAGGTCTAAAGGTCCAATTTTTTCTCTACAAGAAAGCCCTATTTTGAAGCTTCTGAAACCCTAGGTTTCATCCATGGTGAATTTCGTTTCAAGCAGTTTTAGAACAATTAAACTATACCAAACGCTTCAGGAAGGTGTTAGTAGCATAAATCAATAATCATAACACATGAATGATGCGTGGAAATTAAAATTCGATCATGGAAATATTTGTGAGAAACGTGACTCTGTTCTACCTCTTCTTTGAGTATGAGGACCTGTTCTTGATGCCAATAGCTTCCTAACAATGTCAGTAATGCAATGGAAAAGGTTTCAAGCCTTGAATCGTGCTGCAAGTGTGATTTCAGTTTTTAAGTTTTGGTTGAAAAGTTGCAAATTAGTTATGGCTCCTTAGCAGCTTTTTCGTGTCTCTCTGAGTAGGGTTTCACTCAGCCTTTGTATGTGAAGCAAATTAGGTCAAGAAAGAGCCCAAAAGTCCATGAATTTATGATTTGAATATTTGATTTTCAATCATGAAATTTCAATCTTTTTTCAATGAAACTTTGCCAATTATGGAAGATTTTATCTTGTTGATTGATGCACGAAATCTTTAGCATATTTGGAGTATATTTGCTGCATAAAAAGATTTGAAAACCATTATTTGATATTTTTCTACAATTAAAACTAATTAAATGAATTAATAAGAATAAAAATTCAATTAATTAATTAAAAATAAGAAAATAAATCATTTTGAGCTCAATGGGTCATGCATAGGCTTTGGGTAATGATTCAAGGAAGAATTTGAGGCCCATTAGCAAATTTGAAGTGTTTTAGGCAAAGTTGACTTTTTAAAATTCCCAAAAATTCCCAAACTTCTCCAATGCATATCTTGCTCAATTTTGAATCTATGAACATGTTCTTGGACATTTTGGAAAGTTCTTGAAGTCCTATAACCAATTCCTTTGGTCCCATGTCATTTTGATTTACCAATCTCAAGTTATGGTCTTTGACTTAAAGTGCCTTTTTGTTGACTTTTGAAAATGAGCTATAATGTTGAAATTGATAACTTTTTGTGAGAGCATTTCTTGGACTTGAAGTGTGAATATGAGTTGTAGGAAATGTCATCCCCTTCAAAATGAGCTTTGGATGGGATTTTTCTGATAAACCATGAGGAAGTTATGCCCTGGTCAATTTGCAGTTGACTTTTTCAACTGTCCAAAAATGGAAACTTTTGCATCTTGAGACTTTTTAACCATGCTTTGAGAATCATGATCAAGCATTAATCAAATGATGATTGTGGCTTAAAAATAAGATGTTAACCAAATTTTTTGACTTTTGACTGTCAAATGACCATTTTGCCCCTGTAGTTGACTGTGGAGCAATTAGGGTTTTTGACTGTGCAATTTGATGCTGTGAGTCTTGAAACTTGACATATGGATGCTTAACAATGTATATAGGCATGTGGGACTTGATTGGACCCTTGGAAACCTCAATTTCTTTGCAAGAACCAAAACCCTAATTTTGACTGTGTTAGGAGGCAATTGGACAGTGCAACCCTTGAGAGATTTTGAACCATGATTTTGGCAAATCTTGAAAAATATGGGAGGGAAAATTTTGGGGTACAACATATACAAAGGTGTATTGTCTTTTGAAAAGATATTTCCATGTTTTAAAAGTTTTGAAAGTTTGAAAGTTTGTTTTGGGAAATGTTTTGAAATTGTGTTGTGAGGTGTGTTTGAAAATAGCAAGGATGTTTTTGCAAGTTTTGATCAAGTAACTAAGAGTTGTCTACACTATTTTACTCAAAGATCTTTCATACACATTTTTAACCCTTTTGACAGTGTTGTTTTACCATTGCATTTGGTAAACAAACTTGTATTAGGATGTTAAACGGGACAGGCGCGGGTCATCGTATTGACCATGATAGCAATTATGCTAAGTATCTTTAGCAAATTTTTTGAGGGACTAGATCATTTTTGTGTAGGCAACCAAGATAGCGTCATCGAGGGACTATGATCTTTTGTTTTGTTTTTGTTTTGCCAAAGTACTCAACATGCATAACATGGCCAATTTTAAAGACAACAAGTGGATGAAACCCTAGGGGTGCATGTGTGTATTGTGTTGTCAATTTACATGCATTTTGTCTTTGTATTAGTCAAGCTATTTGTTTGATTTTGGATTTTTGCATACAAACCCTAATCTCTAATCATGGCATAATTGAAAGCATAAAGGCGTAAAATAAATCTACGCTATTACAACATTTGATATGGGAAGGGGGATACAATTTTTTTAATGGGGGATATTTGCAAGAAAATAAAACCCTAATATTTACTATTACATCCAAATTGAATAAATGGGACAAATGAATAAATTGACAATAATTAAATAAACAATTTAAATATAAACATGCAAAATATTATGAATATGCAAAAATGCTTTTGTTTATTTATATGTATGTAAAAATAAAATATTTAATGAAATAAAAAAATAAATAAAAAGATTATTTTTTTATTAAGGGTAAAAACCCTAATTTTCTTTTAAGAAAGTAAATATATATATTAATTATATTATTCATGTACAATAAAATAAAATAAAATATATACAAGACAAAAATATATTTAGAAAAATATTATTTGAGTATAAATAAATAAAGAATAAAAATAAAGGTATAATATTATTATGTATTATTTTCAAGTTTTCATTAAATAAAACAAAAGTATATACTCACTAAATTATTTTTATGTTAAAAAAATAAAATAAAATACAAAAATAAATGTGAAAATTTATAAAAATATTTTTGGTATTTTTTATGTTTGGAAAATAATAAAATAAAATCAGAAATGAAAAATAAATACAAAAATATAAAAATATGAAGAAATGGGCCAAGGGGGTGCAGTCAACAAGGCATGGGGTGCAAAAAGTGAGCCAGAACCAAGCCCAACCCAAGAACTTCATCTTCAACCTTTGTCAAAAAACAAAACACGCGCCCTGTACAAAATGCCAGATCCTGCATACGTGCTCTAATGCAAAAATTCATAACATCAAAGTTGTAGCATTTTTCAAGACGAATTCAACCATATAAGAAACTTAATCTAACTCTAAAAGACCAGAGAGAATTTCTCTGGCCCTAAATTCTAACCTAATTTTTTCAGGAAGTTCATGGATCAAATTCTCTTAACACGTTTAACTTAAATGAAAAATGAGCATATGTACAGCTTCAGAGCTATGAATACTACATTTTTTATTCACAAACCTAAGCCTAATGATTCCTAAATAGAGAGATAGGAAGTTGACAAAAACATGTTTCAGTTGAAATCGTGTATGGAAATGTGGAGCTTTTCAGTGAGGCCTGAGATGTTTGAGAGCTTGCTTGAACTTCTCCTGACCTTCCCTAATGCCTAGGTTGCCTTGAATGTGCTTGAACAAGCTTGTAGAACTCAACCTACACAAGCTAAAAACAGAAATGGTGAAGCTTGCAAATGGAGTTACAATCAATGTCTAAGGGTTGGGATAGCTTGGATAGGTTATATGGAAGGTGTTTGAACAGGTTTGGGGCAAAACGCACGAGGGGTTTTTGCTATGGAACTCCAAGTGCAGGAACTGCCCTATTTTTGCAGGAGGAAGGTGTTTTGATGATCAAGAGTGTTTGAGTGGTCAAAGGCTCATGTTTCAGGCTCAATGCAATGTCAAGAACCTGTTTCAAATGCTTGCTAAGCTTGGTTATAACAGATGTGTCAGTTGTGTTGTATTTGATAAGTTTCTTGTATTTTAAGCAAAAGTGAACCATGATGCAAGACAGGCCTGTACAGGCTATCTATCAGTTTGCACTCTATGATCTTGGCGCCTCAAGTTGGTGGATATTGTGTGTTGTACCAAATCTTGTTCAAGGCTCAAGGATTCTATTTGACATAAAGCAAGATTTTGACAAAAATGGCAATGTTACCTTTTACTATTTTTGAATTAATCCATTGTATAATCCTCTAATGACCAGAACAAAGCCTCAAACCAATGGATTTGAATTTAATTATTAAGTATGGAAGGGTTTTGGGACCTGTAATCTAGTACAAACAAGGCTGATTAGAGTTTGCAACTTGTATCAATATGAAAATGCCATGGTTCAAAAGTGAGTTTTTGCTAACTTCAAGCCTTCGATTATCCCTAACCACAAATGATTTTGGAGAGTTCTTGGACATTTTGGAAAGCTTGCAAAATGATTTACAATCCATCTTTGATGTGAAATTTGATATTCCAAGTGGAACTATGTGAAAAATGGTCATGAAGATAGGTCAAAATCCTGCTTAAACTAGGGCAAAATTTCACTAAGTTAAAAGTTTCATGGACCCTTGTTCCAAAAATCATAACTTGAGATCCAAGCTTCTTTTTAGAAAACTTTGTGAATAAAAGTTGTAGAACTTGTGGAGGACTAAAACTTTCATGTTGGAAGTTTTGTTTTAATCCAATTGCATCATGGTGAAAATATTGGGCAAAGTTGGGAAAAATTAAGAAAATTTCATAACTTAGAAAAATTCTAAGTTATGAAATTTTTTCAATCTTAAACCCTAATTTGAAAAATTGGGTTTCTTGATGAACAAGTTTCATGTTTTGACACATATTTATGAAAAATGACCCTTGGCACTTGATTTTGACCAAAAAGTCAAAGTTTGACTTTTCAGTGTACAGTCAAATTTTGATCAGTTGACTGGAAAATTCATCTGTTAATCCAATGCATTTGGGCTCTTTTGAACCTTGTGAATAGGTCAAGATGATTCCATTGAGTCCTTGAATCCATGCTTGAACCCAATTTTCCATTGGCTAGGTGAAAAATCAGAAATTGCCCTTGTGCAGTCAAAACCCTAAAAATGACCATTTTGCCCTTTTGATGATCTGATCAAATTTCTTGAGGAGTTGTGGTCCAAACTTGATCAAATGGTTAATGTGAGTCTATAATGTTGATATGGATAAAACATTATGAGGTTTGACTATAAATTGGCCACAATTGACTTTTTCCCCAATACAGCTGATTTCTAGGTCAACTGTTCAATTGACTGGGCAAAAATTTGATTCAAGGCTTGAAACTTGGTATAGGCAATCTTATAGGTCCAACATGAAGTATGAAAGTCACTTTGAGCATTGGAAGTCCAAAAATCCCTGTGCAAACTCAAACCCTAATTTAGGTCATCAGTGCAAGGAGATGTCTTGAGCAGAGCAAAACCCTAATCCTGTCTGGAGTTCAAAGAGTCTTGTGAGGGGAAATCTTGATAAAATGAGAGGGAAAATTTTGGGGTACAACACCCTCGTCTTGACAGGCTCTTCTTGGATCCCTTTCCCTATATCAGCAGCAGCAGAGAGGATAACCACAGGAGTTACAACTTCTTCAATAATTGGAGTTCTCGTAGATATGTTTACCGATGCAGGGGTAACCTTAGGAGCAGCTGAGGGTCCAAAGATTGCCTTTGGAGGGGCAATCTCTGGAGAGAAAATTCTTCCACTGCGGGTTATTTTTCTCGTTCCAGTAATTTTTCCAATGTCGGAAGTCTCTTCATTAGAACTCTCTTCAGTTGATTCAATTTGTTTAACACCGTAGTAAAAGATCTCTCCCCCATAGTTCCACGGTATTGATTTGTCGGACTTGTACGGGACGGGCCCGGGCATGGTTATCTTCAAAGATGCAGTCTTCAGAGTGGATGTAAGCTTAACAGGTCTTCTGGAGATCTAGGAAAGATTGGCGGATATGGTTATTATAGAAACATCATTGACAGGAGTCGGTGTAACAAGAGTCTTTTCAAAAAGGATTTCTTGGTTATCCATTAGGCGTTGGATGCCTAATTTCAACAATGGAAAGTAGGTTGGTAAGTGTTGTACCCCAAAATTTGCCCTCTCATATTTCTCAAGACATTGCAAGAGAAATCTCCAAGTGGCTCAAGATTGCTCAAGAGTTGGACAGTTAAGCTACCTCCTAAGGCAGTCAACCCCAAATTAGGGTTTTGTGTTGCATTAAGATCCTTGATTCCAAATTACCTCAAGTTCTCCACAATGTCCTAATATGTTCTCAAGATCATCCATGTCAAATTTCAAGCCTTGCAGAGAAAGTTTGCTCAGTCAATTGCTCAAAGGGTCCAAAAATCGACTGTGCTAGGGCAAAAGTCAACTGTGACCTACAAATAGTCAAACTTCAAGATTTTTTGTCAACATTATCATTTTTAAGGATATTTCATCATTTTATCAAGGGTTGATCATGATTCATCAAGGATTGCTCAAAATTCATCAAGACTCAAAAGTTGCTAAATTAGGGTTTTGCAGGAAAAGTCAACTCAACTTTGACCAAGCATAACTTTCTCATACTTTATGAGAAATGACCCATCCAAAGCTCATTTTGAAGAGTATGAAATTTAATATAATCCATGTTCACACTCCAAGATCCAAAAATGCACTCACAAGAAGTTATAAATTTGGATATTATAGGTCATTTTTGAAAGTCAACAAAAACACCTTTTTTGCCAAAGCTTATAACTTGAGCATGGAATATAAAAATGAGATGAGACCAAAAGGTTTGGTTAGAGGACATCTCAAGATTTCTAAAAAGTCCAAGAACACTTCCAAAAGTTCAAGATTGAAGAAGTTATGCATTGTTGAAGTTGGACATTTTTGCAAAATTGCCAAAAGTCAACTATCCCCAAAACTTCAAATTTTGTCAAATGGGCCCATTCGTTTCCACTTGATTTGGGCTTGCATAATTGCCCACGTGTCCTAGCTTAAGCCATGAGCCCATATCTTTATTTTATTATTTAATTTGATTTTTAATTGAATTTATTCACTTTAAATCAAATAAAATCATATAAAATCAAAAGTATTTATAACTCATGTTTTTTTGGTTGCTTTAGGCTTTGAATATAGCTATTATGTGAATCAAATTCGCATCAAGTGCATTGGTTACAAGAAGATATGATTTATGCCAAATGTGGAAGGTTGTAATGGTGGAATCAAATCCAATTCATGAGCATTGATATGGAGAGATTTGTACCAAGTTTCTTACCCTAATGCAATATACATTACATAAGGAAGGAAAAGGCACGAAAATAAGGGTTGGAGGCTGCAAGAAGAGGCAGAACAAAAGTTTGAAAAAGTGGTAAAAAGCTTGAATTCGAGATCATAACAAGAAGCATTTTCAGAAGTCAAAAGCTATCCCAATCGCTTCTTGGGTGTTCACTCAACCTTCCTGGATCAAGAGAAAGCATTCTCACATACCACAAAGCACTGTAAGTATCACGAAAATCACCTTGGTTCTTGAATTCGTGATTCATTATTCTTGCATCATTTGAACAAATTACTTGCATATTCATAACCCTCATGACATTTGTAAACTTTTTGCATTATTCAATTTGGTTTATAGGCGCTGTAACCCCAAAACACCATAGCTAGGGTTGCGTGTTTGTTTTTAGGGCTTTCTTTTTCATGAAAAATCAGGACTCAAGAAGGACATAATGTTAATCAGGAAGCTAAGACGAACTCAACCATGTTTTTGGAATTGATTTATGTGGCCTAGGGAAGATTTTAGAGCAAGCTTGCGTATTTAGCTGCGGATCCAAATCTGCAGGTAATATTTGCAGGATTTAGAGGTAGAAGACGACGAGCTTTCATTCTCCCATTGGCCAATTCAAATTAATTTTTGCGCATTTTTATTTTCTGGCATATAATTTATTTTGTTTGTATTATAATTTCTTTGTATTTTACTAACAATAGAATCAAAGCAGTGCAGTGGCAAGCGTGCAAGCATATCACTTTCAGGACCTGGGTTCGAATCCCAAGTCCCCCAACTTCTTTGTTATTTTCCTTCTTCAAGTAATCACATGTACGTCCAAGCATGCAGCGCATCATGCACTATCATCTATCCAACGGCCAGATGGCCAAAGGCCAAATCTGGTGGCCAGGATCTGAACGTCCACCAAGGCTTTGGTCAAAGCATGCTCACTGGATCACCAAAGGTCAACAGGGCCAGCGTTTAATGGGCCTCATATTTGCTTCTCAAACTCCCTTTTCAGGCCCAAACCTCTCTCTCTCTTTTTATTTTACTTATTTTGTTTATTAATTGTTTTATTATTTTTGTTTTAATTCTAACCAATCAAAAAATTATTTTCTTTATAAAATAAAAAAATCACAAAATATTTTCTTTAACAAATACTAATTAATTAATTTAGGTGTTAATTAGAATAATTTTAACATATTTTTGTAAATAATTAAAATTAAACTAGACTTAATTAGGTTTTTACTAACATTAATTATTTTATTGTCTTTCTTAAAATAACAAAAAACCCAAAAATAATTTATTTTTATTAATTAATTAATTAATTTAATTTAGGTAATTTCTTCCTTAATTCAAAAACAACAAAAAGATATTTTCTTTAACAAAAAAGGGTCAAAACCCTAAACTCGTACTCGATTTAATTTCACGCACGCGACTTATTTTCTTTTATCATATTATTGTACTTGCCTCCGGTTTGTAATAGTTAATAGGACCTTTATTTATTTTTTATCGCTTTATTTATTTTTAAAGGGTTTGTCTTTGGCGATGTAAATACCCGACGCCTTGTAATTTAAATTCCGCAATTTATTTTCCGCAAATTATAAACTGTTAGATGTTTGATAATAGGGGATGCATGGCAAGACTAAATGTTTTAACCTAAAATCAATGTAGATCACCATTAAGATGTACAAAGACAAAAATAACTGAAAACGACACACTCGCACATGCGCACTCTTAGGGTACACCCCACTTGGTTGCCTTCGTACGTGGTCATTAAGTATAGGTCACTTTAGAGGTCGCCCTCTTGTCCAAAGATCATAGTCGCCTCGAAACGGTTGCCTCCGATATTGTTGCCTCAAAACAAATGATCTAAGACATTAGGGTTACTGCTAAGGCATCCTAACATTGCTTTAGTGATCGTAAGTCCCGCATTCGAATTAACCCTTAAAACTCCGACGACGATGCTACCTACTCATCAATAGTGAGACAGCATTATCCAAAGGAAGATAGCATAGAACAATTCCTTTTTCGAATAGGTAGATGGTTCTTAAGTACTTGCTCTTTCAAAAAACAAAATATTTTTCACACTTACACTTTTCGAACAAAGTTTTCAAAAAACACTTCATTACACTCTTGTGGACAGAAGCAAGAGTTAAATCGAAGTTCAAATAAAAACTTTTTCAAACCCACAAGCACAAAGAAAGCAGTTTTGAAAACAATTGAGCAAGTACCTAAGAGCCCGTGGATAACCACGGATAGAAAGGGTGCTAATACCTTCCCTTTCTATAATCTACCCCCCGAACCCGAGAAATATCTCGAAAAAGGAATTTTTCTGTGCTTTTTTCCTTTCCTTGTTGGATAAAATAAAATTCGGTGGCGACTCTTGCTTACCGCGACATTTTGTAAAAACAAACGCAAAACGCAAACCAGCACACCAAAAAACAGTCAGTTCTTCCCACCGTATCACAGTAAGGATGAACAAAGGCAACAATCTTCTTCACAACCTGGGAAAATCCTAGCCTTCAGCAAATTCAACTTGATTATTGGTAGAGGAGTCATCAAATCATCAACAGTAGCAACAAATAGATCTTCTTCAACAACATGGACATTATGGCCATGCTTTGGCATTGGAGCAGAGATTACATTCGACTTTTCAGGGGAGTCAAATTCAACTTCTTTAGCGTTTATTAAATCCCGAATCTTATTCTTAAGGGCCCAACAATTGTTGGTGTCGTGCCCTATACTCCCTGAATGATAAGCACACTTGGCATTGGGATGGTAGTGAGGTGACGAAGTGTTAGGGTTTTTAGGGGCCTCCCTTAGCATGGCCAAGTTTAACTTCAAGAGATGGGGTAACACCTAAGCAGGAGTCATGTTTATCTGGGTGAATTGCCGTGCAGGCCTTTCCACCCTTGCTTGGTTGGTTCTTGGTTGATAGTTTCTGGGCTGATCAACTGTAGACTTCTGAATCATTACGGCCCTCACCGCTGGCCGACACTCAACTCTTCCTTGACCTCTTTAGGAGTAGACGGATGATACTTCCTTCTTTGCTGGAAAAGTCTTTTTGATGGCAGCGAAAGCAGATGCATCCTTTTGAATTTTCCCGCTCTTTATGCCGAATTCAACTCTCTTACCAATTAGAATCAGCTCGGTGAACCCCGCGGACGAACTTCTGATCAGGTGATTAAAGAAAGGCCCTGACAGAGTCCCCAAGAACATATCTACTAGCTCTCTTTCAGATAAAGGTGGTTGTACTCGTCCAGCCAAATCTCTCCATTTCTGGGCATACTCTTTGAAACCTTCATTTGATACCATGCCCATACTCTGTAATTGAGTACGGGTTGGTGCTAAGTCCGTATTATATTGGTACTGTTTGTAGAAGGCGGCCGCCAAATCCTCCCAATTATGCACATCAGACCTCTCTAACTGGTATAACCAATCCAACTGCGTACCTGACAGACTGTCCTGGAAGAAATGGACCCACAAGTCTTTGTCAGAAGAATTTGGTTGAATTTTCCTGACATAAGATCGCAGGTGCATCTTTGGGCAAGACACTCCATCGTATTTAGCAAACAAAGGTACTTTGAATTTAGGGGGAATTATAATTCCAGAAACCAAACCTAACTCTTCAAAGTCCAGCCCAGATACTCTCTGCATTTCCATGGCAGCTAGACGCTCTTCCAAGTTCTTGCATTTGTCATCTGCGGGAGGGTACTGCTGTTCAGAATAGTCTTCATCCTAAGACTCAGAGGGTACTGTAACTCCCTTTCCTTTTCCTACCCCTTCATAAGATGTTGAGGGGAAATCCAGGACCCTTCTGGCTTGACCTACAAATCTTCTGCCCAAGGTAGCCACACCAACTCTCTTCTTTTTCTTTTTCTTTTTTTCCTTCTCTAGTAGAGTCTTGAGCTCCTCCTGCCCCTTAGCCAAGGTCAGAAGTAGCTGTTGAAATTGTGAATTCTGCGCTTGTAAGTATTTAACCGTCTGCTCAATATCCATCTTGCTGAAATAAACAGCAGAGAGATAAGGAAACCTGGTGTGAAGACCTGTTTATGCATATGTTGAATGATATGTATTCATGTAATGCATTCAAGGAATCAGAAGTTCAAATTTGTTTTAAAACAAAAAAGAAACACACGTCATATTAATAGAATTTGTTAGTACATCAATGCCCCATGGGCAAAATAATACAAAATTCTAGGGTAAAAAGACGTTGCGCATCCTCTTTGGTGCAACGTAGGTGTTGAGAGTCTGCTCTTCGTGAAGTTGACGAGTGAGTTCCAAAACCTTCTTCTCGCTTGCGTAGAATTGGGCTTCAAAAGTATCGCGCTCTCCCTTGAGCTGTATCCAACTCCTTTGCAGATCTTCAAGTGATGTTGGCATGTCAGGATGTAGGAGGGTGTATGGAACCTCTCCTTCCATAACAGGCTCTATAATCACAAGAAGAATGTAGGGGTAAGGCATCATAAGACTTTGGGCGCGGGTTCGTACCCACTTGAGGTAAGGCTCAAGGGGGATGGAATTCTTGTGTCCCAAGGTCTTACTGTCCACCTTGTTGGGCATCCTCCAAACTCGGATGAGTCTTTGTCGAAGTCCTTGATCGTCGTTGTAGAAGTCAAAAACCAAGTCTGGAATCAGCATGTCATGTGGGCCTTCCCTTCGGGCATACCCAAACTGTCTCAGAGCCAAGTGTGATGCGGTTGGATAACTGACTTGAGGTTTTGCGTTTGTGTTCGCAAATGTTTTGGTTTAGCAAGAGTCGCCACCGAATTTTATTTTATTCAAAAGGAGAGGTAAAAAAGCACATGAAAGACCTTTGAGATTATTTTTGGGTTCGGGGGGTAGATTATGAAAAGGGAAGGTGCTATCACCCTTTTCATCCATGGTTTTCCATGGGCTCTTAGTTACTTGTTTTAGATCACTTGCTTTTGCTTTTCAATTGTTTGAAATGGTGCTTTTGTGTGTGATTTTGAAAGTATTTTGAAAAGAGGCCTTTGTTTAGGCAACCTTTGTAATGATTCTTGTTTGAATGTATACAAATGTGTTTGTCTTTTGAAAAATGTTTCAATGTTTGAAAGTTTGTTTGGAAAATGTTTTGAAGTTGTTTTGAAATTGTTTTGAAATGGGTGTGATAGTTTGAAAATAGCAAGGATGGTTTGCAATTTGATCAAGTAACTAGGAGTTATCTACCCTACTCAAAGATCTTTCCTACACATTTTTATTCCTTTGATGTTGTTGTTTTACCATTGCATTTGGTAAACAACCTTATCTTTGGATGTTAAATGGGACAGGCGTGGGTCATTGTATGACCATGATAGCAATGGTGCCAAGTATCTTAGCAAGTTTTTGAGGGACTAGATCATTTTTGTTTAGGCAACCAAGATAGCGTCATCGAGGGACTATGGTCTTTTTGTTTTGTTTTGTTTTGTTTTGTTTTGTTTTGCCAAGATACCTAGCATGCATACCATGGCCATTTTAAGGAAACAAAGTAGATGAAACCCTAGGGGTGCTTGTGTGCATTGTTTTGTCATTTTTCATGCATTTTTATCTTGTATTTAGGTCATGCTATTTGTTTGATTTTGGTCTTTGCATACAAAATCCTAATCTTACTATCATGCATATAATACGATAAATTGCATAATGTAAATCTAGACTATTACAACAATATTATGGGAAGGGGGGTACAAGTTTGAATAGGGGGATATTGCTCAAAATAAAACCCTAATTTACTATTACAACCATATTGAATTTATTTGACAATAAATAAATAAACAAGTATTTAAATATACAATAAAATGTAAATTTGCACAATTGTTTTTGTATTTATTTTTATGTATGTAAAATAAATTTATTTATGCCCTAAAAATAAGAAAATAAAAATGATTATTTTTGAAAAGGTGAAAACCCTAATTTTGGTTTAATAGAAAATATATTCTAATATTATTTATTTATTCATTTTTTGTTTAAGAAAAAATAATAATAATATATACAATAATGTTAAAAAATTAAATATTGTATGAAAATATTAATTTAAGTGTATAAATAATAAAAATAAAAATATATAATATTTTCATATTATTTACAAATTTATTTAAGAAAATAAAAGTATATTAACCTAAATACTTATTTTTATGCTAAAAAATTAAAAAAAATTAAAAAATGCAAAAAATAAAGAAAATATTTTTGAGATTTATATTTGTTTAGAAAAAATAAATAAAATTCAAAAATGTGAAATATGCAAGAAAATATGAAAAATAAAAGAAATGGGCCAAAGGGGTGCAAAAAGTAAGCAGGGGGGTGTCAAAAGTAGGACAAATCAGGCCCAGGCCCACTCCCACTTCGTCCCTGTCCTTCAAACCAGAAAAACGCGCGCGCCATGTACAAACTGTAACTCTTGCATACGTGCTTAAAAATGAAATCTTGCAACATGAAACTTGTAGCTTGTTAACTCACGATTTCAATGATATAAAAAACTTGATCTAACCCTAAGAAACCAGGGAGAATTTCAGTTCCCCTAATTTATGACCTAAAATTTTCAGCAACTTCAACTATTAAATACTCCTAGCTCAGTCAATATAAATGGAAGTTATGCATATGTACAGCTCAAGCACATTAAAGACTACATTTTTGCTTCACAAACCTAAGCCTAAGGATGTCTAAATAAGGAGATAGAAAGTTGGAAATTACCTTGTTCAGTCAAGTTCGAATATGGCAATGTAGCAACTTTGAATGAGGCCTGAAGGACTTTTGAGCTTGCTTGATGTTCCCTTGACCTTTCCCAATGCTTAGCTTGCTTTGAAATGATTTGAAACTCCTTGTAGAACTCAACCTGCAAAGCTTCAAAATGAAAATGTTGAAGTGTGAAAATGGAGTTACAGTTGTTGAACAATGGCTTGGATAGCTCAGGTGTGTTGTAGGGAATATGTCTGAAGTGATTCAAGACAAAACGCACGAGGCAATTTGGTTTTGGCTTGGTGTTTGCAGAAGTTCCCCTATTTTTGGAAGAAATGGGGTTTTCTGTGTTAGAGGGTGTTTAGGAACTTGGCAAATCGTGTTTTGGCTTTGTCACAATATGGTGAGATTGTTTGAAAATGTTACAAGACTTGGTTTTATCAGATTTTCAAGTTGTGGACTTTTTGCAAGCTTACTTGCTTTTGAAGAAAAAGTTGAAATGACAAAGGCCAAGGTTGTACAAGCTAGATCAAGGCCTGCATAGGGTTGGTGAGCTTTTTCTGAAGTTTGTGGATGTTGTTTGTATCAAGAGATCAGGTCCAATGCTCAAGATAAACAAAAATGCAAAAAGTATGCTTTATGGAAATGGTATTGTCACCTTTATGCCATTTTTGGATTAAACCTTTGTACAAAGCTTCAAAGATCAAAACAATGCCATTAAACATTATATTTGCATTCAATTTTGGAGTGTAAAAAGGATTAGAACCTGTAATGAAAGTACAAGCATGGTTCAAACTGATTTGCAAGTTGTAACATGGTGCAAAATGCCTTGGACAAAAGTGAGAAATGGCCATTTTCATTCCTTCGATTCTCCATAACCATAAATGATCTTGGAGAGTTCTTGGACATTTTGGAAATCTTGTAACATGATCTACAATCCATATTTGAAATTAATTTTTAGATTCCACTTGGAACTAGGTGAAAACTTGCCATGAACATAGGTCAAAATCCTGCCTAAACTAGGGCATAATTTTACTAAGTTAAAAGTTTCATGGACCCTTATTCACAAAATCATAACTTGAGATCCAAGCATCTTTTTGGAAAACTTTGTGAATCAAAGTTGTACATTTTGTGGAGGACTACAACTTTCATGTTGGAAGTTTTCTTTGAATCCAATTACATCATGGTGAAAAAGTTGGGCAAAGTTGGGAAAAAATAAGAAATTTCCATAACTTTGAAAATTTCTAAGTTATGAAAATTTTCCATTTTAACTCTGTGATTAGGTCAATATGATGCCATTGAGTCCTTGAAACCATGCTTGAACCCAATTTTCCATTATCTAGGTTAAAAATCAGAAATTGCCCTTCTATAGTCAAAACCCTAAAAATGACCATTTTGTCCTTTTGATGATCTGATCAAATTTCTTGAGGAGTTGTGGTCCAAAATTGATCAAATGGTTCATATGAGTCTATAATGTTTATGTGGATCAAAAATTATGAGGTTTGACTGTAAATTGGCCACAGTTGACTTTTTCCCCATTACAATTGATTTTTAGGTCAACTGTCCAATTGACTGGGCAAAAATTTGATTCAAGGATTGAAACTTGGTGTGAGCAACCTTATAAGTCCAATATGAAGTATGAAAGTCACATGAGGTATTGAAAGTCCAACAATCCTTGTGCAAACTCAAACCCTAATTTCAGGTCATCAGTGCAAGGAGATGTCTTGAGCTGAGCAAACCCTAATCTGGTCTAGGATCCAAGAAGTCTTGTGAGGAGAATCTTGATAAAATGCGAGGGCAAATTTTGGGGTACAACAGCTGCCCCTGTTCAATCTTCTTGAACCTGAAGAGTTAGATTGGCGAATTTTTCCGTTCGTGACTCGAAGGTAAAAGATGATTGGACACTAGAGTGCCCGTAAATATGCACTCGTCAAAATGTAGTTGAAGAAATGGGCTTAAAGATGTCATTTGGAGAGGTGACGGAATCTGGTTGGAGATGGGCTTAAAGATGCCATCCAAGACTGTTTGTTGAATTGTATGTTGTAAGTCAGAAGAATAAGTATCAGAATGGTATCCGTGTCTGGAACGTATCTGAACTGTATCTGGAGACTGAATCTGAAAGAGCAATAGAATAACATCCGCATCTGGGGCGTCTCTAAACTGTATCCGTATTTTGAATTTGAATAAGCAATAGAATAGCATTCGTGTCTGGAGATCTCTGAGCTGTATCTGAGCTTTGAATCTGAATAAGCAATAGAATAACATCCGTGTCTGGAGCATCTCTAAACTGTATTCGAATTCTGTATTTCAATAAGCAATAGAATAACATCCGTGTCTGGAGCATCTCTGAGCTGTATCTGAGCTTTGAATCTGAATAAGCAATAGAATAGCATTCGTGTCTGGAGCATCTCTAAACTGTATCCGAATTCTATATTTGAATAAGCAATAGAATATCATCCGTGTCTGGAGCATCTCTAAGCTGTATCTGAATTCTGTATTTGAATAAGCAATAGTATATCATCCGTGTCTGGAGCATCTCTAAGCTGTATCATGATTGTATATTGGTAGCTTGTTAATCTTATCCTGAAAAGGGTAAAATGTTAGCTGAAACACAAAGTTATGTTGCATGAAATGTATGATGCAATATATGTGTTTTATCAATGTTTATGATATATGAGTGTAATGTATGTGCATGTAAGCTGATTTGCTGAGGAAAATAAATCCTTGATAGCTGGAGATAATGAAATCTTTGACTGCTTTCGGGGAAAATAAATCCTTGACCGCTGCTAGAGATTCAAAATCTCTGATTGTTGGGGATGAGAAAATCCTTGACAACTTCTATGGGGATGTGAGAATCCTTGACAACTTCTGTGGGGATGTGAGAATCCTTCATGACTTTCCTGGGGATATAGGGATCCTTCAAGTCTTTGGAGTTGGAATATGATGATCATTTCAGCTGGGGAATAGGGAAAACTCTGGCGATCTCTACCGGGGATCAAACAAAGGAAAACCTTGATCTACTGGAGAATAAGGAAGACTCTGATGGCTTCTGCGGGGAATTAAGAATGAGAATATTCAATCTGTTGAGGAGTGGTGAATGAGAATCTTCGACCTGCAGAGGATTAAAATTTTTGACAAATTCATGCTGGGGAGTAATGAAGACTTTGGCAACTTCATTGGGGAATCAAGAATGAGAATCTTCAATCTGTTAGGGGAATTTGAATCCTTGGGGACTTCATGCTAGGGAGTTAAGAATAAGAATCTTCATTCTGTTGGGGAGTAAAAACTCTGTAGGTGAGAAGGGTTACTGATAGAGAGTAAGTGAAAACTCTGGGGGAGTAGCTATACTTCTGGGGAATTATCCTAGGTTGGGGATAAAAGTTAATTGTTATCTGGTTGATTCTCATACTTTAAGACAACTTGCTGGGGAATTCGGGGAAAATTAAATGGTTCCCGCTGGGGATTGATAGTTGGAAATTTGACTCGACTGGGGAAGAAGGTTTCATCTCCGCTGAGGGTCTGTAGTTTAAAGTTTTGCTCCGCTGTGGATTGGGAGTCTGAAATCTCAACTCTAATGCGGATTAAAGGTTGGAAAATATAACTCTGCTGGGGATATGTACTTCAAGGTTTTAGCTCCGCTAGGGATCTAGATGATGTTCAGCAGGGGATTGCTCCTGGAATAGCTTAAAGACGTTTTCCTATACTTTCAACCTGTCAGTAATTGTTCTTTCCCATTTTGTTTATTTGCAAACAGTCGATTACATTCAAATGCAATGCTCATTAATAAATCATTTGACGTTTTTAAATAAAATACAAGTGTAAAAAGAAGAAAAGGCAAATAGTTTTCTGCACTTTAAAGTATCTTTGTATTAACTTTGTGTAAGTATTTTGTATAAAGGAGACAAACATCCTGGTAAGAGAACGTTGTCATAAAAAAGAGAAAAATTTATACAAAGAAAGATGGCTATGTGTGAAAATTCAATGGGGTTCCCATTTCGCTATAGCCTTTGTAACTCTGAATATGTTGTCCATTCATTGCTTTGTCCGAAGATGATTTGAGTTGATCAGAAGCCCGGAGCTTGTTCGCGAAGAGATTGTCCTTAAAGTGATCCGACGAGACATAATCATACGCTTTAATTCCCTAACCTTTTCCTGGACCTCCCTTTCTGGTTTTCGATCCACCGGGAAACCCTTTTTTGCCCAAGTCGCCCTTTCAGATTTTCAACTTGCCGGGTATACAATTTTTTTTATTTATCCCTAACTTTTGCCTGAACCGCCCTTTTGGGTTTTCGATTCACTGGGATGCCCTTTTTTTCCCAAGTCGCCCTTTCGGGTTTTCAAACTTGCCGGGTCATTTATGCGTAGTATCTTTTGACTATGTCTGCGTTCGCACGGTGCGGCAGGTCGTCGCTGTCCATGGTGGTTAAAATCATTGCCCCACCAGAAAAGATGTTCTTGATCATAAATGGTCCTTCGTAGGTAGGGGTCCATTTTCCCCTGGGATCACTTTGCGGCAAGATAATCCGCTTGATAACAAGATCCCCGACTTGATATATCTGGCGTCTGAATTTCTTGTTGAAAGCCTTGATCATATGTTTTTGATACGTCTGACCGTGGGAAATAGCAGTAAGTCGCTTCTCATCAATCAAGTTAAGTTGATCAAGCCGGGTCTGAATCCAATCGTCTTCACTCAAACCAGCATCCTTCATATTCTCAAGGAGGGAATCTGAACCTCTATAGGTAAAACAACTTCCATGCCATATACCAAGGAATAAGGTGTTGCCCTAGTTGATGTACATGACGTGGTACGATACCCGTGCAGAGCAAACGGTAACATCTCATGCCAGTCCTTGTAGGTGACTGTCATCTTTTGTATGATCTTCTTGATATTTTTGTTCGCAGCTTCGACAACACCGTTCATCTTTGGCCGATAGGGAGATGAATTGTGATGTTGAATCTGTAACTGCTCGTACAAAGCGGTGAGCATAGTATTGTTAAGGTTTGTACCGTTATCAGTGATGACCCTTTCGTGGATACCGTCCCGACAAATGAGGTTCTGCTTGATGAAGCGGGCAACAACATTCTTTGTAACAGATGTGAAGGAGGCTGCTTTGACCCACTTGGTGAAGTAATCAATGGCTACCAGAATGAAACAGTGTCCATTAGATGTTGTAGGCTTGATCTCTCCAATCATGTCGATTCCCCACATAGCGAATGGCCAAGGAGCTGTTAAGACATTGAGAGGAACTGGAGGTATATGTACCTTGTCCGTACAAATTTGACATTTATGGCATGTTCGGGAATGTTGATAGCAGTCAGCTTCCATGGTAGACCAGTAATAGTCTGCCCGTAGAATCTTCTTAGCCATCGTATGCCCTCTAGAGTGAGTGCCAAAGGTACCATTGTGCAGTTCAGCCATGATCTGTTCAGCTTCAATCTTGTCCACACAATGAGGCAGAATGCAATCATGATTACGCTTGTATAGGATACCATTGCTCAAGAAGAACTTAGCTGAGAATCTCCTTAAGAACTTTTTGTCGTTGACTGAAGCTCCTTCAGGGTATTCTTGAGCCTTGAGATACCTTTTGACTTCATGAAACCAAGGTCGGCCCACTACTTCTTCGGTATTAATCTCATGACAATGTGCAGGTTCGTCCATCCGTTCAATGGTGATTTGGGGAGCCTCATTATCCCAATTAAGTTTAAACATGGATGACATTGTAGCTAGAGCATCTGCTAGCTGATTTTCTTCTCACGGGAAGTGCTCGAAGGTAATCTGCTCGAAATGTGGTAACAATGTCAGGACATGTTCTTTGTAAGGGATGAGGTTTGGATGTTTAGTATCCCACTCTCCTTTGATATGAGTGATGACCAAAGCTGAGTCCCCAAATACAATCAAAGATTTGATTCCCAAGTCTATGGCAGCCTTGAGACCAAAGATACAAGCTTCATACTCGGCCATGTTGTTGGTGCAGTTAAAGCAAAGCCTGGCTTTGAAAGGAGTATGGCAACCTTCTGGAGATATGAGTATCGCGCCGATACTGTGGCCAAGTGCATTAGAGGCGCCATCAAAGTACAAGGTCCATCGGGATCCTTGTTCAGGTCCGTCATATGGTCTGAAATCTTCAATGTTGTCCAATGTCATGATGTCTTCGTCAGGAAAGTCGAACCTCATGGATTGGTAATCTTCAACAGCTTGATGGGTTAGATGATCAGCTAGCACACTTCCCTTTATAGATTTTTGGGTCGTGTACTGTATATCGTATTCCGTTAGGATCATCTGCCATCTAGCTATTCTTCCAGATAGAGCAGGCTTCTCAAAGATATACTTGATCGGATCCATCTTAGATATCAACAAAATGGTATGAGTCAACATATACTGCCTTAGCCGCCGAGCAGCCCATACCAAAGCGCAACAAGTTTTCTCGAGCAGTGAGTATCGGGTCTCACAGTCGGTAAACTTTTTTCTAAGGTAATAAATGGCATGCTCTTTTCGGCCAGACTCATCATGTTGGCCCAATACGCACCCCATTGAATTTTCTAGGACGGTCAGATACATGATTAGCGGTATTCCTTCGACGGGTGGTATCAAGATAGGAGGTTCTAGCAAATACTCCTTGATTCTATCGAAAGAAATTTGACAGTTATCATTCCATTTAACCACCTGATCTTTCTTCAACAGCTTGAAGATTGGTTCACAGGTAGATGTTAGGTGAGAAATGAACCTTGCAATGTAGTTTAGGCGTCCCAAAAAATCTCTGACCTCCTTCTCAGTGCGAGGAGCAGGCATTTCTTGTATAGCTTTGACTTTGGCAGGATCAACCTCGATGCCTTTGTTGCTGACAATGAAACCAAAGAGTTTACCGGACCAGACTCCGAAAGTGCATTTGTTAGGGTTCAGTCTGAGCTTGTACTCCTTCAACCTGATAAACAGCTTTTGCAGATGGTCGAGGTGTTCTTCTTCCGTTTATGATCGGGCTATCATGTCGTCTACGTAGACCTCTATCTCATGATGTATCATATCATGAAACAAAGCTACCATGGCACGTTGATAGGTTGCCCCGACATTCTTCAGTCCGAATGGAATCACTTTGTAGCAGAACGTACCCCACTGTGTAATAAAAGTAGTTTTCTCCATATCCTCAGGGGCCATTTTGATCTGGTTGTAACCTGAAAATCCGTCCATGAAAGAAAATATCTTGCGGTGAGCTGTATTGTCAACCAAGATGTCAATGTGCAGAAGTGGAAAATCATCTTTAGGGCTAGCCTTGTTTAAGTCTCTGTAATCCATGCACATTCTGACTTTTCTGTCCTTCTTAAGCACGGGCACAATGTTAGCAACCCATTATGGAGAGGAAGTAACAGCAAGAAATCCAGCATTGAACTGCTTCATAACTTCAGCTTTGATCTTTTCTGACATGTCGGGCCTCATGCGGCGGAATTTCTGTTTAACTGGTGGACAATCTTCTCTTGTGGGGAGACGGTGTACCACAATGTCTGTATCATGTCCCGACATGTCTTCGTATGACCAGGAGAAGATCTCAACATATTCATGTAACAGCTGAATTAAGCGCTCTTTGACACTTGGCTCTAGGTTGGCACCCACTCTAACTTCTTTTCTGTCTTCCTCAGTACCCATGTTGATTGTCTCTAACAGCTCCTCATGAGGTAGAATAGCCCTTTTTTCCTGTTGTAGCAGTCTAGCCAATTCTCCTGGCACCTCACAATCTTCCTCACCTTTATATTTGGCATGGTAGACCAGATCTTCAGAGTCACTGAAGGCCATAGCAGAATTGTTACCCATGGAATCCGGAATGGAAGGGTACCTGCATTTGTGAGTGTGGGTGTGTGTAAGGGATAGCCACCTTTAAACAAATAAAATGTAAAAAGAAAAGACAATGAACACAAAAGTTTATATGTGAAAACGTCCATGATTCATTAAAATGGCATATGAAGATGAAAAATCAAACCCTTACAAATGGACCTATGTACCTCGGGTAAGGCACAAGGTTAAAAGTGCACGAATTGTTTGAGAATTATTACAAACCAATATAAATGTTTGAAAGATAAATTACTGATTCATGAAAGTAATGGGAACAAAGTCTTTTGCTTCCCAATTGCACAGTCCTCCGTCAACAGTACGGAAAATCCAGTCTTCCAAGTTGCTCTCCTCCTCACTATCATCCAAAGCATTGACTCCAAGATGGGTGATCTTCACTGGTGGCCCTCCAGCCCAGGAGTGACGCACAACTATTTGACTAGCCGAACAGAAACCCAAGCCGAATTTGTCTGATTTAAAAGGAAAGTCGGGAAGCTTCCCCCAGATTATGGATCCGCCTTCTTCAATCATAGCCTTTGCATCTTTGAGAGACGACATCCGAGGCGGAGGTCTGGTAATCATGGGTACAGAAGTCATTGTCTTGGTTGCCGCAATCTCCTGAGCTACCTCTTCAAAATGATGAAAAGGGGTTTCGATGAATTCACCATCCAATTCTACATAGCGGAAAGAATTTAGATGGCTTATCATGTATTCCTCTTCACCGTGAATAGTTATAATTTTCCCCTGGACAGGGTACTTGAGCATTTGATGCAGGGTAGAAGTGACGGCTCCAGCATTGTAAATCCAGGGTCTTCCCAACAAGCAAGAATAGGAAGGACGAATGTCCATCACATAGAATGTGGAGTTGAAGGTTTCAGTTCCCACTTTAATCGGGATGTCCACCTCCCCGTGGACCATCCTTTTAGAACCATCAAAGGCTCTGACAATTATATTGCTGGGTTTCAGGGTTAAGCCTTCATAGTCCAACCTATCCAAGGCTTTCTTCGACAAGACATTCAGCGAAGAACCAGTGTCTACCAGTACGTGTGCTAGAGTAGTCCCTCTACATTCCACTGAGACATGTAAAGCGTCATTATGTTTTCTCCCTTTTGATGTTAAATCAGCATTGGAGAATCCTAGACCATTGTCAGCTGTTAAGCTAGCTACACATTCCTAGAACTGATCCCCAGAGGTTTCCTGTGGCACGTGGGCCGTCTTCAAGAATCTTATCAAAGCTTTGGCATGAGCCTCTGAACAAAGCAACAAGGCCAACATAGAGATCTTTGAGGGGGTTTACCCCAGTTGTTCCACAACATCATAATCGCTTTTCTTGATTATTTTCAAAATCTCTTCGATTTATTTTTGAGAGGTTTCAGAGATGACTAATGGCTGAGCCCTCGTCCTGACAGGCTCTTCTTGGATCCCTTTCCCTCTATCATCAGCAACAGCAGAGGGGACAACCACATGAAATACAACTTCTTCAATAAATGGAGTTCTCGCAGATATGTTTACCGGTGCAGGGGTAACCTTAGGAGCAACTGAGGGTCCAAAGATTGCCTTTGGAGGCGCAATCTCTGGAGAGGAAATTCATCCACTGCGGGTGATTTTACTCGTTCCAGCAATGTTTCCAATGTCGGAAGTCTTTTCATCAGAACTCTCTTCAGTTGATTCAATTTGTTTAACACCATGGTAAAAGATCTCTCCACCATAGTTCAACGGTATTGATCTGTCGGACTTGTACGAGACGGGCCCGAGCATAGTTATCTTCAAAGGTGCAATCTTCGGAGCAGATGTAATCTTAACAGGTCTTTTGGAGACCTTGGAAAGATTTGAGGATATGGTAATTATCGAAACATCATTGACAGGAGTCAGTGTAATAGGAGTCTTTTCAAAAAGGATTTCTTGGTTATCCATTAGGCGTTGGATGCCTAACTTCAACAACGGACAGTCGGTTGGTAAGGATGAACAAAGGCAGCAATCTTCTTCACAACCTGGGAAAATCCCAGCCTTCAGCAAATTCAACTTGATTATCGGTAGCGGAGTCATCAAATCATCAACAGTAGCAACAAAAAGATCTTCTTCAACAACATGGGCATTGTGGCCATGCTTTGGCATTCGAGCAAAGGTTACATTCGGATTTTCAGGGGCGTCGAATTCAACTTCTTTAGAATCTATTAAATCCCGAATCTTATTCTTGAGGGCCCACCAATTGTTGGTGTCGTGCCCTATAGTTTCTGAGTGGTACGCGCACCTGGCGTTGGGATGGTAGTGTGGTGACGAAGTGTTAGGGTTTTTAGGGGCCTCCCTTAGCATGACCAGGTTCAACTTCAAGAGATGAGGTAAGACTTGAGCAGGAGTCATGTTTATCTTTGTGAATTGCTTTACAGGCCTTTCCACCCTCGCTTGGTTGGTTCTTGGTTGATGGTTTCTGGGCTGATCAGCTGCAGACTTCTGAATCATTACGACCCCCACCGCAGGCCGACACTCAACTCTTCCTTGACTTCTTTGAGAGTAGACAACTGATATTTCTTTCTATGCTGGAAAATTCTTTTTGATGGCAGTGGAAGCAGATGCATCCTTTTGAATTTTCCCGCTTTTTATGCCATCTTTAACTCTCTCACTAGTTAGAATCAACTCGGTGAACCCTGCAAACGAACTTCCAATCAGGTGATTAAAGAAAGGACCTGACATAGTCCCCAAGAACATATCCACAAGCTCTCTTTAAAATAAAGGTGGTTATACTCGTCCCGCCAAGTCTCTCCATTTCTGGGCATACTCTTTGAAGCCTTCATTTGAGACCATGCCCATACTCTGTAACGGAGTACGGGTTGGTGCTAAGTCCGCATTATATTGATACTGTCTGTAGAAGGCGGCCGCCAAATCTTCCCAATTATGCACATCATACCTCTCTGTGATACGGTGGGAGAACTGACTTGAGTTTTGTGTTTGTTTTCGCAAATGTTTCGGTTGAGCAAGAGTCGCCACCGACTTTTTATTTTATCCTAAGGAAAGGTTAAAAAGCACAACAAAAACCTTTGAGATGTTTTCTTGGGTTCGGGGAGTAGATTATAGAAAGGGAAGGTATTAACACCCTTTCTATCCATGGTTATCCATGGGCTCTTAGTTACTTGCTTAGATCAACTTGCCTTGATTTTCAATTGTTTGAAATGGTGCTTTCAATTGTTTGAAATGGTGCTTTGTGTGTGTGGGTTTGAAAATGTTTTGGAAAGAGGCCAATGTGGTGGCAACCTTTGTAATGATCCATGTTGGGATGTATACAAATGTGTACTTATCTTTTGAAAAGTTTTCAATGTTTTTGAAAGTTATTTTGAAAGTGTGTTGTGATGTGTGTTTTGAAAAATAGGCAAGTGTTTTTGTTTTACAAGTTGTCAAGTAACCAAGAGTTGTCTACTCCTAAATTTACTCAAAGATCTTTGCTATGTTTTTAACCCTTTTAACAATTTTGTTCCACCATTGTATTTGGTGGACAATCTTGTGTTAGGATGTGAACGGGACGGGCGCGAGTCATCGTTTAGACCATGATTGCAATAGTGCCAAGTGTCCTTGGCAACTTTTTCTTTTAAGGGACTTGATCATTTTTAGGCAACTTTCGAAAGCGTCATCGAGGGACTATGATCATTTGGTATTGTTTTGTTTTGCCAAAGACACTTAACATGCAATATGACCCATTATTGAAGGCAACAAGTGGAGTAACCCTAGGGGGTGCAAGTGTGATTGGTGTTTGTTCATTTCATGCTTTTATCTTGGAATTAGGTCAAGCTATTTGTTTTGGTTGATTTTTGCATACAAAACCCTAATTCTATCATGGCATATTTAGAAAGCTTTTAAATGCGGAATTTAAAGGTCCTAAATTATTACAACACAATTATGGGATGGGGGGTACAAATGTTCAAATGGGGATGTTTTGGCAAGAAATATAAACCTAACTATTACATCCAAATTGAAATTTACAAGGTATTTAATACACAATAATAAAATAAAATAAAATAAAATATGCAAGATGCAAAAAAAAATGATTTTTATATGTATGTAAAAAGGTTTTTTATGTGACAAATAAACAAAAATAAAAAGATTAATTCTTTTGGATTTTTTAGGGTTTAGGGCAAAAAACCCTAATTTGCTAATTAAAATGTATTAATTATTTATATACAATACAATATTTATTAATTATGTACAAAAATAAATAAAAAGGAAATATATTATAAAAAAAGTATTTTTGAGGTCAATTATTAATAAAATGAAAAATGTATTATTTTTGTATTTTTAACCTAAATATACTAATAAATATATAAGTATTTATAATATTTAGTAAACATATTAAATATATACAAAAAATAAAATATTTAATATTTACAAAAAAAGTATATTTTTTATAAAATGTTTTTAAAAGATAAAGTAAAATAAAATCAGAAAATAAAATGTATTTTGGATTATTTTTGTATTTTGAATAAAAAGGATATTATGTTTATTTATGTACAAAATTCAAATAAAGCAAGGAAAAATCCAAATAAAATGCAAAAATGGTTGAAAAAATATTTTTAATATTTTTTATGTTTTGTCAAAAAATATCAAGTCAGAATAAAAAAGAAAAAGTCAAAAAATGATAAAAATAAACACAATGGGCCAAGGGGGTGCATGTGTGAGAATGTGGTGCAAAAAGAAAATCAAACTCAGGCCCAACCCAGGAGGAGTTGTCTTCAACCTCCAGACTTGTTTGAACAACAACAACACGCGTTTCCTATCTCCTGATTCCTGGACTTTCAAGCAAAACTCATAACACAAAAAACATAGAGCATCAAGAGACGAATCCAGACATATAAAAAACTTGACTTAACTCTCAGAAATGAGAGAGAATTTCTCCATCCCTAATTCTTGACCTAAGTTTTTTCTAATGTTCAGGTTCCAAATTCTCTAAGTACACACAACATAAATGCAAAGTGATTATATGTGTAGCTTCAGGGCCATGAGTAGAGCATTTTTCATTCATAAACCTAAAGATAACTCTTCCTAGATTGAGAGATAGAAGTGCATGAACTTACCTGTTCAGCTTGGATCGTGTCTAACAATGGAGGTACTTTCAGTGCAATGTGAGGACTTGTACAACTTGCTTGAAGTTCAGAGATGCTTCTCCAACCTTTAGCTTACTTTGAAACTAAATGAATCGAGCTATAGGAGTCAACCTGCAAAACAGAAAAAGTGAAAATGGTGAAGTTGGTTAGAGGTGTTACAGCCTGAAGCTAGGGCTTGGGATAGTTTGTATGGATTCTATGGAGTGTGTATGAAGTGGTTTTGGCCAAGGCGCACGAATGGATTGAGTTGTAGAAGTCCAACTGCAGAAGGGACTCTGTTTTTTGCAGTAGAATGGTGTTTTGATGAATGATGAGGTTTGGAGGGTGGTTAGCTCGTGCCTTAGCTCAGTTATGATGTTTTGAATGTGTTCAACAAGTTTGCCTAAGCTTCTCTTGGCAGAAATGTGAGATGATCTTGGTTATGCAAGGTTTCTTCTCTCTTAAGCAAAAAATGACAAGTTGGTTTACAAGCTTTCCTAGGCCCCTCAAGTATGCTGCCTCAATCCCTCTTGATCAGTGTGATTAGATCCTGAACTCGTGCCTAGAAGATATGCATTGTACCTCATAGATTGTAAACTTGACATAAAGTGCCACTTTACAAGAATGGATAATGTGCTTTTTCCATTTATGGCTTAATTCTTCATGTAATGTCCAAATGCACAAAATAATGCCTTGGCACAATGGATTGGCATTTAATTATTGAGTGTAAATGAGATTAGAGACCTGTAATGTAGCTTGCACATGCTGATTTCAAAAATGCACAAGTTATGAACATGTACATGGCTCATGAACAAAGTGACTTTTGCCCATATTGACAAATTCGATTCTCCCTAACCACAAGGGTGTTTGAGAAGTTCTTGGACATTTTGGAAAGCTTGGAATGTGTACTACAATCCATCTTTGTAATCCAAGTTTAGATTACAAGTGGAAGCATGTGAAAAGTGGCCATGAAGTTAGGCAAAAATCCTGCCTAGAATAGGTCAAAATTTTTCTAAGTTAAGAAAGTTTTGCACCCTTGTTCCAAAAATCATAACTTGAGCTACAAGTTTCTTTTGAGGAAACTTTGTGAATCAAAGTTGTAGATTTTTCAATGGACTATAACTTTAATGTTTTGAGTTTTATTTTAATCCAAATTTATCTTGATGAAAAAATGGGACAAAGTTAGGAAAAAATTAGGAATTTTCATAACTTAGAAAAATTCTAAGTTATGAAATTTCTTCATTTTAAACCCTAATTTGTGATTTTTGATTTCTTGATGAACAAGTTTCATAATTTGACATGTCTTGATGAAAAATGAATCTTGACACTTGATTTTAACCAAAAAGTCAAAGTTTGACTTTTCAGTATACAGTCAAATTTTGATCAGTTGACTGGAAAATTCATCAGTCAATCTTGTGCATTTGGGATCTTTTGAATTTGTTGAACATGTCAAGACAATGCCATTGAGTCTTTGAGTCCATATGTGAGCTTGGTTTGCCATTGGCTAGGTCAAACAGTCAAAAATTGCCTTTGTGCAGTCAAAACCCTAAAAATGACCATTTTGCCCTTTTGGTGATCTGATCAAATTTCTTGTGGAATTGTGATCCAAACTTGAGCAAATGGTTTATATGAGTTCATAATGTGGATGTGGGTCAAAAATCATGAGGTTTGACTGTCAATTGACCACAGTTGACTTTTCCCCCAATACAGCTAATTTCCAGGTTAACTGTCCAATTGATTGGGTAAAGATTGGAATCAAGGCTTGAAACTTGGTATGGATAAACTTGTGAGTCCAACATGAAGCATGAAAGTCATATTGGGCATTTTAGGTTGTAACATCTTTGTGTAAACTCAAACCCTAATTTGGGTCAACAGTGCAAGGAGAAGTCTTGAGCAGAGCAAACCCTAACTTGATCCTGAGCTCCAAGGGTCTTGTGGTGAGAAAATGTTGAGGAAATGGGAGGGTAAATTTTGGGGTACAACACTCTCCAACTGGTAAAACTAATCCAGCCGCGTTCCCGAAAGACTGTCCTGGAAGAAATAGACCCACATGTCTTTGTCAAAAGAATATGGTTGGATTTTCCTGACATAAGATCGTAGGTGCATCTTGGGACAAGACAACCCATCGTACTTAGCAAACATAGGTACTTTGAATTTAGGGGGATCACAATTCCAGAAACCAAACCTAACTCTTCAAAGTCCAGCCCAGGCACTCTCTGCATCTCCATGGCAGCTAGACGCTCTTCCAAGTTCTTGTATTTGTCATCTGCAGGAGGGTACTGCTGTTCAGAATAGTCTTCATCCTCTTCTTCTTCTTCTTCTTCCTCAGACTCAGATGGTACTGCAGCTCCCTTTCCTTTTCCTACCCCTTCATCAAATGTTGAGGGGAAATCCAGGACCCTTCTGGCTTGACCTTCAAATCTTCTGCCCAAGGTAGCCACACCAACTCTCTTCTTTTTCTTTTTCTCTTTTTCCTTATCTAGTAAGGTCTTGAGCTCCTCCTTCCCCTTGGCCAAGGTCAGAAGTAGCTGTTGAAACTGTGAATTCCGCGCTTGTAAGTCTTTAACCGTCTGCTCAATATCCATCTTGCTGAAATAAACATCAGAGAGATAAGGAAACCTGGTGTGAAGACCTGTTTATGCATATGATGAATGATATGTATTCATGTAATGCATTCAAGGATTCAAAAATTCAAATTTGTTTTAAACAAAAAAGGAACACACATCATATTAATAAGATAGAATTTATTAGTACATCAATGCCCCATGGGAAAAATAATACAAAATTCTAAGGTAAAAAGTCGTTGCGCATCCTCTTTGGTGCAATGTAGGTGTTAAGAGTCTGCTCTTCATGAAGTTGACGAGTGAGTTCCAAAACCTTCTTCTCACTTGCGTAGAATTGGGCTTCGAAAGTGTCGCACTCTTCCTTGAGCTGTATCCAACTCCTTTGTAAATCTTCGAGTGATGTTGGCATGTCAGGATGTAGGAGGGTGTATGGAACCTTTCCTTCCATAACAGACTCTATAATCACAGGTAGAGTGTAGGGGTAAGGCATCATAAGACTTTGGGCGTGGGTTCATACCCACTTGAGGTAAGGCTCAAGGGGGATGGAATTCTTGTGTCCCAAGGTCTTACTGTCCACTTTGTTGGGCATTCTCCAAGCTCAGATGAACCTTTGTCGGAGTCCTTGATCGTCGTTGTCAAAGTCAAAAACCAAGTCTGGAATCAGCATGTCATGTGGGCCATCCCTTCGGGCATACCCAAACTGTCTCAGAGCCAAGCAAGGGTTGTAGGTAATGCCTCCCCTAATGCCAAGTAGAGGGACATTAGGGAATTCCCCACAACGTTCAATGATAATAACATTCTCTTTTGATCGAGAACACCAATGGATATCTGAATGCGTAAGGGTCATCAATCGTTGTGACCACCTCAAACCTTGCTCATTCTTCAAAACTGATTGGGGAAGATAAGAAATAAAAATTCTTGCCAGTAGAGGAGTACATCACATGAGAACACCTCTTTTCCTCATTGTTCGAGTGTGAAAAGAGTGGAGGATATCCCCAAGCAATGTAGGCACCGGGTTGCGAGCCATGAAGATTTTGACAGCACTTACATCTATAAGTTGGTCGGGGTTTAGGAACAAGACCAATCCATAGATGAGAAGAGCTACAATCTCCTCAAAAGCTTGTAAGTCCAATGAATTCCAGCAGCTTTGGGCCTTCTCAAACAAGAACTTTGACAAGAAGCCTTTGACACCACTTCTTGTTTCCCAATGGCCTATGACATCAGATGGTTGCAAGTATAGGGCTTGAGCAACATCTTCAGGCTTTGGACCCCTTTCCGTACCGTTGAAGGGTAGTTGATTGAGAATAGGAATCCTCAAGAATTGAGAAAATTCCTCCAAAGTAGGCACAAGTTGGTAGTCAGGAAATGTAAAGCAATGATGCAAAGGGTCAAAGAACGGGAAGAGAACTTTCAACATATCCTCCTCAGTGTTAGTGTTGACTAAGTTGAGAAGACAACCATGCCTCTCGGTGAATGGATAATTCTCGGGAATCCTTGAAGCTAACTCCTTGAGTTGAGGAGGAATCCTTACAAGGTTGACTTGGATAGTTTTCCTGCGAAGTGAATCCATTACCTACAAAACAAGAACAAAGATGAAGATCCAAATCCTTGAAATGGTTAGTGGATGCATATGATGCTTCATGATGTTATGATGTTATGCACAAGTATATATGTACAAACAAATCACACAAGTTCCTAGTTTCAGGCTTGCATGGGGTTTCATAGGTAAGTAACCTCTTGAAGTTTAGTTGGCTCAACCTATCCTATAAATAGTAACCGGGTTCTATGGAGCTCAATATCACTGGATTATTTTCTGTGTTCATTGTTTCAGTTTAGCCACTTTACTGGCGACCAAAATATTCCAAGAAAACAACCCTCAATGAGTATAGTATCGAGTATCTACCAACTTCGGACTGCACCAAAGCCGGTCATCTCACTACATCCTAAAAGGCCAAGTTGGTCAAGTAAAGGTTCTAAAAGTCCATTAGTGCTTCATGACATCACTCAGCGGCCCCGTATTCTCTTTGATTAACTCAAAGGCTACCGATACCCACAAATATGTCGCACTAATATAGCTATTGCTTCACCCATGTCGGTATACCCCACACAGTTTCTACAACGTATTGTTATTTACCTATGAATGTTTCCCAAATCCGGGTAGAGGATTCAAACCCAAACAATAGAACCAAAGTGTAAAACAATCAAGTCAAACAAGATAAACATGTAAAGGTGATCTAAAAACCCTAAGGTAACCCCACTTTCATAATTGTCCCCAACAGAGTCGCCAGTTCTGTGATGCGGTGGGAGAACTGACTTGAGGTTATGCGTTTGTGTTTGCAAATGTTTCGGTTTAGCAAGAGTCGCCACCGACTTTTATTTTATCCAAAAGGAGAGGTAAAAAAGCACATGAAAAACCTTTGAGATTGTTTTTGGGTTCGGGGGGTAGATTATGAAAAGGGAAGGTGCTAGCACCCTTTTCATCCATGGTTTTCCATGGGCTCTTAGTTACTTGTTTTAGATCACTTGCTTTTGCTTTTCAATTGTTTGAAATGGTGCTTTTGTGTGTGGTTTTGAAAGTATTTTGAAAAGAGGCCTTTGTTTAGGAAACCTTTGTAATGATTCTTGTTTGAATGTATACAAAGGTGTTTGTCTTTTGAAAAATGTTTCAATGTTTGAAAGTTTGTTTGGAAAATGTTTTGAAGTTGTTTTGAAATTGTTTTGAAATGGGAGTGATAGTTTGAAAATAGAAAGGATGGTTTGCAATTTGATCAAGTAACTAGGAGTTATCTACCCTACTCAAAGATCTTTCCTACAAATTTTTATTCCTTTGATGTTGTTGTTTTACCATTGCATTTGGTAAACAACCCTATCTTTGGATGTTAAACGGGACGGGCGTGGGTCATCGTATGACCATGATAGCAATGGTGCCAAGTATCTTAGCAAGTTTTTGAGGGACTAGATCATTTTTGTTTAGGCAACCAAGATAGCGTCATCGAGGGACTATGATCTTTTTGTTTTGTTTTGCCAAGATACCTAGCATGCATACCATGGCCATTTTAAGGCAACAAAGTGGATGAAACCCTAGGGGTGCTTGTGTGCATTGTGTTGTCATTTTTCATGCATTTTTGTCTTGTATTTAGGTCATGCTATTTGTTTGATTTTGGTCTTTGCATACAAAACCCTAATCTTACTATCATGCATATAATACGATAAATCGCGTAATATAAATCTAGACTATTACAACAATATTATGGGAAGGGGGGTACAAGTTTGAATAGGGGGATATTGCTCAAAATAAAACCCTAATTTACTATTACTACCATATTGAATTTATTTGACAATAAATAAATAAACAAGTATTTAAATATACAATAAAATGTAAATATGCACAATTGTTTTTGTATTTATTTTTATGTATGTAAAATAAATTTATTTATGCCCTAAAAATAAGAAAATAAAAATGATTATTTTTGAAAAGGTGAAAACCCTAATTTTGGTTTAATAGAAAATATATTCTAATATTATTTATTTATTCATTTTTTGTTTAAGAAAAAAATAATAATATATACAACAATGTTAAAAAATTAAATATTGTATGAAAATATTAATTTAAGTGTATAAATAATAAAAATAAAAAATATAATATTTTCATATTATTTACAAATTTATTTAAGAAAATAAAAGTATATTAACCTAAATACTTATTTTTATGCTAAAAAATAAATAAAATAAATATGAAAAAATGCAAAAAATAAAGAAAATATTTTTGAGATTTTTATTTGTTTAGAAAAAATAAATAAAATTCAGAAATGTGAAATATGCAAGAAAATATGAAAAATAAAAGAAATGGGCCAAGGGGGTGCAAAAAGTAAGCAGAGGGGTGTCTAAAGTAGGAAAAATCAGGCCCAGGCCCACTCCCACTTCGTCCTTGTCCTTCAAACCAGAAAAACGCGCGTGCCATGTACAAACTGTAACTCTTGCATACGTGCTTAAAAATGAAATCTTGCAACATGAAATTGTAGCTTGTTAACTCACGATTTCAATGATATAAAAAACTTGATCTAACTCTAAGAAACCATGGAGAATTTCAGTGCCCCTAATTTATGACCTAAAATTTTCAGCAACTTCAACTATCAAATACTCCTAGCTCAGTCAATATAAATGGAAGCTATGCATATGTACAACTCAAGCACATTAAAGACTACATTTTTGCTTCACAAACTTAAGCCTAAGGATGTCTAAATAAGGAGATAGAAAGTTGGAAATTACCTTGTTCAGTCAAGTTCGAATATGGCAATGTAGCAACTTTGAATGAGGCCTGAAGGACTTTTGAGCTTGCTTGATATTCCCTTGACCTTTCCCAATGCTTAGCTTGCTTTGAAATGATCTGAAACTCCTTGTAGAACTCAACCTGCAAAGCTTCAAAATGAAAATGGTGAAGTGTGAAAATGGAGTTACAGTTGCTGAACAATGGCTTGGATAGCTCAGGTGTGTTGTAGGGAATGTGTCTGAAGTGATTCAAGATAAAACGCACGAGGGAATTTGGTTTTGGTTTGGTGTTTGCAGAAGTTACCCTGTTTTGGGCAGAAATTGAGTTTTCTGTGTTAGAGGGTGTTTAGGAACTTGGAAAATCGTGTTTTGGCTTTGTTACAAAATGCTGAGATTGTTTGAAAATGTTACAAGACTTGGTTTTATCAGATTTTCAAGTTGTGGACTTTTTGCAAGCTTACTTGCTTTTGAAGCAAAAGTTGAAATGACAAAGGCCAAGGTTGTACAAGATAGCTCAAGTTATGCATAGGGTTGGTGAGATTTTTCTGAAGTTTTTGGATGTTGTTTGTATCAAGAGATCATAACCAATGCTCAAGATAAACAAAAATGTAAAAGTATGCTTTATGGAAATGATATTGTCACCTTTATGCCATTTTTGGATGAAAACCTTTGTACAAAGCTTCAAAGATCAAAACAATGCCATTAACCATTGTATTTGCATTCAATTTTGGAGTGTAAAAAGGATTAGAACCTGTAATGCAAGTACAAGCATGGTTCAAACTGATTTGCAAGTTGTAACATGGTGCAAAATGCCTTGGACAAAAGTGAGAAATGGCCATTTTCATTCCTTCGATTATCCCTAACCATAAATGATCTTGGAGAGTTATTGGACAATTTGGAAAGCTTGTAACATGCTATACAATCTATCTTTGAAATGAATTTTGAGATTCCACTTGGAACTAGGTGAAAAGTTGCCATGAAGATAGGTCAAAATCCTGCCTAAACTAGGGCAAAATTTTACTAAGTTAAAAGTTTCATGAACCCTTATTCACAAAATCATAACTTGAGATCTAAGCATATTTTGGGAAAACTTTGTGAATCAAAGTTTTAGATGTTGTGGAGGACTACAACTTTAATGTTGGAAGTTTTCTTTGAATCCAATTGCATCATGGTGAAAAAGTTGGGCAAAGGTGGGAAAAAATAAGAAATTTCCATAACTTAGAAAATTTCTAAGTTATGAAAATTTTCCATTTTAAACCCTAATTTCCAATTTTAGGTTCCTTGGTGAACAAGTTTCATGTTTTGACACCTCTTGATGAAAAATGACCTTTGGCACTTGATTTTGACCAAAAAGTCAAAGTTTGACTTCTCAGTGTACAATTGATTTTTGATCAGTTGACTGGAAAATTCATCTGTCAATCCCATGCAATTGAGATCTTTTGAACCTTGTTATTAGGTCAAGATGATGCCATTGAGTCCTCGAAACCATGCTTGAACCCAATTTTCCATTGGCTAGGTTAAAAATCAGAAATTGCCCTTCTACAGTCAAAACCCTAAAAATAACCATTTTGCCCTTTTGATGATCTGATCAAATTTCTTGAGGAGTTGTGGTCCAAACTTGATCAAATGGTTCATATGAGTCTATAATGTTGATGTGGATAAAAAATTATGAGGTTTGACTGTAAATTGGCCACAGTTGAATTTTCCCCCAATACAGCTGATTTTTAGATCAACTGTCCAATTGACTGGGCAAAAATTTGATTCAAGGCTTGAAACTTGGTGTGAGCAACCTTATAAGTCCAATATGAAGTATGAAAGTCACATGAGGTATTTAAAGTCCAACAATCCTTGTGCAAACTCAAACCGTAATTTCAGGTCATCAGTGGAAGGAGATGTCTTGAGCTGAGCAAACCCTAATCTGGTCTGGGGTCCAAGAAGTCTTGTGAGGAGAATCTTGATAAAATGAGAGGGAAAATTTTGGGGTACAACACCAAGCAAGGGTTGTAGGTAATGCCTCCCCTAATGCCAAGTAGAGGGACATTAGGGAATTCCCCACAACGGTCAATGATAATAACATTCTCTTTTGATCGAGAAAACCAATGAATATCTGAATGTGTAAGGGTCATCAACCGTTGTGACCACCTCAAACCTTGATCATTCTTCAAAAATGATTGGGGAAGATGAGAAATAAACCATCTTGCCAGTAGAGGAGTGAAGCACACGAGAACACCTCTTTTCCTCTTTGTTCGAGTGTGAAAAGCGTGGAGGATATCCCTAAGCAATGTAGGCACCGGGTTGCGAGTCATGAAGATTTTGACAGCATTTACATCTATAAGCTGATCAGGGTTTGGGAACAAGACCAACCCATAGATGAGAAGGGCTACAATCTCCTCAAAAGCTTGCAGGTCTAGAGAATTCCAACATTCTTGAGCTTTCTCAAACATAAACTTTGCCAAGAAACCCTTGACACCACTTCTGGTTTCCCAATGACTTGTGACATCTGATGGTTGCAAGTGTAGGGATTGAGCAACATCTTCAGGCTTTGAATCTCTTTCCGTACTGTTGAAAGGTAGTTGATGGAGAATAGGAATCCTCAAGAGTTGAGAAAATTACTCCAAAGTAGGCACAAGCTGGTAGTCAGGAAATGTGAAGCAGTGGTGTAGGGGGTCAAAGAACTGGAAGAGAACTTTCACCATGTCTTCCTCAGTGTTGGCAGTGACTAAGTTGAGAAGACGACCATGCCTCTCGGTGAATGGATAATTCTCAGGAATCCTTGAAGCTAGCTCCTTGAGTTGAGGAGGAATTTTTACAAGGCTGATTTGGACAGTTTTCCTGCGAAGTGATTCCATAACCTACAAAACAGGAACAAAGATGAAAAATCCAAATCCTTGAAATGATTAGTGGATGCATATGATGCTTCATGATGTCCATGATGTTATGCACAAGTATATATGTACAAGCAAATCACACAAGTTCCTAGTTTAGGCTTGCATGGGGTTTCATAGGTAAGTACCCTTTTGAAGTTTAGTTGGCTCAACCAGTCCTAGAAATAGTAACTGGGTTCTAAGGAGCTCAATATCACTGGATTATTTTCTATGTTCATTGTTTCAGTTTAGCCACTTTACTGGCGACCGAAATATTCCAAGAAAACAACCCTCAATGAGTGTAGTATCGAGTATCTACCAACTTCGGACTGCACCCAAGCCGGTCATCTCACTACATCCTAAAAGGCCAAGTTGGTCAAGTAAAGGTTCTAAAAGTCCATTAGTGCTTCATGACATCACTCAGAGGCCCCGTATTCTATTTGATTGACTCAAAGGCTACCGGTACCCACAAATATGTCGCACTAATATAGCTATTTCTTAGACCATGCGGTATACCCCGCACAGTTTCCACAACGTATTGCTATTTACCTATAAATGTTTCCCAAATCCGGGTAGAGGATTCAAACCCAAACAATAGAACCAAAGTGTAAAGCATACAAGTCAAGCAAGATAAGCATGTAAAGGTGATCTAAAACCCTAAGGTAACCCCACTTTTGAATTTTATTCCCCAGCAGAGTCGCCAGTTCTGTGATGCGGTGGGAGAACTGACTTGAGGTTTTGCGTTTGTGTTTGCAAATGTTTCGGTTTAGTAAGAGTCGCCACCGACTTTTATTTTATCAAAAAGTAAAGGTAAAAAAGCATAGGAAAGACCTTTGAGATTATTTTTGGGTTCGGGGGGTAGATTATGAAAAGGGAAGGTGCTAGCACCCTTTTCATCCATGGTTTTCCATGGGCTCTTAGTTACTTGTTTTAGATCACCTGCTTTTGCTTTTCAATTGTTTGAAATGGTGCTTTTGTGTGTGGTTTTGAAAGTATTTTGAAAAGAGGCCTTTGTTTAGGCAACCTTTGTAATGATTCTTATTTGAATGTATACAAAGGTGTTTGTCTTTTGAAAAATGTTTCAATGTTTGAAAGTTTGTTTGGAAATTGTTTTAAAATTGTGTGTGTGTTTGTTTGAAAATAGCTAGGATGGTTTGCAAATTGATCAAGTAACTAGGAGTTATCTACCCTACTCAAAAGTCTTTTCTACATATTTTTATTCCTTTGACATTGTTGTTTTACCATTGTATTTGGTAAACAACCCTATCTTTGGATGTTAAGCGGGACGGGCGAGGGTCATCATATGACCATGATAGCAATGGTGCCAAGTATCTTAGAAAGTTTTAGGGACTAAGATCATTTGTTTTTAGGAAACATTTTGATAGCGTCATCGAGGGACTATGATCTTTTTGTTTTGTTTTGTTTTGCCAAGATACCTAGCATGCATACCATGGCCATTTTAAGGCAACAAAGTGGATGAAACCCTAGGGGTGCTTGTGTGCAATGTGTTGCCATTTTTCATGCATTTTTGTCTTGTGTTTAGTCATGCTATTTGTTTGATTTTTTTGTCTTTGCATACAAAACCCTAATCTTACTATCATGGTATATAAAAGCGATAAAATGCGTAAGTAAATCTAGACTATTACAACATTATTATGGGAAGGGGGGTACAAGTTTGAATAGGGGGTATTTGCACAAAATAAAACCCTAATTTACAATTACATCCCAATTGAATTAAATGTACAATAAATAAATAACCAAATATTTAAATGTACAATAAAATATAAATATGCACAAATATTTTTGTATTTATTTTATGTATGTAAAATAAATTTATTTATGTCTTAAAATATAAGAAAATAATATTAATTATTTTTGAAAGGGTGAAGAAACCCTAATTTTTGTTTTAAAGGAAATATATATTTTATAATATTATTTATTTCATTTATATACAAGAAAATAAATAAAAATATATACAAAATGTTAAAAAATAAAATATGTGAGAAAATAATATTTTAAGTGTATAAATAATAAAAATAAAAATGTACAATATTTTTATATTATTTACAAGTTTTAATTAAGAAAATAAAGTAGTATTAACTTAATAATTTATTTTATGCCCAAAAAAATAATAGAAATAATAAAATAAAAATGCAAAAATTAAGAAAATATTTTTTGGGTTTTTTAATGTTAAAAAAAACAGAAAATATAAAAGAAATGAGAAAATATACAAAACAAAGCAAATGGGCCAAGGGGGTGCAAATAAAAAAATGGAGGGTGTCAAAAGCAGAAACATCAAGGCCCAGGCCCAAGTTCCACTTCATCCCTGTCCTTTGAACGAACACGCGTGCGCCCTATACTTCAAAATCTGTTCTTGCTCATGCTTGCATGAAATCCAAAACTTACAACATGAAACTTATAGCATTTTAACTCACGATTCTAATGATATAAAAAACTTGATCTAACTCTCAAAGACCAGAGAGAATTTTAGTGGCCCTAAATTCTAACCTAGTTTCATCAGCAACTTCAACTATCAAATACTCCTAGCTCAGTTAATATAAATGGAATCTAAGCATATGTACATCTCAAGCACATTAAAGACTACATTTTTGCTTCACAAACCTAAGCTTAAGGATGTCTAAATAAGGAGATAGAAAGTTGGAAATTACCTTGTTCAGTTGAGTTTGGTTATGGCAATGTAGCCACTTTGGGTGAGGCCGGAAGGTCGTGTAAGCTTGCTTGAAGTTCCCTCAACCTTTCCCAATGCTTAACTTGCCTTGAACTTGCCTGAATCTTCTTGTAGAACTCAACCTACAAAGCTTCAAAATGAAAATGGTGAAGTGTGAAAATGAGGTTACAGTTGCTGGACAGGGACTTGGATAGTTCAGGTGGATTGTAGGGAATGTGTTTGAAGTGGTTTAAGATAAAACGCACGAGCCAATTTGGTTTTGGAAGTGGTTCTGCAGATATGGCCCTGTTTTGACAAGAACTTGTGATTTTGTGTTTTAGGGTGTTTGGGAGCTTGGTAAATCGTGTTTCTGGCTTGAGACAATATGCTGAGGAGGTTTGAAATGTTACCAAGGCTTGGTTTTAACAGATTTCCAAGTTGTGGACTTTTTTGCAAGCTTACTTGCTTTTGAAGCAAAAATGAGATGACAATGCTCAAAGCCTGTACAGGCCTGTTCCTTAGCTGCACATAGTTGGTGAACTTTGCCTGATATTAGTGGACTTTGTTTGCAGCAAGAGGATAGGTCCTTGGCTCAAGATAAACAAAGTTGCTAAAAGTGAACTTTATCAAAGTAGCATTGTTATCTTTTTGCCATTTTTGGAATAATTCCTTGTACAATGCTCTAAAGCTCAGAACAAAGCCTTTGTCCAATGTATTTGCATTAAATTAAGGAGTGTGGAAAGGATTAGGACCTGTAAAACAAGTACAAGCATGATCCAAACTGATTTGCAAGTTGTAACATGGTGCAAAATGCCTTGGACAAAAGTGAGAAATGGCCATTTTCATTCCTTCGATTCTCCCTAACCATAAATAATCTTGGAGAGTTCTTGGATATTTTGTAAATCTTGTAACATGCTCTACAATCAATATTTGAAATGAATTTTGATATTCCTCTTGGCACTATGTGAAAAGTTTCCATGAAGTTAGGTCAAAAATCTGCCTAAACAAGGGCAAAATTTCACTAAGTTAAAAGTTTCATGGACCGCTATTCACAAAATCATAACTTGAGATACAAGCATATTTTGGGAAAACTTTATGCATAAAAGTTGTAGATTTTATGGAGGACTACAACTTTCATGTTGGAAGTTTTCTTTGAATCCAATTGCATCATGGTGACAAAGTTGGGAAAAGTTGGGAAAAAATAAGAAATTTTCATAACTTAGAAAATTTCTAAGTTATGAAAATTTTCAATCTTAAACCCTAATTTCCAAAATTAGGTTTCTTGGTGAACAAGTTTCATGTTTTGACACATCTTGATGAAAAATGACCCTTGGCACTTGATTTTGACCAAAAGTCAAAGTTTGACTTTTCAGTGTACAATTGATTTTTGATCAGTTGACTGGAAAATTCATCTGTCAATCCAATGCAATTGAGATCTTTTGAACCTTGTGAATAAGTCAAGATGGTGCCATTGAGTCCTTGAAACCATGCTTGAACCCAATTTGCCATTGGCTAGGTGAAAAATCAGAAATTTCCTTTCTACAGTCAAAACCCTAAAAATGACCATTTTGCCCTTTTGATGATCTGATCAAATTTCTTAAGGATTTGTGGTCCAAACTTGATCAAATGGTTCATATAAGTCTATAATGTTGATGTGGATAAAAAATTGTGAGGTTTGACTGTAAATTGGCCATGGTTGACTTTTCCCCCAAATACAGCTGATTTTTAGGTCAACTGTCCAATTGACTGGGCAAAAAAGTGATCCAAGGCTTGAAACTTGGTATAAGCAATCTTAGGGGTCCAACATGAAGTATGAAAGTCACATGAGGCATTGAAAGTCCAAAAAATCCTTGTGCAAACTCAAACCCTAATACCAGGTCATCAGTGCAAGAGGATGTCTTGAGCAGAGTAAACCCTAATCTGGTCTTGCATCCAAGAAGTCTTGTGAGGAGAATCTTGATAAAAATGAGAGGGAAAATTTTGGGGTACAACAGTGTGTATTTGACACTCATCCAACAACCTTGCAAATAAAAGTCTAAATTATGCATTCATCAAAAAATTCACATTGAACATAGAAAGGCAATAATCTCAAGGACTTTTCAAGGTTGTAATGTGGCTTGGTTAACAAATAAGGGATAATTCCTAAGACTGATTGAAACAAAAAAACTTTCCTAAATATAAGAGAGTGATCAATTCACCAAAGACTCAAGCAATATAATTTCAATCAAACTTCTTCCAAATCCCAAATTGTCAAACCAAAACACCATACTTATTAGCACAATTATTTGATACTATTTTTGTTTTTCTTTTCTTTCTTTTTCACTTTTTTTAAATTTTTTTTCAACAACTCATAGTAACCAACACATAAGTAAGCAAAAAATTCTCTCTCCAACTTGAATTCAACCAACATTTAAGTGAAAACTCCCTACTTTCTAAGGCAAGGTAAAAATTCAAACCAAAAATCATGGTTGAGGGTTCAAGAAAACAAAGAATCGACATCCATTCAAAAAGAAAAACCAAACACTCATAGACAAACATTAGGTTCAAAAACAACATGGACATAGACAAAAAGGCTCAAAGGAGTTAATAAAGGTTCACACACTCACAAGGTGAATTGACTATTTGGTTAGATAGTTATACTCAAAATGAAACAAAATGCCTTGATGCTTTTCATGCTTTCATACAATCAACACAAATAAAAGATTAAGCATTATAAAATCTAGTTAAAACAAGAATTGTTGGTCTCCAACATATATGAACAATAAAAAAC
Source organism: Vicia faba (assembly GCA_948472305.1). Taxonomy (NCBI): domain Eukaryota; kingdom Viridiplantae; phylum Streptophyta; class Magnoliopsida; order Fabales; family Fabaceae; genus Vicia; species Vicia faba. Next base: position 10,278,451 of record OX451739.1, on the reverse strand, counting down.
TTCCTCACAATTGGGGGTAAAAAGGGAACTAAAGTGATTCAAGTCACGAGCAAGTAATTCAAAAAGAATAAATGGCATGGCAATTGTACAAATGAAAAGTCTCATAAACATGTTATGTTATAGAAAACAATAAACGAGTACCTGGCGTGTACCAAATTTTAAACTATCAATACCATACATCCGCAAGTTAAATCAAACAAAATCGGAAAAACACCTTAAAATTCTTCAAGTTATCAGACCAAAATTTGAGTCCAAACAACAACAAAAGAATTAGAAAAAATAATACTATTGTTATTTACTAATACAAAGCCTTGGTGAAAGTTGAAAAAAGGAGGGCCAAGTGAACACAAACTAAAAACTTCACACGCTCAAAACAGTAGAGCACGCTAAGCGAGCTCTACCGCGCTAAGCGCGCTACACCAGAACAAAAAAAAAAGGACAACAACAACAGTTCTAATGCAACCTCCACAATCACTTACACTATCTCAACTACACAACTAAACAGAATTTACAACACATACACACTTACTCAAGCTAATAAAAACAAGATTTTTGGAAAAACAAGATGAAAGTGAATAAACAAGTTGAAAAGTAAAGATTTGAGATTTTAGAACAGGTCCAATTTCAACTTTTTTAAACAACAATCAACACACTACCTAAACTAATAAAATGAAAAACAATAAAACATGCTTGTTTTACTTCATAAGCTCGACGCCTGTTATTTAAAACCGTTCCACTTTGCTTTGGATGAGTCAAATGCTTTCACTCCTGCCTTTGCTCTCATCTCTTCGAGCTCTAACCAGAACTATACACCTAACTACACTTTTGGTAAAGGTGAAACAAAACAAGTATACTATATACAAGTATCAATATAAAAAAAATTATATTTACACATTATAGACAATATGGATATTATGTGAAAAACTCAAAAACAAAGAAACCATCACGATGCGATTCAATAAAAACACTAATCTTCGGCAACGGCGACATTTTGCTGAAGCGGTAAAATGGCAAGAAAAAGTAAGAATTCTTATAGGTTATATCATATCTTCTCCACAGGGATTAGTGCTACTGAATTACCGTTCGACAATTTCTCGCGTTTATGAGTTTGAGTTAAAATGAGTTAGTTGTAAGGAAAGGTAAAAGGTAAACATAAAATAAATACATTCAATGGAAAGGAGAAACCAATCAGGCATGAATTTACACTACTCGTCACAAACTTAAACCTATTGATCAGTTGCACTTAACCTACTCTACTCGTCAAAATGATCACAGACACCACGAGATATAACCACAGAGAAGGTTATGTCTAACGCCAGATCGCGAGACCATCCGTATTAATCTATCGACAATGTCTTGCATGCTACAACAACATGAGGCATTAAGATTTAGTATCCAATATGAATATTAGCTCTAAATCTGTATCTAGAATATAGAAACTAATAGATATTCATCCCTAATCAAGATTTGTGTGGTATATATCTATAATAATCCAAACCCAACATACATGCAAAAAGATCAAGGAAGACAACAATGATGATTTGTAAAGTATATATTATACAACACCATGATCAATACATATACATATGTTCAGAGTAAATATACAAACAAGCCCAACAAAAGAGAAATACAAAGAAAAGAAACGAAGGAAAAATATACATCTCACAGGTTGTTAGTGTCGATTGATGAGAACTCCGCCTCCGCATCATCCATAAGCAAGCTCTAATGTTGCTTTCTAGATAATCCTACCAAAAAATGATCTTTTGATGGTTTGGGATAAAAAATATTCAACCCATACCTAACAAATGTGTTTTTTGACCTAAATATGAGTTTATGTCTAGTCTGCACCGCCCAAAGCTCAAAACCCACCGCCTGATGCTCAAAACAACATTTTTAGTGCATTTCACGTTTTTGGACCGCCTCTGCTCCGCCGGACGCTCTCGGGGCGTTGCCTGACAATAAGTTGAAAAAACAACATTATTTCGACCATAACTTGAGAACCGTAACTCTGATTTGCACACGGTCTGAAACATTGGAAAGTTTATTCAATGATCTATCTAACAATGTCTAAATATCAATTAAATCAATTATTTTTCTCATATTTGTTTTGAGCCTTATTCTTTGATGAATTGCTAAAAATCACATTCTTGAAGCTTAACGTTTGGCCTTTATTACTCAATGCTCCAACCATGCATGAATACCTACAAAAAGATATAAAAAGTATCAAATGATACAATATATACACAAAAACTCGATTAAACACAAAGTATATATATTTATACACAAAGCGTGGAATTATTCAACAAATATCAATAGAAGAACTAATGAGTGCCACAATACATATATACAAAATAACTATATTTTGGCACTTATCAATTATAATAGTTTGATACATGCTTAAGACTTGAGCTATTGATTAACCTTGTTTGAGTTTTGTCTCTTCTTACCATGTATAGTTGTTTTGATTGGGTAACCTTTAATAACATAAGACCTCTTGTGATGTGATGAGACATCTTGAAGCATGTTTAGACTTAAGTATTTATCTCTTGTCTCCTCTTTCTTGTTGCTTTGTTCAAAGTAGTATTGTTGAAGTGTTTACTTCCTTTGTGTATTTTCCTTTTATGCTTGTCTAGTTAGGTTGTTTTCTCTTCTTCTTGACCCTTGATGTCTTTTTTAGGATAGAGTTAGACCTATAACATGTTAAGGGAAGTAGCTTTGAAGTGTTTTGATGTGTGCCATTGACATGCTCTACTGTTTGGATAACCATTTCTTGTTCGCTTGTTTAAGTAGGGAATTGTTAGGTATCTTGTTTAAGTGCTTAGTGTGTGAGTAAGTGTTTATTTCTCATATGATATTTGTCTGCTCTCATATCTTGTTCAAGTATGTGATTTCTTTTCTCCTCTTCTTCTTTACTTCTATTCTTGTGAGATCACATGCTTCCCATAGGATTCCTTTGGTTCTTTCTTATTCAAGATTAAACTAAAGTAGATCCTAGGATTGATATCCATGCATGACAACATTAGTTAGTTCTTTTAATACTCACACATAGGTCCATCTCTCATTCTAACATTAGGTAGCTTTTACTTTGTCATCCTAACTTTAGGACCATTATACATGACAAAATTATGACTCTAGTCCCCCTTTGTTTTTTCTTCCTTTGCATCCATCTAAAACAAACAACTCCCTCTTAATCAAAATCTCAAAAACACTTAACAAATAAAGCGGCGAACCATAGGTCACGAGCCTTAAGAATTGGGAGAAGTATGAGGCAATACATTCTTAACCTTGTGCTTCCTTTCAATCATAGTCTTTAATGTGGTTTAAATCTCAAACTCTTTTTATAAATAAGTGGAGAAATAATTGGTGCCCCTACATTAAGAATCATTTGCTACTATCCCAACAAAAACATTCCACCAACCTAAACCTTTTTGTCTTCGGGCCTTTTTCTTTGAAAATCTTTTCAGGTAAGAACATGTTAATTCATTTCTATAACAAATGCACGAGTCTCCAAAGATTGAGTTGTAGTAGAATGCGAAATTAGGGTTGTTCTTAAAAAACACAAAAAAAACTAATTTTTTTTTAGAAGAAATACGATGCTCTGATTTTCCTATTGTACGATGGAGGTACGTAGGCACTAGGTCTCACGACCAAAGGCGAGCACAATAATAATTTTTCTTTTCTTTTTTGTGTATATACTTTGCATTCATGCATTTTCCCTTAGCTTGTAAGCTTTAGATTTAAACACATCCTTTGATTAGAACAACAAGAGTGAATCCTGTTGAGTACAACTGACGTGAGGGATGCTAATACCTTTATCTTGCGTAATCGACTCTCGTACCCTTCTCTTGGTCGCAAGACCTTGATGATTTTCTTTCTCAGGTTTTATTCGATATTTTTCTCTTCCTTCTTTAAGATAAATAAATATTCGATAACGACTTTATTGTTTATTTTTCTAGTTGCTTCACAGATATGCGGATTCAGCTTGTATTACATGTACAACCTTGATTGTTTCAAGTTCATTTTTAATAAACTGTATCGTGTGCGTTGTCAGAAACTAAGTATATTACCAAGGTCAGGAGGGTCAATCTGCTGATAGAGTTATTTTTCATACCATGAATTTTTCATACCATGAATGTTTCAAATTGAAATGAAAGAATTTGAATGAGCAAGATTGCACTCTCTCGATGATGGAAAATTGTTGTATGGTTAATGGAAATGAACCAAGTGATAATGGACACTTTGTTCAACTTGAACTGCTTTCTTTCTCTTGTAAAATTCTATTAATAATATTTTAAAATTTTATTAGTTTATTTTAAACAAATATTTAATTATCAACAATTATCATATTCTTATAAATTGTTTTTTTCGAAATTATTTTTAAAATTAAACCTAATTACTAATTAATTTTGATTAGAATTAATTATTAAAAAAAGATTAATTAATTTTGATTAAAAATAATTACGAAAATTTGAATAAAAGAGATAGATATAGATTTTAGCTTGAGATTTACTATGGAAATTTAGCGGCGATATTATAGCTGTATTGATGGGGAAATATAGTTGAAGGCTCATATTATATTGTTTGCGTTTTGCTAGGAAAGTTTGACCCAGATAACTAGCCATTCGATCTATGCTACGCCACTTATGTTAGCTAATTCACAATAAATCTCCAACTAACTCTGTTTGATAGAGATTAACATTAACTATTATTTTTATCGTAGCAAATAACTGAATTTCTTGTAGTGGTAGTGTAGTTTATTTTAATATGAGAGATTTTGAATTAAAAAAAATAGTTTTGAAAAGAAAAATGGTTTTGGCGCATTAAAAAATGCACGCTTCTATTTAGCTTTACGATTATGATTGATGAATGATTACATATATCATATAGCTCACGTGTGTTATTTGTTGTTGCTTTTTTGGAAAGAACCCAATCAATCCCATGCCTACTTTTTAGATAGGTGTTGTGTGCCTGTGGTTAGTTATTCAGGGATTATGTCGTGTGGTTTTCAATCAAGATATTGTGGGCAATGGTCACTATCCAACTTCCTATTGATTGACTTTATAAATAGAAAAATAATAATTATTTATATATTGAAAAGTGATAATAATATTTATTTTAAAATAAATTTTATTTATTAAAATGATATTTATTTTAAAACAGAAGGAGTATCAAATATTACTATTATTTTCTTTGATTTATATTTTGTCACATGGTGATATTAACTGTATTCATAAAAACTTCTTTTACATAGAATGTCAGATTCAGAATGATTCTCCTATTTACTAACTAGTATAGAGTCGTTAACCTGTCATAGGCACACCTCCAAACAAAAATCTTTACTTTTGAAGGGATCCACGCCTTCCATATAACACTCAATGCTTTCTTGGACCTATCATCTACCACACCTTCAACCGAAACCTGTAACATTGCTGTATAACACCCAATCCTTTCTTACATGTAAGAATTATTTTTGAAAAAATGATATCACATCAACATAACCTTTAACACAACACATCACATTTTTTAACATTACAAAATCTAATGTGCTTTTGCTTCTTTTTGTTTTAGATTTAACTTGATTTATGTGATTGAAGAATAATGGATATGATTCGTGTTATATATGGATATAATAAGTATATTACACGCGCATGATTGTAAACAGTCATTCTCATATATATCCTTTATATATGAACAATTTTTTAAAAATAAAATACATGATTTTGGGTTGGCCTTCACTTATTTCTTAATTACCCCTCAAGTTCTATTAAAATAACTGTAATTTTTAATGAAATTTTTTAACAAAAAAAAACTTTAAATGCAACAAAACACTGTTTTATAAAACAAAATACTGCAGTTTGTGGCAGTTTATTTCTTTCTCTTAAATATTTAAAACTCAGTTTGTGTGTCATTGTCCAAAGTGCAAAAAAATTTGGCAGATTTTATCTTTCTTCTCTCCTTCTTTATATGTATGATTCTTATTTTACATCTTCACATATTTTCTATAACTTGTGTAACAATTAGGTATAATAGTTATATATAATAGTTATGAGGTTAAAAGTAGTGCAGTGTAAAATATCAGTATGACTTGACAGAATACATGGTTGTAATTAGTTGATAATATAAAAATATTTTACACGGTCCGTGCATATAATTTTTTCTCAGTAATTATTATCTTTTTTATGTTAATGTAATCATGCTTTATTTCAAAATCAACCATAATCTTAACTATTATATATGTAATTATTATTCATTCTCCTAATTTCTCTCTAATTTTTTTGTTCACATGCTCTAACAATATGATTTGATTAATATGAAAATCATGAAATATTAATTAACTTCCATGATGATATGCTTTGATTGAAATCATGAAATATTAATTATCTTCCATATTAGAAAGCTTTGTTTTTTTGTTAATATTCTATATGATTATAGTTTTCTATCATTTAAAAGTGGTTAAGATTATATATTTTACTGACAAATTATTCTTAAATTTTGACTTTTCAAATTTATATTCATAAATATATTGGTGCAAACAACAGAGAAAGAGCATATAAAAAATATCTTTAATAATGTAAGAAATAGTTTGGGTTTACTCAGAATTACAATATTGTATAGTATTTCAATCTAAATTACTTTATAATGTATTTTTATTTTTTATTCTTTTAATTGTTTTTAATATTACTTCTCTTATGAAGGCGAAATTGTGAGCACATTGAACCATTAAAGAAAGATATCACCAAGAAATAAGTACACATAAATGATGCAGCAAGAAGAAGAAATATCCTAAAGAAGGGATGACTTCATTCTTCCAATCATAAAGATATTTTATTCTCACTTTCTTTTTTATAAGTTGATGGGAAGAGTTTGAGTACTAATATCAATGAAACAATGCAGTAAAACACTATTTCATTTTGAAGGATTCCAATTCAACAAAAACATGTGAATGTGTCTCAATTTTAAAATAATTATTATGTCAAATAAGAATATTTATCTATAACTTGTGTATATATTATAAATCATCTCTCTCAATTGCAATTTCAACGTAATATAAAACTATTAATGTGTGTATTTTCAAGAGTTTCTCGAATTCCTAAAACACTAAAAAAATTTGAATTCCAAAAACAAAAAAAAAATCATTCGTTGTCTCTTTAAATTTTTCAATAAGATTCATAATTCTTTTCCATGTCTTCGACTTTAAATTCTAAAAATTGTGAAAATTAGAATTGTTAGTATTTTCAGGACAAATACAACTCTCTTAGTCTAGATTTGGACATTAGTCAAGTTGTCCCGTTGTAAAGTTTAATTTCCTTGGCTATTATGATGCCCGTAATTACATCTTTAACTTGTTCACATTTCTTCGCAAATGTTTTGACATGTATCGTCTTAGTCTATATTGAACAATGGAATGACTTAACTTTGATTTAGTAAAAATAAAACACAAAACAAGCAATTAAACATCGAAACACACGATCCACACATTACTCATTTATTGATATGCTTAAGCTACATCATGCTCATGCACACATATTTTGTTTATCAAACAAGCCTATAAGCTTGTCTAATAATTTATCAAACAAGCATATGAACTTTGCATTTATTCCATTACACAGTCCTCATGCCTAATTTGCAGTAGCAAAAGGGTTTGGGATATTTTTAAGAATTGGTCGTCCCATAAGCTTTTCAATCATGTTCTTCTTTTGACGAAACTGCTTTATTTTGTACAAAGTCTCAGCCAATTTCTCAAGAGCCTCAGCATTTGTACCTTGGTTTGTTTTTACCTCTGGCTCATAGGTATCCACATTCATCTTCAAAACTGGTTTTTTCAGAAGGCTCTCTCCTACCTTTTCAAGGTTTTTAATGTTAGCTATTGTAGCATTATCCAGGGCATCCATCGATGGATCCAACTTATATTCCTGCACATTAAAATCCATTAAAACCTTTTGTATTGACATATATACTATCAAGACTTCTCAAGTTTTTGGAGATCCTGTGTAAACTATACCTGAATTCTAAGGTAGTTGCGAGAAGAGCGGATGTTTGGGAGGACATTATCAAGGTAATATTCAGTTATATCTTTAGAAGAAATATCATAAGCACCAACAGCAAGACCAGATGTTGCCCAAAATGCAGCTGAGAAATGAGTTGCAACATCAGCATCAAAACCTGTAAGCTCTTTAGTTCCACATCCTATAGATAACAACAAGATTTTTGCACGCTTCTGTTTCATCACTTCACTCACAGCAGCCATAGCCTGCATATATATGAACAATAAGGACCACTTTGCTAAATCAGAGTATATAAGGACCAATTTGCAAATTTTATATGGACTAATTGCGAGAAAAATAAAATTACCGGATTAGATGCAGCCACACCTCCATCAACCAAATTGAATTCAGCACCATCATTTTCAAAGTAATATGGAGGTAGATAAGTTGGTGCAGCTGAAGTTCCAATGCATATATCTGACAACTTTGCATCTAAGCTTGAAACTGCCTTCAACTTCATATAAATATATAACCAAATATCAATGATTCATTAAAACAAAAACAAAAAAAAAGATTATAGTTAAGTACCTTAAAACTTGAGAATGTAACAGGATGAAACTTCTTGATGTCAAAAGTTGGAATAACAACATTGGTTAAAGTCTCACTGAGTCTTGTATCTTTCAATAATTCACTTGCTATTTTATGTAAGAACTTTCCATCATACTTTGTACCAGGGTATGTAGCATCCCAACCACTGTATATGTATAATGTTATAATATTGTTCAATCATATTTAAGACTCAATAATTTGATATTTTTTACTATAGGTAAAGACGTAAAGTGCATGTAATTATTATTAATCACTTTAATATATATTGGTCCCTGGATTATGGATTGGACCATCTTAAAATTGATTTCTGGCTAAAGCAAAGAAAAGTCCCCGTCTCATTTTTAAAGTGTATAGTATAGCTTGTCTGTTACCGCGGAAATGAATGCGCTGATACTTACTGATATCATTATTCACCGTTTTTATGATATAAAGTTCTTAGTCTTATAACTTGATGATATTGAGTTCGAATCCTCTTAGATAGAATTGTAAAAGGTTGATTATGTATATATTTCAATTATACCTAGTTTCGTTGAATATTGAAGGACCATATTGATAGTAGAAGTTGATAACTTGTTCAGCAGTGAATAGAGGACGAGTAGGGTCATCTCGGTGAGGAGCAGCGAGCATGGCAGTTACAAGTCCTCCAGTACTAGTCCCTGATATCACATCAAAATATTTTGCAAGTGATGCTTCTTTATCCTTAACCTGCATGCAAAAATTATATAAAACTCAAAAGCCATACAAGTTTAGAGGATCTATATATACATTAAAATGTTTCTATTAGAATATATAGTCAATGATTTTTTCTTCCAACAAGATAGTGATTGTAATTTTTAGGAAAAAGAAAGAAAAAGAGAATAGGAGCATGCAAAGAAAAAAATGATAGTATAAAATTGGTGTTATGAAGTTAGGATCATTTATATCCCATTATTTCATTCTGCTTATAATACTAATAATACATATGTATATTATTGACCTGAAGAGCCTTTTCCAAGTGGTTAAGAATTACTGCTGGAATAACTCCTCTAATACCACCACCATCAATACTCAGAATGGTGATAGTATTTTCATAGTTAGAATGTGGTAGCTCAGTGTTAAATCCAGCCATAAACCGACTAGCAAAAAAGAACACAAACAAAAGGAAGTTAACAGCCATATTATATTTGTTTCTAGACAACACAATTTCAAGGACTTGCATTTTATGTGACCAATGTGAAGGGTATTTATAGGCACAATGTCAAGGATGGAAATATAAAAAATATATTAAATTTTGGCCTCGTGTGCAATTAATATTACTTTCCATGAGTGACATTGTATGTATACTACTTTCTGAGTGAGATTGTATTTGGGTGAAATATCTTGTCTTTTTTTTTTGTTAATTTGTTAAAAAAAAATCTCTTTTGAGTTTGATTAATATGTAATTTTTTTTTAGAAGTAGATTAAGTTAAAATTTTTTATTGCAGTTGTATATGCAAATAATTTACATGTGATTTGAAGATAATTATAAAATAAAATTTTCAATCTTTCACATGTCAATCCCGACTTTTGGTGTATGATATGGGATTTTAATACCGTTTTCATGATAGATATTCTTTAAACAAAACTTCCATTGAGGAGTTTTTTAATTAAATAAATCAAAAAGAGATTATACATCTTGATATTAATGGTAACTATTACATTTGGACCAATGAAAAAACGGTGGTGCTTCTTATGTTAGACTTTACAAAACCTATTGTAATCAAAATTGAGTAGATAATGAAAACATAATTAATTTCTCCACTTTGATCAAGAATCAAATAAGATCATTATCTTATTCTTCTCCATTGTGATTAAGGTAGGTTTGATTGAGTTAGATCATTTAAATTTCTGATGTTTGAATTCTATAGATGATAGTTACAAATAACTGATTGTTGATAATTAGCATATTGGTGTGGTTGGTTGTCCTATGTTTGTTTTATCTACTAAGTTGAGATCTCTTAAACATATTCATAAGAAATGGAACAGAGAGACATTTAACAATATTCATCTTAAAGTCACTTACGCTACTGTTGAAGTTAATAGGATAAAAGTTTGATTGATGATTGTGATACGGTAGCAGAACCGACTGTTAATACTGGTTTGTATTTTTTGTTCGCAAATGTCGCGGTAAGAAAGAGTCGCCACCGACTTTTATTTTATCCAATCAGGAAAAGGAAAAAGAACAGAAAAAACCTTTTTCGAGATGTTTCTGTGTACGGGGGGGGGGGGGGGGGGGGGGTTGATTATAGAAAGAGAAAGTGTTAGCACCCTTTCTATCAGTGGTTTTCCACGGGCTCTTAGGTACTTGCTCATTTTGAAAACTGCTTGTGTGTGCTTGTTTTGAAAAGTTTTGTTTTACTTCATTTTAACCCTTGTTTCTGTCCTCAAGAGTGTTACGAAGTTGTTTTTGAAAAGTGTTTGGATGAATTTTTTTTTGTTTGTTTGAGCAAGTACCTAGGAACTAATCTACCTACTCAAAAAAAGTCTGTTCGTTTTCCTTTTAGACAATGCTATCCCATTATTGAAAAATAGGTAGCATCGTCGTTAGAGTTTTTTAGGGACATTCGAAGGGACAAATACGATCATAAAAGCAATGTTAGGAAATGCTAGTAATCATCCTAAAGCCTTAAAGATCTTTTTCCGAGGCAACATCCGAATGGATCATTTTAGATCTTTCGGGGCTAGAGGACCACCACTAACAAACCCTATACTTCATGACCGTTTACCGAAGGCAACCAGAGTGGAGTAAACCCTAGGAGTGAGCATGTGCGAGTGTAATTTTCAGTTAATTTATCTTTGCATATTTAGGGTTTTCTACTGTATTAATTTTCAGTTTGTCTTTCCAGAAAATCCTATTAACATACATCTAAGCAGTTTATAGTTTGCGGAAATAAAATGCGAGAAAGTTAAAAGTCCTAGCTATTACAAGGCTTTTGCATATACATAATTATTTTGACCAAAAATACAGATGCGGAATTTAAACCCTAATTACTATTACAAACTCGGAGCAGTTACAATAATAGAAAAATGAATTAAAAATACGCGCGGCGAATTAAATGCGAGAAATAAGTAGAAACTTAAAAAATCCAATTGTAAAAGTATTTAGGTTATTTTTTGAGAAAAGATTAAATTATATACAAATTAACCCTACTTCTAATTGATTTAAATTATGAAAAAAAAGGATTAAATTGCCCTAAATAATTAATCTAATTAATTAAGGAAATAAAATATTTTTTATGAAAAAAAATGACTTTTGTGTTTTTTGTGATTTTTTTATTTAATGATAAAAAATGATTTTTGTGTTATTTGTAAAAAGAAAATAATTAATCAAATAATTAAAATAAAGGAAATAAAATAAAAAAAGAAAAGAAATTGGGCCTGTATTATTGAGCAATTCAGGGGGTGTAGTACTGAATTTGTTGGGCCCATTCCTTGCTCAGCCCTGTCAACGTGCCTGATTCTGTGTTGGCCAAGCTTGGAGATGCACCATAGGGACGCATCATGAGGCGCTGGATTGGTGATGGTGATGATCCAATGGCTGGATGGTTGGAGTGCACGACAGACGCCTGACAACATAATATACAGAACCTGCAATTAAATATTGAGAAAATAACAAAATGCTGGGACCTGGGATCGAACCTAGGTCCTCCCCCTCAATATCACGCATGCCTTGCCATCTGGGCTCCAGTTCTTAGTTGTTATAATATTGAAACAAAAAGGACATAATGTAAACTAATCACAAGTTTCAGAAAACGCGCACTATTTCAAATGAACCAATATATGGCTGCCACGGGATTGTCTCTTTCCCCAGGACTGTCGTTTTTGACACCAACTCTTTACCTACGGTCAAATTCATTGTTGTATGCTATAGTGACGGTATTTGCCTGTAGCTATAAACCTGCGAATCTTTAAAACGAAATTCAAGCAATATAAATTCCATATAAGGGCATAAATCAAATGTATTTCCTCCCCTGAACATGAATAGGCCCTTAACTTGGCCCAATTTTTCCTCTAGCTAGGGTTCCCCAATTTGGAGCTCACGAACCCTAACTATGGCAAGTAACCATTCCTGCTTCAAAACTTAAATCCAGGCTATCAAAAAGATTCCCAGCATGATCATGAACATGTATATGCAAGCAAATTGGATTAAAAGTACGTAAAACCAAAGGAACAAGTTTGAGTTAAGAGGGTGCAAACCGTGAGGATTGTGTGACGATTCCTGGAGCTTTGAGGCATGCAATTGGTCCTATTAGCTCCAGGAGATATCCAGGAATGGATTTGTGACTTTGAATTGCTTTGAATCGTCCTCTAGAGTAGAAACCAATCCCCACCTTTTTGCCAAAATTTTGAGTTTTATTTGATGCCTTGCACAACATTAATCCTTGTTTTTTGCATTGAGTATGTTCAGTATATATAGTGTGATGAATTAGGGCAACAAAAACACTTTGTATCTTTGATAATCATGGAGATTTGATTTGATTTCTTTGCTATATGATATCTTTCCAAAACAAGTATAATCATGCCAATTTTCTCCAATTATCCCTTGATCTGATTTTATATAATTTGACCAGCTTGATTAGATTGTGATTCCTACAAAAAATCAGATCAAAATCAATCTTTTATATTTTTTGCAATTTATTTGATTTAATCTAACTTTTAAATAATAAAAAATCAAAATAAATAAATAAATAAAGCAAAAAATGCGTGGATGCTGATTTGGGTCGTGGACCATGTCTCTAACAAGATTCAATCATGAAAAACTAGGTCCATTTGACAAAAAATGCACTTTTGAGCACATTTGACTTTTGGCAATTTTTCAAAAATGGTCAACTTTGACAAGGAATATATCCTCCAACTTTAACCCTAGAAAGGTGTTCTTAGACTTTTTAGAAAGCTTAGGATGTACCCTAAACAACCCTTTTGGTTTCATCTCATTTGGGTCTTCCATGTTCATGTAAGAAGCTTTGACCTAAAAGGTGTTTTTGTTGACTTTCCAAAAGGACCTATAATGTAGAAATTCATATCTTTTAATGAGTGCATATTTTGAACTTGTGGGATGAAGATGAGTTGTAGGGAATTGCATACTATTAAAAATGAGCCTTGGATGGAAAATTTATGATAAAGTATGAAGAAGTTATGCCTGGTCAAAGTTTGGTTGACTTTTCTTGTGAAACCCTAATTTAACAACTTTTGGGTTTTGATGAATTTGGGGGAATTCCTTGAGGAATCATGATCAACCTTTGATCAAATGATGGATATCTCTTCAAAAGGTTGATGTTGACCAAAAATCTCGAAGTTTGACTATATGTGGGCCACAGTTGACTTTTGACCTAGTGTAGTTGATTTTCAGGCATCTGGGCAATTGACTGAGCAAAATTCTTGTGCAAGGCATGAAACTTGGCATGGATGATATTGAGTACATATTGGGACCATGGAAGGCATTTTGGACCTTTGGACTTCAACCATCTTGATGAGGAGTGAAACCCTAGTTTGAAGCTTGTTGCCTTAGGAGGAGGATTTGTCTGGTCAATCCTTAGGCATCCTTGAGCAATTGAGGACCTCTAGTGGCATGTCTTGAGTGAAATGAGAAGGAAAATTTTGGGGTACAACAATGATGCAGGTCATAATGATGATCTTAGATTAGAGGAAAAAATCACTACTACAAAATATACCTTTGGTAACACTAAATTAAACGGTCAGACAGTTAACAGTGATAATACCTCATTTTTGGACGTATTTTGTTTATATATATATATATATATATATATATATATATATATATATATATATATATATATATATATATATATATATATATATATATATATATATATATATAATACGTATCACCATAGTTGGTAATATTAACCGTTGTGAAAGACATTACATTTTATCACAAATTTTTAATACGACAAGATGAAATTGTTTACCCATATATAAATGAATTAAGTCTCGCTTCTTGATAGTATTGTCGTATCTCATAACAAAACCCTAACACACATTTTATCTCTTCTTTGTCCCTAGATTTCCTATTCTACAGTATAGTCGTCAATCTTGTTCTTCATACATAAATGCATTCTTCTTCTTTCTTATTCTTTCATTTTCGTATATGTTTCACATGATTTCCTTCTTGTTCGATATTTTGTGGTTCACATGATAATTTACTACAAGAAAATTGCATTTTAGCATCGTCCAAAAGCCCTCTCTAAATGGCTAAAAACTGACACTAAAGGGTGTTAGTTTTGGCCTAGCATCGTAGTCGATGCTAGTGTAGTGACAGCTATAAGAAACACTAAATCGATGCTAAAAATTAAAAGTCGAGGTGTAGCGTCGGGTGTAATGGGCACTATAATTTATGTTGTGTCGGTCAATTAGGACACTTAAACGTTGCCTTTATTTATGTAGCGTCGGCCTTAGGCGACACTAACATTCTACTTATATCTATTTAGCGTCGGTTTGGACCACCATTATCTATCTTATACTTGTCTGATACCGTCGGCTTGAGCTGACACAAGCGTTTTTTTATACCAAAAACTAGGGGTGGACAAACGGGTCGTCCGCTCCGCCCCATTGCACCTTAAGCCTGTTAAAAAAAGAGCGGAGCAGCCAAATCCGCCAAGTGGTAATGGGCATAAAAATTAAACTCGCCCCGTTAAGGTGGCGGGCGACGAGCTTGTCCGCTTACTTTTTAATTTTTTAATTTTTAATTTTTTTTAATATATTAAAAGTTTTTTTTTTACATTAGAATTAAATTTTCACTTATTTTTTAGAATTTTTTTTATATAAAACATCTTTTTAACAAAATTAATTAATTTTTTTTGCATATATTCACAAATAAATATATAAAATAAAACCATCAATAATTAGACCTATTTGAATTAACTAAAAAAGAGTGGTCTTAAGGTGGGACAAGCTAAACAAATAGGCGCAGAGGGATTTGGCGGGCGGCAGCTTTAGAATCCCAACCCAACCCGCAATTTTTTTACGGGTGCGCGGGCCGGCCTTACGGGTTACGACCCTTTTTGCCACCCCTACCAAAAACCTTGTTTATATCCACCGGATATCAACACTCGTGTAAATCCAAATACCAAAACCTGTTTTATTACCAAAACACTACGTGGAAAAACTTGTTAAATAATAAGATATTCAAATGGAACATAGAAAGGCAATAATCTCAAGGGCTTTTCAAGGTTGTAATGTGGCTTGGTTAACAAACAAGGGATAATTCCTAAGACTGATCGAAACAAAACAACTTGCCAAAATATAAGAGAGTGACCAATTCACCAAAGACTCAAGCAATATAATTTCAATCAAACTTCTTCCAAATCCCAAATTGTCAAACCAAAACACCATACTTATTAGCACAATTATTTGATACTATTTTTGTTTTTCTTTTCTTTCTTTTTCACTTTTTTTTAACGAATATCAACAAAAGAACTGATAAGTGCCACAAAATAACTATATTTTTGCACTTATTAAACTCTCCCCAACTTGAACTTGTTTGTCCTCAAATAAGGTCAAACAACTCAATAACAAAAGTAGTCAACCAAAGAATCATGAATCAACAAGTTTGAAAAAATAAAACAAATTTATGGTTCAAACAAAAACGCACAAGCAAAGTAAATACTTACCACAATGCTACAACAACAATATAAAAGCGAAAGGAATCCTAAGTACAAAAATCATGTTAAACGTTCTAAAAAAACAAGCTCAAATCATGAATCACACCTAACAAAAATTCACTGAGAGATGAAAAACACACAAAGGTGAGGATTTGACACTCATCCAACAACCTTGCAAATAAAAGTCTAAATTATGCATTCATCAGAAAATTCACATTGAACATAGAAAGGCAATAATCTCAAGGGCTTTTCAAGGTTGTAATGTGGCTTGGTTAACAAACAAGGGATAATTCCTAAGACTAATCGAAACAAAAAAACTTGCCTAAATATAAGAGAGTGATCAATTCACCAAAGACTCAAGCAATATAATTTCAATCAAACTTCTTCCAAATCCCAAATTGTCAAACCAAAACACCATACTTATTAGCACAATTATTTGATACTATTTTTGTTTTTCTTTTCTTTCTTTTTCATTTTTTTAAAATTTTTTTTCAACACCTCATAGTAACCAACACATAAGTGCAAAAAATTCTCTCTCCAACTTGAATTCAACCAACATTTAAGTGAATACTCCCTACTTTCTAAGGCAAGGTAAAAATTCAAACCAAAAATCATGGTTGAGGGTTCAAGAAAACAAAGAATCGACATCCATTCAAAAAGAAAAACCAAACACTCATAGACAAACATTAGATTCAAAAACAACATGGACATAGACAAAAAGGCTCAAAGGAGTTAACAATGGTTCACAGACTCACAAGGTGAATTAACTATTTGGTTAGATAGTTATACTCAAAATGAAACAAAATGCCTTGATGCTTTTCATGCTTTCATACAATCAACACAAATAAAAGATTAAGCATTATAAAATCTAGTTAAAACAAGAATTGTTGGTCTCTAGCATATATGAACAATAAAAAAACTTCCTCACAATATTGGGGGTAAAAAAGGAACTAAAGTGATTCAAGTCACGAGCAAGTAATTCAAAAAGAATAAATGGCATGGTAATTGTACAAATGAAAAGTTTCATAAACATGTTATGTTATAGAAAACGATAAGCGAGTACCCAACGTGTACCAAATTTTAAACTATCAATACTATACATCCGCAAGTTAAATCAATCAAAATCGGAAAAACACCTTAAAATTCTTCAAGTTATCGGACCAAAATTAGAGTCCAAACAACAACAAAAGAATTAGAAAAATAATACTATTGTTATTTACTAATACAAAGTCTTGGTGAAAGTTGAAAAAAGGAGGGCCAAGTGAACACAAACTAAAAACTTCACTCGCTCAAAACAGTAGAGCACGCTAAGCGAGCTCTACCGCGCTACACCAGAACTAGAAAAATAGGACAACAACAACAGTTCTAATGTAACCTCCACAATCACTTACACTATCTCAACTACACAACTAAACATAATTTACAACACATACGCACTTACTCAACTAATAAAAGCAAGCTTTTTGGAAAAACAAGATGAAAGTGAATAAATAAGTTGAAAAGTAAAGATTTGAGATTTTAGAACAGGTCCAATTTCAACTTGTTTAAACAACAATCAACACACTACCTAAACTAATAAAACGAAAAACAATAAAACATGCTTGTTTTACTTCATAAGCTTGATGCTTGTTATTTAAGATCGTTCCACTTTGCTTTGGATGGGTCAAATGCTTTCACTCCTGCCTTTGCTCTCATCTCTTCAAGCTCTAACCAGAACTATAAACCTAACTACACTTTTGGTAAACGTGAAACAAAATAAGTATACTCTATACAAGTATCAATGTAAACAAATTTATATTTACACATTATAGACAATATGGATATTATGTGAAAAACTCAAAAACAAAGAAACTATCGCGATGCGATTCAATAAAAACACTAATCTTCGACAAAAATGCCATTTTGCTGAAGCGGTAAAATGGCAAGAAAAAGTAATAATTTTTATAGGTCATATCATATCGTCTCCACAGGGATTAGTGCTACTCAATTACCGTTCGACAATTTCTCACGTTTATGAGTTTAAATTAAAATGAGTTGATTGTAAGGAAAGGTAAAAGGTAAACATAAAATAAATACATTCAATGGAAAAGAGAAACCAATCAGACATGAATTTCCACTACTCGTCACAAACTTAAACCTATTGATCAGTTGCACTTAACCTACTCTACTCGTCAAAATGATCACAGACACCGCGAGATATAACCACAATGAAGGTTATGTCTAACGCCAAATCACGAGACCATCCGTATTACTCTATCGACAATGTCTTGCATGCTACAACAACATGAGACATTAATATTTAGTATCCAAAATGAATATTAGCTCTAAATCTATATCTAGAATATAGAAACTAATAGATATTCACCCTTAATCAAGATTTGTGTGGTATATGTCTATAATAATCCAAACCTAACATACATGCAAAAAGATCAAGGAAGACAACAATGATGATTTGTAAAGTATATATTATACAATACCATGATCAATACATATACATATGTTCAGAGCAAATATACAAACAAGCCCAACAAAAGAGAAATACAAAGAAAAGAAATGAAGGAAAAATACACATCTCACAGGTTGTTAGTGCCAATTGATGAGAACTCCACCTTAACATCATCCATAAGCAGGCTCTAATGTCACTTTCTAGATAATCCTACCAAAAAAATGATTTTTTGATGGTTTGGGATAAAAAATTACTCAACCCATACCTAACAAATGTGTTTTTTGACCTAAATATGAGTTTCTGTCCAGTCTGCACCGCCCGACGCTCAAAACCCACCACCTGATGCTCAAAACAACATTTTTAGTGCATTTCACGTTTTTGGAGCGCCTCTGCTCCGCCCGACGCTCTCGGGGAGCTGCCTGACAATAAGTTGAAAAAACAACATTATTTCGACCATAACTTGAGAACTGTAACTCTGATTTGCGCACGGTCGGAAACATTGGAAAGCTTATTCAATAATCTATCTAACAATGTATAAATATCAATTAAATCGATGATTTTTCTCATATTTGTTTTGAGCCTTATTCTTTGATGAATTGCTAAAAATTACATTCTTGAAGCTTAACGTTTGACTTTTATTACTCAATGCTCCAACCATGCATGAATACCTACAAAAAGATATAAAAAGTATCAAATGATACAATATAGGGTTAATACCTATTTTCACCCCTGACATATGGGGTGTATTTGAAAAACCCCCCTGTAAAAAAAAAAGTTCCAATTGTTACCTTGACAAATTTTAAAAGTTTCAATTTTTACCTTGAGGATGCCACATCCCTAAAAAGGCTGATGTGGCTTATATTTTTGTTATATTTTTATTATTATTTAATGACATGGCTTGATTAGTTGTCATTTTTAATTAATTTTTAATTTTTAATTCCACATGGCATTTATATTAATATTTTATTAATTGAGTGTTAATTCAAAGTTAAAAAATTTTTGTCCTTCAGCAAGATTCGAACCATGGACATTATGTTTGCAATAAACGCTTCTTACCACTAGACCAATGCATTTTCTTTGTTACATATATGCATCAATAAATATTCATATCATTAACATATTAATTACAATTATCAATAAATTTTTTTAACTAGTTGATTTAAATAATTTTTAAAAAAATGTTTTATACATATTTTATCTTTTTACTCTAACTTTTTTTAAATTTTAAATTTTCAAAAATCACTTAAATTTAAAAAAATCACTTAAATTTTCAAAAAACACTTAAATTTAAAAAAAATCACTTAAATTTAAAAAAATCACTTAAATTTTCAAAAATCACTTAAATTTTCAAAAGTCACTTAAATTTTCAAAAATCACTTAAATTTTCAAAAATCACTTAAATTTTCAAAAATCACTTAAATTTTCAAAAATCACTTTAATTTTCAAAAATCACTTAAATTTTCAAAAATCACTTAAATTTTCAAAAATCACTTAAATTTTCAAAAGTCACTTAAATTTTCAAAAATCACTTAAATTTTCAAAAATCACTTAAATTTTCAAAAATCACTTAAATTTTCAAAAGTCACTTAAATTTTCAAAAGTCACTTAAATTTTCAAAAGTCACTTAAATTTTCAAAAGTCACTTAAATTTTCAAAAATCACTTAAATTTTCAAAAATCACTTAAATTTTCAAAAATCACTTAAATTTTCAAAAGTCACTTAAATTTTCAAAAGTCACTTAAATTTTCAAAAGTCACTTAAATTTTCAAAAATCACTTAAATTTTCAAAAATCACTTAAATTTTCAAAAATCACTTAAATTTAACTTATTTTTTTAAATTTAAGTGATTTTTTTAAATTTAAGTGATTTTTGAAAATTTAAGTGATTTTTGAAAATTTAAGTGATTTTTGAAAATTTAAGTGACTTTTGAAAATTTAAGTGACTTTTGAAAATTTAAGTGATTTTTGAAAATTTAAGTGATTTTTGAAAATTTAAGTGATTTTTGAAAATTTAAGTGATTTTTGAAAATTTAAGTGACTTTTGAAAATTTAAGTGATTTTTGAAAATTTAAGTGATTTTTGAAAATTTAAGTGATTTTTGAAAATTAAAGTGATTTTTGAAAATTTAAGTGATTTTTGGAAATTTAAGTGATTTTTGAAAATTTAAGTGATTTTTGAAAATTTAAGTGATTTTTGAAAATTTAAGTGACTTTTGAAAATTTAAGTGATTTTTGAAAATTTAAGTGATTTTTTTAAATTTAAGTGATTTTTTTAAATTTAAGTGTTTTTTGAAAATTTAAGTGATTTTTTTAAATTTAAGTGATTTTTGAAAATTTAAAATTTAAAAAAAGTTAGAGTAAAAAGATAAAATATGTATAAAACATTTTTTTAAAAATTATTTAAATCAACTAGTTAAGAAAATTTATTGATAATTGTAATTAATATGTTAATGATATGAATATTTATTGATGCATATATGTAACAAAGAAAATGCATTGGTCTAGTGGTAAGAAGCATTTATTGCAAACATAATGTCCATGGTTCGAATCCTGCTGAAGGACAAAAATTTTTTAACTTTGAATTAACACTCAATTAATAAAATATTAATATAAATGCCATGTGGAATTAAAAATTAAAAATTAATTAAAAATGACAACTAATCAAGCCATGTCATTAAATAATAATAAAAATATAACAAAAATATAAGCCACATCAGCCTTTTTAGGGATGTGGCATCCTCAAGGTAAAAATTGAAACTTTTAAAATTTGTCAAGGTAACAATTGGA
Organism: Vicia faba; assembly: GCA_948472305.1. NCBI lineage: Eukaryota > Viridiplantae > Streptophyta > Magnoliopsida > Fabales > Fabaceae > Vicia > Vicia faba. Next base: position 10,256,986 of record OX451739.1, on the reverse strand, counting down.
ACTTTTTTTTTTACAGGGGGGTTTTTCAAATACACCCCATATGTCAGGGGTGAAAATAGGTATTAACCCTACAATATATACACAAAAACTCGATTAAACACAAAGTATATATATATTTATACACAAAGCGTGGAATTATTCAACAAATATCAACAAAAGAACTGATGAGTGCCACAATACATATATACAAAATAACTATATTTTGGCACTTATCAATTATAATAGTTTGATACATGCTTAAGACTTGAGCTATTGATTAAACTTGTTTGAGTTTTGTCTCTTCTTACCATGTATAGTTGTTTTGATCGGGTAACCTTTAATAACATAAGACCTCTTGTGATGTGATGAGACATCTTGAAGCATGTTTAGACTTAAGTATTTATCTATTGTCTCCTCTTTCTTGTTGCTTTATTCAAAGTAGTATTGTTGAAGTGTTTACTTCCTTTGTGTATTTGCCTTTTATGCTTGCCTAGTTAGGTTGTTTTCTCTTCTTCTTGACCCTTGATGTCTTGTTTAGGATAGAGTTAGACCTATAAAATGTTAGGGGAAGTAGCTTTGAAGTGTTTTGATGTGTACCATTGACATGCTCTATTGTTTGGATAACCATTGCTTGTTCGCTTGTTTAAGTAGGGAATTACTAGGTATCTTGTTTAAGTGCTTAGTGTGTGAGTAAGTGTTTATTTCTCATATGATGTTTGTCTGCTCTCATATCTTGTTCAAGTATGTGATTTCTTTTCTCCTCTTCTTATTTACTTCTATTCTTGTGAGATCACATGCTTCCCATATGATTCCTTTGGTTCTTTCTTATTCAAGATTGAACTAAAGTAGACCCCATGATTAATATCCATGCATGACAACATTAGTTAGTTATTTTAATACTCACACATAGGTCCATCTCTGATTCTAACATTAGGTAGTTTTCCCTTTGTTATCATAACTTTAGGACCATTATACATGACAACATTATGACTCTAGTTACCCTTTGTTTTTTCTTCCTTTACATCCATCTAAAACAAATAACTCCCTCTTAATCAAAATCTCAAAAACACTTAACAAATAAGGAGGCGAACCATATGTCACGAGCCTTAAGTATTGGGAGAAGTATGAGGCAATACATTCCTAACCTTGTGCTTCCTTTCAATCATAGTCTTTAATGTGGTTTAAATCTCAAACTCTTTTTATAAATAAGCGGAGAAATAGTTGGTGCCCCTACATTAAGAATCATTTGCTACTATCTCAACAAAAACATTCCACCAATCCAAACCTTTTTGTCTTCGGGCCTTTTTCTTTGAAAACCTTTTCATGTAAGAACATGTTAATTCATTTCTATAACAAATGCACGAGTCTCCAAAGATTGAGTTGTAGTAGAATGCGAAATTAGGGTTGTTCTTAAAAAACACAAAAAAACTAATTTTTATAGAAGAATATGATGCTCTGATTTTCCTATTGTACGACGGGGGTACGTAGGCACTAGGTTTCAGGACCAAAGGTGAGCACAATAATAATTTTTCTTTTCTTTTTTGTGTATATACTTTTCATTCATGCATTTTCCCTTAGCTTGTAAGCTTTAGATTTAAACACATCCTTTGATTAGAACAACACAAGTGAATCATGTTGAGTACAACTGACGTGAGGGGTGCTAATACCTTCTTCTTGCGTAATCGACTCCCGTACCCTTCTCTTGGTCGCAAGACCTTGATGATTTCCTTTCTCAGGTTTTCTTCCATATTTTTCTTTTCCTTCTTTAAGATAAATAAATATTCGATGACGACTTTATTGTTTATGTTTCTAGTTGCTTCACAAATATGCGGATTCAACTTGTATTACATGTACAACCTTAATTGTTTCAAGTTATTTTTAATAAACTATATCGTGTGCGTTGTCAGAAACTAAATATATTACCAAGGTCACGAGGGTCAATCTGCTAATAGAGTTGTTTTTCATACCATGATTTTTTCATACCATGAATGTTTCAAATTTAAATGAAAGAATTTGAATGAGCAAGATTGAACTCTCTCGATGATGGAAAATTGTTGTATGGCTAATGGAAATGAACCAAGTGATAATGGACACTTTGTTCAACTTGAACTGCTTTCTTTCTCTTGTAAAATTCTATTAATAATATTTTGTAATTTTATTAGTTTATTTTAAACAAATATTTAATTATCAACAATTATCATATCCTTATAAATTGTTTTTTTTGAAATTATTTTTAAAATAAAGCCTAATTACTAATTAGTTTTGATAATTATTAAAAAAAGTTAATTAAATTTGATTAAAAATAATTACGAAAATTTGAATAAAAGAGATAGATATAAATTTTAGCTTGAGATTTTCTATGGAAATTTAGCGGCGATATTATAGATGTATAGTTGGGGAAACATAGTTGAAGGCTCATATTATATTGTTTGCGTTTTGTTAGGAAGGTTTGACCCAGATAGCTAGTCACTCAATCTATGCTACGCCACTTATCTTAGCTAATTCACAACAAATCTCCAACTAACTCTGTTTGATAGAGATTAGCTGTAGATTAACTATTATTTTTGTCGTAGCAAATAACTGAATTTCTTGTAGTGGTAGTGTAGTTTATTTTAATATGAGAGATTTTGAATTAAAAAAAGTAGTTTTGAAAAGAAAAATGGTTTTGGCGCATTGAAAAATGCACGCTTCTATTTAGCTTTATGATTATGATTGATGAATGATTACATATATCATATAGCTCACGTGTATTATTTGTTGTTGCTTTTTTGGAAAGAACCCAATCAATCCCATGCCTATTTTGTATCCCTTTTACTGAATTTAATTTAGATAGGTGTTGTGTGCCTGTGGTTAGTTATTCGGGGATATGTTGTGTGGTTTTCAATCAAGATATGGTGGGCAATGGTCACTATCCAACTTCATATTAATTGACTTTATAAATTTATTAGAAGCAGAATAAAGTGTAGTAATTAGAAGACATAAATGAAAAAATAACAATCATTTATATATTGAAAAGTGATAATAATATTTATTTTAAAATAAATTTTATTTATTAAAATGATATTTATTTTAAAACGGAAGGAGTATCAAATATTAGTACTATTTTCTTCGATTTATATTTTGCCACATGGTGATATTAACTGTATTCACAAAAACTTCTTTTACACATACTGTCAGGTTCAAAATGATTCCCCTATTTGCTAACTGGTATAGAGTCGGTAACCTGTCTTAGACACAGCTCCAAACAAAAATCTTTACTTTTGAAGGGATCTACGCCTTCCATATAACAATGCTTTCTTGGATCTATCATCTACCGCACCTTCAACCGAAACCTGTAACATTGCTGTATAACACGACCAAACCGAGAAATTATACTGCAAACCAAGGGGCCAGACAAAATAATTCGGAGCTGTTGGCCATGGCTTTACAACGACATTAATAATCTTTGTCATAATTAATATTTTTACAAGAAATTTTGTTGCCTAATATTATGATAGAACACAATCACTATAGTTGTTACAAAAATAGATTCAGTTTATTTTGGATTAATAACTTCTCTTTTGTTCAATCCTTTCTTACATGTAAGAATTATTTTTGAAAAAATGATATCACATCAACATAACCTTTAACACAACACATCACATTTTTTAACATTAAAAAATCTGATGTAAACAGTGATTGAAGAATAATGATTGTAAACAGTGATTCTCATATATATCCTCTATATATGAACAATTTTTTAAAAATAAAATACATGATTTTGGGTTGGCCTTAACTTATTTCTTAATTACCCCTATAGTTCTATTAAAATAACTGTAAGTTTTAATGAAATTTGTTAACCAAAAAAAAAAACTTTAAATGCAACGAAACACAATTGTATAAAACAAAATACTGCAGTTTGTGGCAGTTTATTTCTTTCTCTTAAATATTTAAAACTCAGTTTGTGTGTCATTGCCCAAAGTGCAAAAAAATTTGGCAGATTTTATCTTTCTTCTCTCCTTCTTTATATGTATGATTCTTATTTTACATCTTCACATATTTTCTATAACTTGTGTAACAATTACGTATAATAGTTATATAATAGTTATGAGGTTAAAAGTAGTGCAATGTAAAATAATAGTATGACTTGACACAATATATTATTGTAATTAATTGACAATATAAATATTTTACACAGTCCGTGAATATCATTTTTTCTCAGTAAGTTATTGTCTTTTATATGTTAATGTAATCATGCTTTATTTCAAAATCAACCATAATCTTAACTATTATATATAATTATTTTTCATTCTCCTAATTTCTCTCTAATTTTTTTTGTTCACATACTATAACAATATGATTTGATTAATATGAAAATCATGAAATATTAATTAACTTCAATGATGATATGCTTTGATTAAAATCATGATATATTAATTATCTTCCATATTAGAAAGCTTTGTTTTTTTTTTTTTAATATTCTATATGATTATAGTTTTCTATCATTTAAAAGTGGTTAAGATTATATATTTTACTGATAAATTATTCATAAATTTTGACTTTTCAAATTTATATTCATAAATATATTGGTGCAAACAACAGAGAAAATGCGTATAGAAAATAGCTGTAATAATGTAAGAAATGTCTTACAGTTTGAGTTTAGTCAGAATTACAATATTGTGTAGTATTTCAATCTAAATTACTTTATAATGTATTTTTATTTTTTATTCTTTTAATTGTTTTTAATATTACTTCTCTTATGAAGGCAAAATGCCTTAATGCTTTTCATGCTTTCATACAATCAACATAAATAAAAGATTAAACATTATAAAATCTAGTTAAAACAAGAATTGTTGGTCTCTAGCATATATGAACAATAAAAAACTTCCTCACAATTGAGGATAAAAAATGAACTAAAGTGATTCACGTCACGAGCAAGTAATTCAAAATGAATAAATGGCATGATAATTGTACAAATGAAAAGTTTCATAAACATGTTATGTTATAGAAAACGATAAGCGAGTACCTGACGTGTACCAAATTTTAAACTATCAATACCATACATCTGTAAATTAAATCAATCAAAATCCTATTATTTATCATTATTAGTTATTATTATTATTATTATTAATTACTGAGAATTATTTATTAAATTAAATATCTATTAATATCCACTTTTGTCAACCCAAATGATCCGACAGGTCTGTTAGATCGGACAGTTTGGATCGATTTGAAAAATCCTGTCCACCCCTAATGCAACCAGAGACAAATAATTGAAGATGAATGGTGATAGCATATACAACTACAAAGATCCGTGATATTATAACGTGGTGGGCAATGTCATATACTAGCTAGCAACCATATCTTCTCAGAGCAACCATATCTTCTCGTACTCACAAAACTAGTCTAGTCATTTTTTTTTTTTGTTTTTCACATTTTTTTAAGTATTGATGGTTTATATTGATTACAATGATAAATTGAGTTTTATTTATTAAAATACACTGTAAAATTGTTAGTTGAAATTAAATATAATAAATAAAAATATGTGAAAAACATGTAATGAAAAACATGTAAAAAATATGTGAAAAATATGTGAAAAACATGATAAATTTTATTATTATACTTTTATAAGTTTATTTTTTTTAATAGAGAATTAGTTAATATTATCATAAAAATATTTATTAAAGATTAAAAAACATAATTATGAGTATGTTAATAACTAAATACTTAATTTTATAAGTTAATTCTTAAATTTGATTATTAGTAGATTGCTTTTTTTTTTGTAAGTAAGATATTATAAAAAAGAGTACAAAGGATACTCGAACCCCATTACAAAAGCACGAGATAAAATTTCATAAAGAGGAAAATCATAACCAAGTGCACCTTGAAACAAGTATAACAAATGACGTTTGTTAAACTCCTAAAAGATACATGCACATCGACCTTTATCATAGTCGGTGTACTTTACCGTCACTGACCATTATGCAACATTCACATGCCCAACACATACATCAATAGCAATACATTGACATAACAAGCAATTACAATGCGTTGGCGACGTTTCAGATAGCAACACAGCTTGACACACACCAAACACATGTCCATGTATCTAATAGTTAGAATTCTGGTACAGAAAATAATTTTAACTTAAAGTACATGAAATCAGCTTTCCAACGATTTGAATGATGCTTCAATTGGACACTCACAGCTTAAGATATTAATTTTTCAAAGAATTACGAAAATGATGTCAACACAGTGGTAACCGATTACATCCCCTGCAACCAAACAAACTACACTACTATTTCATAAGATAACCGGTTACTCAAAAAGCAGTAACCGATTACACCCCTAGTAACCACCCATCCACACCTTTGTTTTATAAGGTAACTGGTTACCCAAAAAGTAGTAACCGGTTACCTGTAATGCAGAAGCACTTTTCTGCTACTTTTCTGACACGAAAAACACTTATTTTTCACACTTAAACAGTCTCAAATTCCACATAATACACAATTCAGTTTCCCACTTTCAATGTCCATCCACACACATCGTTAGCAACATTCTATCTTACTAAAAACATAATTACATACATAATTCACACAATTGAATCGCAAAATTTCATGCATTAACGTAAACATCGACACTGACACATCAATCATACCTAAAACACCGAAATAGATGATAAACTATAAATATTAACAATTACCCATTCATATACATCATGCAGTCCCTAAGCAATCGAAAACTCCACCCTTACCTTAATCGATGTTCTTCGAAAATGCTATAACGGAGGTTCTCTTAGCCCTAGTTCTTCCTCTCTTTCTTGCTTCCTCTTCTCCCAAAACACGATTTTTGTTCGTTCTATGTTTTCTACGATCAATCAAAACAAAAGTGATTATTCTCTTCCTTGTTTTTACTAATTTAACCCTTGAACCTTTTCTATGTTATCCCCATTATATCCTCATTTATTCTTCTTAAAATTATAAATAAATCCTAAATACCTCTACACCAATATTACCTATATTATTATTATTATTATTATTATTATTATTATTATTATTTATTATATTATTATTAATTCTAAATAATCTCAACTAAATTATTTAAATAAAATAACTACTTCTAAATATCATATAATGTCATCCTACCCCACAAAATTTTGTCACAACACACATCATTCCACAAAAATCACATAAATATTCGTTAATAATTCATAATTAATCAATTAAATAATTAATTATGATTTTTAGAGTGTTTCCGTAGCTATGACTCTAATACCATGTGTTGAGATTGAATATAACAATAACTCTAATATCAATAGGTTAAACGTTCAGGATTCAAAAGGATTCAAAAGACAGTGACACTACATATTTATTTAAATCTTAACCTAATAAAAACATAAATCTCCTCTATTATATATCCAACATATTTAAATAAAGTAGTTTAAAATTGTAGTCAAATAAATCTACACCATTTTAAAATTTCACTACTCCTTTAAAAGATATTTAAGCGGAACTTAATACCCAAAACATTAAAAAAATAAGCAATAGTAGACTTCAATTTAATAACTATGTAAATCTGAAGTCTTTTTATTGGTAACATCTTTTTCTATCCACTATAAAAAGATGGATAGTATGCCTTCAACTAGTAACCGGATATTTAGTTTTAGTTTTATTATATTTAATTATTTCTTAAACAGTACCACTTTTGTGTTTTTATTATAAGTTGTTTTGACATTTTCATATATATTAAAAAATAATAATTATTGTTCTATAAAAAAGAGAAATTATAAATTTTTTTATAAAATTGTCTTTTATTAATTATATGAGAAATACAAATTTAAAGGATTGAAATAAAAATAAAAATAAATATTTAAAAGTATAATATAAAAAATAACATTAATATTTTATTGAAATTGGAAAAACAATTTATATTTTGGCACAAATTTTCTCCCAAAACGGTTAACATAAAAAATGGAGGGAATATAATTTTAATTTATTTCAAAGCAATTTAATTAAGGTTAATTGTGCCCAACTTTAATAAGAATTCACTTTTTTCATCACATCAAAAATTAATTACAACCACTAAAAATATATGTTAGAATATAGTATTTGTTAATGCATCGGTCAATAATATCTATCTATACGATTATAGAATTATAATTCATTTTATTCTATCTTATAAAAATTATTTAGGATTTCCATGTTACATATATATATATATATATATATATATATATATATAACTAAACTTTAATCTCAATTATCATCGGTAAACAGATATATTTATCCCTAATCATCTCAGGTATGATTAATATTCATCAACCATTATAATATTAATATATAATAATCTCAACGATCGAACTCATATTCAAAACAATAGATAATCATCTTAGATTTCATATTTGGAATCTTAACATGTAAACTCTTATATGGATTATCTTAGAAAACATGTAAACTTTATTAGTATTTTTTTGGGTACACTTTTTCAGTGTTTTGATATATCATCGTCCTATATAATAATTTAAGCTGTTAACACTCAAATTTAATATATTGTTTATCGTATTTATACAATAAATAGTATTTTTTTTTAAAATAAAAATATATTAATTTAAACAGTGCATCAACGGTGTCCGTAAACAGTGCACAAACAATACTTTTGACTAATAAACTTTTGGTGAAAGGTCATGATCCACTGGTTACAATTAGTAGAATTTATTTTCTTTGATGGACTTTGATAAATAATGATAAGTTTGAAAAGTTATACCAAAAGACTCATTTACAAGTTTTCCTTTAGTTACTTTTCATTTTACAAATCCATTTAAATCACTTGTATTCTCCATTGAAGTGAATTTTAAAACATTTGGAATTTTCATTCGTTTACAAATTTATTAAATTAGTTTTAATATTACCGGTATCGACAACATCGGATGAAAAAGCTTTTTCAGCAATTAAGATTATCAAATCTAAATTATGCAATAAGATCAACGATGTATGGTTCAATGATTTGATGATAGGTAACATCGAGCGGGAGATATCATTACTATAAAAAAGTCATTTAACAACGGTTAAAAAAGATATATAATCATGCAGGTCCAGACGTTGTTATGTAGAGCGTTGTTGTAAATGTGTTACTTACAATCACGGTCTTGGGACCGTTGTAGTATACTGGAAAGCTCGTGCGATATCACAACGGTTAGTTAACTTAACTATTGCGATAAACCTAAAGATCTCAGGTTCGATTCTCAGCATAGATATTTTGAAACATAAATTACAATTTATCACGGTTACTATAGATAACCGTTGTGGAAAATACTCATAATTTATTATAAAATATGTAGATTACTTGTTTTTCCATACATCTCATTAAAGAAATACATTCATTCAAATTGATTAAAAAGTGTATAATCTGAAAATTAAACTATTTTTGAAAATCAACTTAAACAAACCACTGTTTTCCAAATTTCATGTCTCTCATCATTCATTTCCTGCTCTTTAACACATAAAATATGGTTCAATTGTATGATTCCTTCAGGGCATTGATTCCTTCGATTCTAGTTTAATTTGAATAACATCAATTTATATGTCAAGTCTACCTCATCATTGTCGCTTATCATCATGATTGTTATAATGATTTATCATCATAACAATCATGATCATAACAATCACAATGATAAGTGACGACGATGAGGTAGATTTGGCCTATAAATTGATGTTATTAAAATTAAATTAGAATAGAAGATATCGATGTAATGAAGGAATCAGGTTATTGAATCATATTTTATATGATAAAGAGCATGCAATGAACGATGAGACGCGTACAATTCGAAAAACATCGATTGATATAGGTTGGTTTTTAAGTACATCTTAATTTTCAGATTATAAGTTTTCATGTCAATTTAAATGAATGTATTTTCATTAAAAGGTTAGTGAAATAAGCAATCTACATAGCATATAATAAACTAAACACTACTATAAATAACGCATTTAATGTCGGACGCGAAATGTGTTTTGCCTCGGCACCAGAAGCGAGGTAAATAAGGTCGTCATAAAAAGTATTGACTTATTACCTCAGTGTTTAAAACACTGAGGGATATTTTAATAGCACATGGGTTCGATCCACAACGTCTGGATTTTCATTATTTAAAAAAACTAGCGTCTTTTTTATCTCGATTTTCAAATAAAACTGAGGGGTGATCATTTTTTTAATAAAAAATGTTAAATTGTTTACCCATATTATTTCATTTTTTTACACAAGAAAAAAACTAATTTTCAATGAAGATCAAATACTAGGTTAGGTAAATTAATTTCCCTAAGATCTAGATTTCAGATCTTCAAATGTTGTGCAAGGAGATCTTAAATCGCTTTTGCACCCATTTGTTTCTGATATGAATAAAAAAGGGTTAGACACAAAAAAAAAGGTTAGATAAATAAATAATCTTTTGCTCAAATAAATATTTAAGAGTACAAACCTTAAACCCAAATAATTTTCTACTCTTGCAATCCATCATAGAGAACTCTTCATGGCAAACACTCTTGCAAACCTAAAACTCTTCATGACGTTACAATGCTTGAGAAGAACAAGTCTTGATATTCAATATGCTTTTATAGTGGATGTTTTTTATGTTTCACGCGGATCACTAATGGTAATGTCTTGAGCGTTGATAGTCATGAAATGGAAGGCGAGGATTTGATTAAGGATTTGTTAATTACGTCGGTTTCTAAGGAAAACCCACGTTCTATAACATTTTAACTTAAAAATAAAAAATACAATTAAATAGAGGTTTTTTAATTTTAACGCTATATTTTAATGCTATATTTTAACGCTAGAGTTTCCCCTGATTTTATAAGAAAACCGACGGGTTAGAACATTTAATTTACAATAAAGAATACAATTAACAGAGAATTTAGAACAACACGGTGGCGCTCATGCATTGGAAACGTCTCTTTTAAGTTATCATATCACTAGAATAGCAATGATCATCTTATTTTAAATTTGTAACGTCTCTTTTAGATTATCAAAGAGGCTTTTGAGCTATTTAAATGTCTAATTATCAACTCGTTGATTCAAAGTCTTTTCCTATTTTCAACTTCTCATTACCAACCCTTTGTTTCCTTGTTACGAACGTATAAAAAATGGATGCAAATCTATTGTTTGTTATCAAAGAAAAGTATGTTAACTTCAAAGATTTTGAAGGTTTAGAAAAAACGTTAAGGAAAGTTGTTAACAAACAAAAGTTTAGTGGTTACTTTAATATTCTAAATGGCCCCATATACACTAACCTTGTTAAAGAGTTCTAGATGAATGTGTTCGTTGTGCCAGCTGGTGATAATGAAATCATCCAGTCTATGTCAATGGCGATCATTTTTTCATTACTCTATCACTGATTTCTTTGACAATCAATTATGTAGAGTTTGATAGTTGTGTTCAACATTATGAATCAAACCATGTATATGCAATTAACCTTCACTGAACTTATGTCAAAGATACTAATCTCTCTAGTCCTTCTTCTTTATGCCCTATTGCAAAATTTTGGTTTCAACTTCTAGTGTCAAATCTCTGCCCAAGAGAGAAAGATATGGAAATGCTTACTTGTTATGACAAACATCTCTTGTTATTCCTCATCTACAACATGAGAGTTAATCTTCCTCTTACCATTTCAACTTCTTGAAGAAAACGATAGAGGCTTCTCGTGAGGAAAAGACTTTCCTCGTACCTTATGGAAGAGTTCTTTCTAAACTTTTCAATAAGTTAGGGATGGTTAGGGGTGATGTTGTAGTTGAGTGGACTGAGAAGTTTGAATTTTTTGAGTAGTTTTATTTGTTTGTGTTGTTGTAGTTGCTTTGGTGATGTTGTAGTTCATATCAATGAAATATTTAAATTTTACTATTATTGCATATTCTTGTTTAACCAATTTTTTGTGTTAAGTCGTTGAAAAGAGTTAAAAACACGGCAAATAGGATTCGAAGCGAGGTTTCTTATAGCTATATTACCTCGTTTCTAAAACAAAAACGAGATAACAGGTTAATTATTATTTTATGGATTAAAAAAAATGCTAACTTATAGTTGTGTTACCTCGATTTGATAACACTGACGTAACATGTTTATTATCTTATTAATAAAATCAAACATTACGCTCTCAGGACATATTCTCTCATTTTTTAGCGTGTTGGACATGAAATCTATTTCATGAAATGTATTATTTGTTGTAGTGAAACTTCATCTACTGTCAACATGTATAAGAATTTAAAGAACAAAATATTGTTAAGTCACAAGAAGCCTCTTTCTTGTAACTTAGCAATGTTTTGTTTTTATTTTGAGAACATTTGTCAACAACAATAACATACAACAACACAACAAATACATGCAACAAAATTATAAAAAAAACATACATTTTAGCAACAAAATATTAACAACATATAATATCACAAGATATACGAAATTGTTTCAAGAACACACATTTTATTGAAAATAATCGTGGAACTATAAGAAGTTATGAAGTTCGTCTAGTTTATGATGTTATGAAAAAGAAATACAAGGTGGATAAAGTTTCCACAATAACTCCATACTTGTTGTATTTTTTCCATAGCAACACAAACCATATGTAGCATAGCGAAAGTATGCATTTTGTTAAGGTGGTGAATACGAATCAGAAAAAATGAGAATATTTAACACCTTATCAACTCATACTATACACTTGCTACCACCATCATCACCATGTATCATCCTCTTAACCATCCAACACCATAATCTGCAAAGAAACACAACAAACTTCAACCATGATCATCATCACAACATAACCAATAAACTATATAAAGCAATCTACTGACTTATTGCAATGGATCTACCATTTTCCTACTGTTACGCTGATGAAGTTGAAATCAAATCCTAAAATCATAATCCTAACTTCTAAGCATAAAAAATATCCAGAAGAAGAGTATAAATAAGAGAGCAAGTTAAGAGAGATAGAAAGAGAGAGTAAGAGAACATACCATCTTCGCTGTCGTCAGAATTTGTGTTGTTTCTCCGGTCAGGTATCCTTTAAGCTTCCTTTAAGAGTTTCCTATTTAGGGGTAATGGTCACTGGAGAAAACTGATGTGCATAAGTTGATGATATGTTAGGGTTTTCTTTAGAGAGAAACGACTGTTATGAACTAAGCGACAAATACTTTCGTTTATATATATAAAAAAATGTCACTTTTCATCACTGTTGACAAGACGAACTGTGATAATATATTATTTTAAATAAAAAAAATGAAATATATCACAACAGTTGAACAAAACAACTGTCGTGATATCTCTTTTATTTTTTATTTAAAAATAAGTAAAAAAGAAAAGACACATCTTAACGTTAAAGGAATAAAATATTTAAGAGCACTAATGTTCGAACTCATGAAAACTTGATTGTATCACCATGGTGAGTCACCAACCGTTATTATATCCTAATAATTTTTTATTAAAAAATATTTAAAAAATGTTAACACCTGAGTTTAAAGATGTCACCACGGTGTTTGAAAGAACTGCGGTGATCCTTGGACGTTGTTGTATGTGTGTTTTGTAGGAGTGTATTCAAGTCACTTGATGACATTGATATTATTGAACATTCACGACAAAGAAGTCTCAGAAAGGACATTTGCCTCGTGATATTATTTAACACACTATTGTAAAGTTATGTTTCATCTCTTTTATTTTAAACTATACTTTTGTTGATAAAAAGACGAGTCTCTTTTATTTTGATTGATGACTATTTATATATTATATACAATATAAATGTATGGTTTTTAAAGATTTCATAATTTTTCTGACTCAGCACTGCTTGCATGACCTCGCTTTGATTATACACCATCGACAAATCCTACTTAAGAATATTTTTCCTGTAATTCTAATTACTATTTTGGTGTAAACATGAACATAAAAAAAGAGAAAAATTAAATAGAAGGCATACATGATAAAGGAAAAGACCAAATTCCTTTTTTAAGCATAGGTATTACAAGGAATTCAAAGTGCAGTCAAATCCTTACTCTTATTCTAGTAAACCAAAGCCACACACCCTTGCAGTTGATACATTCTAAAGAGAGAAAAAACAAATTAGAAACACACATTAAAAACACATATCCATTATTTTATTTATTTCACACCATGGACAGAGAACTTGCAATATAGTACAATGCATCTTCTTGATATTCATTCCATTCAAATCATATGGAGAGCAGAAGCAATGAAGGGTCATCCTTGTTTTTCCATTGATTTTCTTTTCAAGCGCACCTGCCTCCCATTGTATAGAATTTCAGCCAACATTCAAAAAGAAAAAGAAAATCATGTTAAGATTTTTCAAAAGAAAATAAAATTTAATGAAAGATCACATCACATGGTGCATCACATGAATATTAAAAATGCACAAACCTTTCAAGAGCTTCAACATTTGTACCCTCGCTTGATTTCTCGAATGGAAGAAAAGAAGTTACATTCAAAACCTTAACAGACTGTGGGAGCAAATCATCTCCTGCCTTTATAAGTTTTTCCATGTTTTCTTTACTAGTATCATCAACAACTATGGATGGATCCAAATTATACTCCTGCATATAATTATAAAGAATTTCAATCTCTTAAATTTCCAATTTTAGTTAGAAACCGAAACCCTAAACCCTAATCTCTACTGGTACATGCATGTACCTGAACTCGAAGGTAGTAATTATCGCAAGAAGATGAATTGCTTGGAAACCCAGATTCAAGATGATAATCGCCAACAACTTGTTCGTAATATTAAAATATGTGTCACATGCAAGGATACATGTTGTGGTTCCAACAAGTAATAAATATAAGAGTATCGTACCCACATGGAGTATTGTTGCTTAGATCTAATTTTTGTATAAAAACTATTATTTTGATTTAAGCATGACAAGAGAGAAATAGTGTTAGGTATTTATGAGTTCAAAGTTCACTTAAAACATATGTCAAATGTAATGTGAAAAGAAGTGGAAATATATTAATAGGGGTCAAGTTGAGCTATGTTCCATTAATATCATTAGTATGATCATGCATTTATGACGTGTGGTGGCGTGATAGGTGAGGTCAGAGGGATCTTGTGGTGTATTTCTACAACACCAAAACATGCATATAAAGGGCAATGGAACAAATCTCTAAGCCTCACTTATAACCTTAATATGAATCTATTAGTATTATGAAATACTCAATAGTTATAGCTTATTATCTCTAAGTAAGCTAAGAAAGTGAATATCTATATCCTACTCATTCAACTATTTTTATTAAGAAAATCACTTGTTGTTGGATCTCTCACAACAACAAGATGTCATCTACTCCTAAGTTGATCACAAAGAAGTAAGCTTATAACATATTAACATATAATAAAACGATTCATTTAACCACACATCATATAACATGAAAAACTTTAATATTAACTCCACATTTTTCAACTACAAAAGATTTAACTCATAGTGGCCTAAGTACAAGATACAAACATGATTCTCAATAGAAACATCTCTTTAATAATAAATGAAGAAAATATATAAACTAAGATACACTTGGAAGATGCCTTGATATGACTAATCTTCAAGAGATGTCTCCAGTTGGGACACTGCTCATTAACCGGTACATGATTGGGTGAGGGTAGAAACTCTTTCACACTCTACTATCCAAGCACTTATAGTCTTTGTGTTTCTCTCTTGGAACAAGTGCACTCTCTTTCATTTCTCATTACAACTCTATTTATAGACCCAAGATTAAGGTTTGTGTGATGCATTAGATCATGGGCCTAATATGATGGAATCACATCAAGTCCATAAAAAGTAGTGTCAACACATAAAATCAGCTGCGTAGCAAACAAGGAATCTGGTACAAGGAGACCATGATGAGAGACAAGGTGTAGTGTGGCAGACTGCCACAGAAGGCGTAGGCGACACTCTGCCATTTTCTCAGCATACTATTTTACCCGAATTTGTCTTCTAACGACTACACTTTTGTGCTTTGAATTTGAATGGTTTTCTTCATCTTTTTCAGCACAACCAAGTTTCCCTCCAAAGCTTTTTTCCTTCCACGCTATCCTTATCAACCAGTTTCTTGCAATAATAATTTCCCTTTGGCCTGAGTACTTGAAGTTCTTTCAGTTTATGCTCATGCAATAGACCACAGCAGTCTTGCCTCAGCTCGACTCTGCTAACCTTTACTAATAAAAACATATATTAATAATAAAAATGGAGCACCTAATGTGCTCAAAATTAATCTAATAAAAACAACTAAAATACAGAAAATTACAACTATTAAATTAATAAAAAGACTAATTAACCAAATCTAAAGACATATATTAACTATAAAATATAGATTAACAGATAAAGTAATTGTCCAAGTAAAAATTAACATGACATGTCTATTTTTACCTGTGCTCCTGTCTAATACATGTGTCAATAAATAGAGATTTAACATGACATTAACGAAAAATTAGTTAATATCACATTATATTGTTTATATTAATATATTATTTAAAAACACAAATTTCTTTTTATAAAAATTTTAAAAGTTTTTTGGATGAGAGTATGATTGCCCTAAATAACTTGGAGATTCTTTTCTAAATTTAAAAATATGCCAAATAATATCACAAGTGATTAGATATATTTATAATTTTTCCATATAAACCTTAAACTAATATGAAACATTAATCACAAACATATAAAAAATTAAAATTAACTATTTACATTTACAAATAGTATTTTAGGTAGATTCATGTAAAAATAGAGACATTAATTATACTAGCAACTTTTCTTAATAACAATAAAATATGTAATAATTTTTCTTAATTATATTACCTCGTGGTCGAACTTTGAGGCTAAAGATCTAAGATCTTTGCAATAACTGATTTTGTTGTTAACACTTCTCAACATATTTTGATTTAATTCACCAGTTTCGTAACTCTAGTGAAGAAATCAATTATTCTTTCACTTTCTTCCATCTGAAGCAATTCATATGTTTCTTTGTGAGTTTGTAACCTCACTGAAGGAAAATTGCGATCAAAAGCGCAGCGGAGTTTAAAATTTTCCTTTAGCGATCCTTACGAATAAGCATGGTCAGTGATAGAAATATTTACCTCTTGTGGCGATTCAGACCTTTGATGTTGTGATCACGAGCATTGATGAAGAACAAGGCCTCTACTCAGTCCACACGAACAGATCGCTTCCGGTCATAGTGCTAGCTGATCACGAACGAAAACCTTGAGTGAGAGAGAGAATCAAAAACGAAATTGCATCAAGTGAAATTGCTTCATCACAAGGGATCTATTTATAGAATCACTCGTGTGGGCTACAAGCTAAAAGCCCAATTAAGGCTATAAGCTAAAAGCCCAATTAAGCTTATGGACATCATACCTTATGATGTACCATATATCACTTATCCACGTGGTACCTTACCACTTTCCGTATTACACTTAAGTGCACCGTACCTTACGGTGTTCCTTATTTATTCTATCTCTCATCAATCTATCCTTATGTGTGTGACCCTGTAGGTTTTCGCGACGTTGGCAATTATATTAAATCACACATTTAATATAATAAACAGTGAGCGGTATCCAGCAACACATCACTGTTACCCAAGTCACGAAAATGCCATGTGATCTGACCAAACCTTTTCCGTGATAATATTTGTGTTGTACAATTACCCTTTTGCCCTCATGTCTATATTGAACACAAGGCATACACTGTGTCACCCTTGTCCAGTTCAATATTGGGACCTTAGACATTTATCCTGTTATGCAGGATGAGAAAATTCCATCTAGGTCACTCATGTCCCTTAGCATGCTTTGTGAAGTACCCATCAACCGTCTTTATAGTCATCTAGTTACAGATGACGTTTGATCAGCAATAAAGTACTTGACTCTACATCTAGGGTCCATAGTGGTTTCAGGTCGAAGGGTGGTATACACCATTATCATCATGAGAATAACTTATGACACTTTGCATAACATTCTATGTAGTATTCTCATAGCGGGTCAATTCAGTATAAATATTACTCCTAATATTCATACCTATGTCAAGACTTGATAACTCCTTATCTATGATCCACGAGAAGTGATCATCAATCTATCTTCATAATAATCTTAATGCTTTAATGTTATCCCACTTCACATTAAAGCTTGACTACGGATACTTTAAGAATAGTGTCTTATGTTTAATGGGATCTCATGATTAAGTCACACTTAATATTTCATTAAACAAATAAACCATTCTAGGGACTTTATTATTTTGGAAAGCAAACATAATAAAGAAATGCCTTTTATTATTAATAAATAATTCGATACAAGTACCAAAAGTATTGGCCTCTAGGGCTTACACCAACACTCACATCTTTCACGTTTTCTACATTTCCAAAAGACTTTTCCATAGTTTCTTAAGCTTATTTCGCAGATTCCACATCACTAACCTTTTCGAAATTGTCTGGACTCAGACGTTGAAGAATTATAAAGATAGATTTATAATTTTTCTTCTTCAATTCTTTGTGTACAACCTCTTTGTCATTTGTTGCTTCTTTTGCAAGCGGTTCTAATCCTTCTTTTACAAGATCCCAAAGATCTTGACAACAGAACACAACCTTCATCTGTTCAGCAATTCTCATAGTTATCAACTTTCAGAATTGGAAGACTTGTTGGAAAATTCTCATTTGGATAATTCATTGCCATCGTGATTTTCTTACCTTGAATCGCTGAACCGGAGTCTCTGATACCAGATGCTGGAAATCCACCAAAATCTATGATGAATTTCAATCAATCTTGATAACAGAATTGTTATCACTACACAATGACAATGAAAATTGAATTAATGTTTGTGAAAATATGGAGAAGAGAAGATGATAATTTTTGCAGAGTTTCTCTTTATCCATAAACTGTGAAAAATCTTATTCACTTGCAACTGCAAAATATATGAATACAAGTTGTATTACAAAATAGGGTTTTCTCCCTCTATTTATAATTGAACTTGCTTGCTCCTTAGGCCAAAGTTGAAAACTATAAAATTCCAAAATGACTATTTTAGACCTAAATTGAAATCTTGTGTGAGGCTACCTGCTTTGACACTTCGACATTTAACAACTCGACTACAACTTCGACATACACACACAAGACTTATTTCAACACACCTTGTGTCAAGCAACATAGTACTTTCGACACAAGGAATTACAACTCAATGCACCACTTAATTCATTGTGTCTAAACTATCTACATTCATCATAGCTCTTAGTCTTCTGGATACTTCGACCTGCACTCACTTCATCATGATATCTGCAATCAGATTCTCACTTCTGCAGTGTTCCAAATTCATCTTCCCTTCTGTTACCTGCTTTCGAAGATAATGGAATTTCATTTCGATGTGATTGTTTCTGTCATGTGCTATCAGATTCTTCGCCAAATTGATAGCTGACATGTTGTCGATCTTCATGGTAATTGCTCCGTGATTCTTTTATGTTATCTCTTCGACTAAATTCACCATTCATATTGTTTGATATGCACAACGAGAAGCAACTATGTACTCTATTTCACATGATGATAGTGATATTACTGGTTCTTTTCTCGAACTCAAAACAACGGGTGCACCATCTAGCATAAACACATAACCAACTGTGAATTTTCGATCCTCAACATCACTACAACAACTTGAGTCAGTGTATCTCACTAATTTGTATTTTTTTTCTTTATCAGTTGCAGGAAATACAATGCATTCTTATATTTTAAAATAACATCTTTTACAAATAAAAATAATAATATCTTTAATTAAAAAATTCCATATTTTTAGAGTCTCATCAAATAGAATAGTGTAGTTTGTTTTAATATGTGAGATTTTGAATAGCAAGAATTATTTTGAAAGGAAAAAAACTTTGGCATTGAAAAATGCATGCTTCTATTTAGCTTTATGATTATGATTGAAGAATGAATACTATAACATATAACTCACGGGTATTATTCTAGCTGTTTTTGGATAGAATCCAATATATCACATGCCTACTTTTTATCTCTTTTCCTTTACTTACGTAGGTGTCTTTCCTTTCTCTTATTGGTTCTTCTTTTTGCTGGTCCAAAGAAAAATAAGGGCCTACAATATTAATTAAAAATAAAGCTTTTTAAAAAATTGAGTTTACAAGTTTGCCTCTAATTCTGGTGTGCATAATTCACCTAAATTTTTTTAATAAATAAATTTAGGGAGTTTTGTTGCAAGCTTGAGTGTTTTCAGTCTTCTATTGGTGTATATTTTCAATAAATATAACATTTAAAAAAGTATAAGACGACAAAGAAAAGTGTTGTGTGCCTGTGGTTAGTTATTTGGGGATTATGTTGTGTGGTTTTGGATCAAGATTTAGTGGGCAATGGCCACTATTGAACTTGCTAGTACTAATTGACTACATATCACGCGGAGGAGCACTATTGTAGGGTTGCTGTGATACGTAAGTTTCAGTGTCATAAAAAAGTGGTACTATAAACTTTACATGCATGCTTTTGTTAAAGGGTTTATCAATAACAGGCTTTATTAAAGGATTTTTACAATCAAATATTAGTACTATTTTTTTCAAACAAGTATATTAACATTTGGATGAAAAACTTCAAATTCTGCTAAAAGAAATAGGGAGCAGTTATATTCAACAAGACAGAAAGATGAAGGAGTTTTAAAGTATCAATAATATTTGATAGTTATTTTTGAAAGAAAATATAATATGAAACTAAGATACCAAACACATATTGACACCAATAATATGCGAAAAGAATTAAAATTTAGTATTTCTGGTGGCTGAAAGTTTATATGGTGAAATTCACTATTGATTATATGTTTTGGAGGGTAACTTTTATGCAGAACATTCTTGATAGTTTTGATTAGTTGTCCAGTGTGAACTGTTAGTTTAGATCATTTTTTATTTTCTCTTTTGAATTAGTGTTGTAATAACTATTTTTAAGATCTTTCTTGTACGCCTTGTGCTTGAAGGGTCTTTCGTTTGATAATATATCATTTTAGCCTTTTCAAAAAATATTAAAAATAAAATAAAATAAAATAAAATAATGTTTTTTAGTATTCAATAATATATGTTGAATATCGAAGTTATCTTTTGTCGATGTTTGTCACACGATATATTAGTATTTTAAGAAAATTAAATAATTCTTTAATTCCTGTAAATATATCATCTCTTAATTTTAGTCTATTGATTTGATTTTATTTTAATCAATGGTTTTTAATATCATCTACTAACGGTTAGAAGATGTAATTCTTATTATGTCGAATAGCGTTGAATGCACGACGAACTATTAGCGTCGAAAGTATGTCGAACTAGTTACCTAGATAGGTTGTCAGTTGTATTCGACAGAATCGAATACAACAACTATGTAGTATTGTAGAATTTCATTTTGGGCATGGGCTTTGATAGCCTATATAAAGGGATGAGTAGCTTGTAATAGAAGACAATTCAATTTTTTACAAATTACAATTTAATAACGGCTTTCGTATCATTTTCTCTCTTCTTCTTCTTCCTTTATCAATCATCTTTTTTGAAAAACCCTTTGTTCCAACAAATTGGTATAACATAGCTCGGCTGCGATTCAGAGAGAATCTAATGGCTAATGGAATAACAACGTCAATGTAATTTTCAGCGAATCTATCAGTTTCAAAGGTGAAAACTATCAACAGTTGGTTTCACATATGAAGGTTATCTTCAGATTTCAAGATGTTATTGGAATCTTGAATGATGGAGTATCAGAACTGGAAGCAAATGTGACAGGCACTCAGAAAGTTATGCACAAAGATCAAAGGAAGAAAGATGGTAAGGCATTGTTCTTGATTCACCAATGTGTGGGTTTTGATGTATTTGAGAAGATAATTGAAGAAGAAACGACAAAAGGAGTCTATGACAAGTTAAAGAACTTGTATGGTGGAGATGAGAAATTGAAGAAGGTGAAGTTGCAGACACTAAGAAAGCAATATGTGATGATTCAGATGAAAGAAGATGAATCAATTTTTTCATATTTCTTAAGAATTGTGACGCTAATAAACCAGATGAAGGCATATGGTAAATCGGTTACGGATCTGCAGAAGATAGAGAAAGTGTTGAGATCTCTGACTATAGATTTTGACTATATTGTAGTGAGAATTGAAGAGGCCAAGACTCTATCTGAGATGAAGTTAGAAGAACTTTAAGCTTTATTAGAGGCTCATGAGATGAAGTTGAAGCACAGAAACTCGGAAAGAGAGAAGGTGGATGAATATGCATTGCAATCAAGATTCGGCAAGAAAGCTAGAAAGGAGAAGTCGAAGTAGTGAAATAATCTTGCTAGTGATGAGAAGTCAAGAAAGAATATTGATTCAATCAAGAAAGGTGTAGGCAACAAGTATTCTGGGAAGAAGGTTGACACGAAAGAGGTGTAGTGTTACAACTGTAAAGGTTTTGGTCACTATGCTCTAGACTGTCAAAGAAAGAAAGCAGTAAGGGAGAAAGATAGTGATGAAGCTCAATATCCACAAGTTGGAGATAGTGATTCTGGTGATGTGTTGTTGATGGTTAACGCTCAGTCGAACACTGAGAAAACCAACATGTGGTATCTGGATTCAGGGTGCAGCAACCACATGACTGGCAATAAAAATTAGTTTACCAAGTTAGATGAGTCAGTCGAAAAGGTGATAAAGTTTGCATATGGTAGGTACATCAAATCAGGTGGAAAAGGAGATATTTCGATTATCAGAAAGAATGGTCGAAAGGCCACCATCAATGAGGTATTGTATGTACCTTCTATGATAAGTAACTTGATAAGTGTAGGTCAATTACTTGCAAAAGGTTTTAATATGAAGCTAGAAAAGAATCAAACAACGCTATATAGGGCTGATGGGAGGCTGATAATAAAAGCACTATTGGCAAAAAACAAAACCTTCAAAGTTGAACTCAACATATCAGATCACAAGTGTCTTGCTTTAACCACAGAAGAAGACAAGATTTGGCTATGGCAACATAAGTATCACCATGCTAAAAAGGCCTTTAGACAGCGCACCTTAGAATGCGTTTTTATACAAAAGTGCTGCTATAAGTAAATTAAAAAAAAAACACGGAAACTGTATAAGAAAATGAGTAAAAGCGCTGCTAAAAGGACGATCTTAGACATTGGTTCTGAAAAACGTTGCTAAAAGGGCTACTTTAGAAAGCGCTTAAAAAAAGCACTGGTAAAGGACCACATTAGTCAGCGCTTCTCCTAATCGTTGTCTAAAGTCATATAAATTTTTTAAAAAAAAACTCTTAAAAGCGTTGCCAAAAGGGTTGCTTTAGAAAGCGCTTAAAAAAAGTGTTGGTAAAGGACCACATTAGCCAGCGCTTCCCCTAAGCGCTGTCTAAAGTCATATAAATTTTATAAAAAAAAATCTTAAAAGTGTTGCTTTAGAAAGCGCTTAAAAAAAGCACTGGTAAAGGACTACATTATCCATCGCTTCTCCTAAGCGCTATCTAAAGTCATATAAATTTTTAAAAAAAAATCCTAAAAGCGCTGCTAAAAGGGTTGATTTAGAAAGCGCTTAAAAAAAGCGCTGGTAAAGGACCACATTAGCTAGCGCTTCTCCTAAGCGTTGTCTAAAGTCATATAAATTTTAAAAAAAATCTTAAAAGCGCTGCTAAAGGCCCATATTATCCAGCGCTTCTCAAAAGCGCTGTCTAAAGTCATATAATTAGAATTAAAAAATAGAATCCCTCCAGAACTTGTTTCTATTCATAGAACTCGTTTTTATTCACACTTTTCTCTTTGTCCTTTCGTCGTTCCTCTGATACCGCCCCCCTTCTGCCGTCCCTCCGAACGCGCTCCTTCTGCCGTTCCTCCGACTGCCCTCCGTCCCTCAGTTTCTGTCCTCCACCGTATCTCAAGGTAAGTTTCTCTTGTTCCTATCTCTACTGCTGTTATAGTTCTTTGGGTATTTGGTTAATAACATTTGGTTTTTTGGACTCTCTTGTAGGACTTCTATCAACCATTTCACCAACATTTGGTTTTGTTAAACTTGGTTCAGCATTTTCTTATACATTTCTAGGTATTCATTTCCTTCTACATTTCTATATATTTCCTTCTACATTTTTGCAAAACCTGTGACCTATTTATAAGTTCGATTAGTTAGTGATATAAACTCTGTTAGGCTGTCCGGTTTTATTTAGTTACGATGAAGGTTGGATGTTGATGTCGCGTTTATTCGTGTATAAACTAACCGAGAAACTATTGGGGGGATACCCATTTTGTTTTATTTGTTAGAGTTTCTGGTTTGAATTCAATGTTGTGTCACTTTGTGTGAGAAAATTTGAAAGAGATTTTGATGCATGTTGTTATGAATTCAAGGTTTAATTCGGTTACGGTGCCACTTTGTTGCGATAATTTGATTTCATTTTGGTTTCGATGACGGCTTAATGTCTATGTTGTGTTATTCGCATAAGATATAGTCGAGAACCATTCATGGGGCAGCAATTTATCTTTTACCATTGCTTTGAGATTTAGACAACTTTATTGTGTAATTTGATTTAAATTCGAAAGTTCGCATGGTTGTGACATCGGGTGCTTTCCCATTTTGTTTCGAATCTTCTTGAGTTGAAACTATCGAGCATTCATAACTTGTTATAGTTGCTGCCCGATTTTTGTTTAATCGAATAAATCATGTGTTGAAATCAATTTTCCATGTTCCGATTCTTAAATTGTGTAACAAAATGAGTTCTTTGATTTTATTTTCATTTGAGGATTGGTATCGTGATTTCATTCTCAACTATATGCATTTTCAATGTTAGTGTGCTTACTAAAAAGTTGGTTAAGACTTTTTTGTATTGGTGTAGTTAGTCGAAGACCATCACCGATTCGAAGAACATTAAAGCAGCATCATCCGCTATCGGCACCAATAACCCCTCTTCTTTATTTGGTAAGTCAAGTTCAAATTCAACATTACCGACTCATTTATTTATTTACTATCAACTTCCTAAATTATAAAATATTCTATCTATATCAATTAAAAAGCACAATTAATTTTATATATAAATAATTAATTTTAGTCTATATTGATCTAGAACTAATCCAATTAAATCTTACGAAGTATTTCTAAAAGTTTGTATTAATATTCTTTTTGTGTCGCGAAAGTGTTTTTCTTTATGTTCTTTTGAAATAGTTGCGTGAATAATTATAGTGTTTTTGTTTACCTTAATTAGTAGTAATTCCATGGATAAAAAATGGATGATTGTCGATCGATTGTCAAAAGAGTACGAGAATGGGGTATTAGAACTCGTTAAGTTTGCTGTTGAACACGTCAAAGACTCTAGTCGAATGAAATGTCCTTGCTTGGATTGTTGTTATGTGGGCCGGGTTGACGCAGATGGATTGAAATCTCATTTACTGAAGCGTGGGTGTTGTACCCCAAAATTTTCCCTCCCATTTCCTCAACATTTTCTCACCACAAGACCCTTGGAGCTCAAGATCAAGTTAGGGTTTGCTCTTCTCAAGACTTCTCCTTGCACTGTTGACCCAAATTAGGGTTTGAGTTTGCACAAAGATGTTTTGACCTAAAATTCCTAATATGACTTTCATGCTTCATATTGGACTCCCAAGTTTATCCATACCAAGTTTCAAGCCCTGATTCCAATCTTTGCCCAGTCAATTGGACAGTTGACCTAGAAATCAGCTGTATTGGGGAAAAAGTCAACTGTGGTCAATTGACAGTCAAACCTCATGATTTTTGGCCCACATCAACATTATGAACTCATATGAACCATTTGGTCAAGTTTGGATCACAATTCCACAAGAAATTTGATCAGATCACCAAAAGGGCAAAATGGTCATTTTTAGGGTTTTGATTGCACAAAGGTAATTTTTGAATGTTTGACCTAGCCAATGGCAAACCAAGCTCACATATGGACTCAAAGACCCCATGGAATTGTCTTTACGTGTTCAACAAGTTCAAAAGATCCCAAATGCACAAGATTGACAGATGAATTTTCCAGTCAACTGAGCCAAATTTGACTGTATATTGAAAAGTCAAACTTTGACTTTTTGGTCAGAATCAAGTGTCAAGATTTATTTTTCATCAAGACATGTCAAATTATGAAACTTGTTCACCAAGAAATCAAAAATCACAAATTAGGGTTTGAAATGAAGAATTTTCATAACTTAGAATTTTTCTAAGTTATGAAAATCCCTAATTTTTTCCTAAGTTTGTCCCACTTTTTCATCAAGATACATTTGGATTCAAGGAAAAGTCAAAACATGAAAGTTGTAGTCCATTGCGACATCTACAACTTTGATTCATAAAGTTTCCTCAAAAGAAGCTTGTAGCTCAAGTTACAATTTTTGGAACAAGGGTGCAAAACATTCTTAGGCAGGATTTGTTGCCTAACTTCATGGCCACTTTTCACATGCTTCCACTTCGAATTTCAACTTGCATTATAAATATGGATTGTAGTACACATTCCAAGCTTTCCAAAATGTCCAAGAACTTCTCAAACACCCTTGTGGTTAAGGAGAATCGAATTTGGCAATATGGGCAAAAGTCACTTTGTTCATGAGCCATTTCCATGTTCATAACTTGTGCAATTTTTCAAATCAGCATGAGCAAGCTAGTTACAGGTCTCTAATCCTTTTCTTAATCAATAATTAAATGCCAATCCATTGTGCCAAGACATTATTTTGTGCATTTGGTCATTGTATGAAGAATTAAGCCTTAATTAGAAAAAGCACTTTATCCATTTTTGAAAAGTATGGCTTTATGTCAAATTTGCAATCCAAGTAGTACAATGCAAATCCTTTTGGCACAAGTTCAGGAACATATCACACTGATCAAGAGAGATGGTTGCAGCATGATTAGGGGGCCTGCACAAGTCTAGAAACCAAGTTGACAATTTTTGCTTAAGTTAGAAGAAACCTTGCATTTTGTAACACATCTCACATTTCTGCCAAGACAAGCCAAAGTAAATTTGTTAAACACATTCCAAACACCAAACCTAAGCTAAGGCACGAGCTAATCACCTTCCAAACCTCATCATTCATCAAAACACCATCCTACTGCAGAAAACAGAGTCACCTCTGCAGTTGGACTTCCATAACTCAATCCACTCGTGCATTTTTGCTAAAACCAATTCATACACACTCCATACCACATATACAAACTATCCCAAGCATTGGACACGACCTGTAACACCTCTAACCAACTTCACCATTTTCACTTTTTCTGTTTTGCAGGTTGACTTCCATAGCTTGATTCATTTGGTTTTAAAGCAAACTAAAGGTTGGAGAAGCATCCCTGACCTTCAAGCAAGCTGCACAAGTCCTCACATTGCACTGAAAGTACCTCCATTGCCAGACATGATCCAAGCTGAACAGGTAAGTTCATGGACTTCTATCTCTCAATCTAGGAAGAGTTAGCTTTAAGTTTATGAATGAAAAGTGTCATACTCATGGCCCTGAAGCTATACATATCCTCACTTTCCATTTATATTGCATATGCTGAGAGAATTTAAGACCTGAACATTGACAAAAACTTAGGTCAAGAATTAGGGATGGAGAAATTCTCTCTCATTTCTGAGAGTTAAGTTAAGTTTTTTATATGTCTGGATTCGTCTCTTGATGCTCTACATTTCTTGTGTTATGAGTTTTGCTTGAAAGTCCAGGAATCATGAGATAGCAGGAAGCACGTGTTGCTCTGTTTGTTGTTCAGAGGTTGAAGACAAAGTCTTCTTGGGCTGGGCCTGTATTGTTCTTCTCTTTGCACCATATTCTCACACATGCACCCCCTGGCCCATTTTGAGTTTTATTTGTCATTTTCAATTTCTTCTTTTTGGTTCTGATTTGTTATTTTTTATTAAAGCATAAAAAATATTAAAAATATTTTTCTCACATTTTTTTTGCATTTTTATTTGATATTTATTTGGTTTCATTTAGTTTTGTACATAAATAAACATAAATATACTTTTATTTAAAATAACTAAAAATGATACAAACACTTTTATTTTCTGATTTTTATTTTATTTTACCTTTGAAAACAATTTATAAAAAATATACTTTTTTTTTTGTAAATATTAAATATTTTATTTTTGTACATATTTAATATATTTAATAAATAATATAAATACTTATATATTTATTATAATATTTAGGATAAAAACATAAAAATAATACATTTTATTTTTATTAATATTCAACTTAAAAAATCACTTTTTTACAATATACTTCCTTTTTATTTATTTTTTTGTACATAATTAATAAATATTGCATATATTATATAATAAATACCTTTTATTTATAAAATTAGGGTTTTGCCCTAAATACATAAAAATACCAAAAATTAATTCATTTTATTTTTGTCTATTTGACACATGAAAAATACTTTTTTACATACATATGAAAATCATTTTTTGCATCTTGCATATTTATCTCATTTTATTTAATTATTGTGCAATTAATTAATTTGTATAATTCAATTTGGATGTAATAGTTTAGGTTTAATTCCTTGCTAAAATATCCCCATTTGAACATTTGTACCCCCCATCCCATATTTGTGTTGTAATAACTTAGGACCTTTAAATTCCGCACTTTAAAAGCTTTCTAAATATGCCATGATAGAATTAGGGTTTTGTATGCAAATCAAAAGCAACAAATAGTTTGACCTAAATGCAAGATAAACAAGCATGAAAATGGACAACACCAATCACACTTGCACCCCTAGGGTACTCCACTTGTTGCCTTCAATAAATGGGCCATGTTGCATGTTAGGTATCTTTGGCAAAACAAAATCAATTCAAATGATCATAGTCCCTCGATGACGCTTTCAAAAGTTGCCTAAAAAATGATCAAGTCCCTTAAAGGAAAAATTGCCCAAAGATACTTGGCACCATTGCAATCATGGTCTAAACGATGACCCGCGCCCGTCCCGTTCACATCCTAACACAAGATTGTCCACCAAATACAATGGTGGAACAAAATTGTTAAAAGGGTTAGAACATAGCAAAGATCTCTGAGAAATTTATAGTAGACAAACTCTTGGTTACTTGCCAACTTGCAAAACAAAAACACTTGCCTATTTTTTCAAAATCACACATCACAACACTTTCAAGACAACTTTCAAAAAACATTGAAAACTTTTCAAAAGACATACACCTTTGTATACATCCCAACATGGATCATTACAAAGGTTGCCACCACATTGGCCTCTTTTCAAAAACATTTTCAAACCCACACACAAAGCACCATTTCAAACAATTGAAAATCAAGGCAAGTTGATCTAAGCAAGTAACTAAGAGCCCATGGATAACCATGGATAGAAAGGGTGCTAATACCTTCCCTTTCTATAATCTACTCCCCGAACCCAAGAAAACATCTCAAAGGTTTTTGTTGTGCTTTTTAACCTTTCCTTAGGATAAAATAAAAAGTCGGTGGCGACTCTTGCTCAACCGAAACATTTGCGAAAACAAACGCAAAACCTCAAGTCAGTTCTCCCACCGTATCACAGAACTGGCGACTCTGTTGGGGAAAAATTTTAAAGTGGAGTAACCTTAGGGCTTAGATCACCCTCTTGCATGACTAATTGTTTGCTTTGATTGATTTACATCTTGGCTCTCTTGTTTGGGTTTGCAATCCTACACCCGGATTTAGGGAAACATTCATAGATAGCAATACGTTGTGGAAACTGTGCGGGGTATACCGACACGGTTGAAGCAATAGCTATATTAGTGCGACATATTTGTGAGTATCGGTAACCCTTGAGTTCAATCAAGGAGAGTACGGGGCCGCTGAGTGATGTCACTAAGCACTAATGACCTAGAACTTTACTTGACCATCTTGGCCTTTCATTAGGGGTAGTGAGATGACCGGCTTTGGTGCAATCCGAAGTTGGTAGATACTCGATACTACACTCATTGAGGGTTGTTTTCTTGGAATATTTTGGTCGCTAGTTAAGTGGCTAAACCAAAACAATGAACATGGAAAACAATCCAGTGATATTGAGCTCCTTAGAACCCGATTACTATTTATAGGACAGGTTTTTTAAGCCAACTACACTCAAGAGGGTACTTACCTATGAAACCCCATGCAAGCCTGAAACTAGGGTTTTGTGTGAATTGCTTGTACATATGTTTGTGCATACATCATGAACATCTTAAAGCATCATATGCATGCACTAACCATTTCAAGGGTTTGGATCTTCATCTTTGTTCTTGTTTTGTAGGTCATGGAAATTCTTCGCAGGAAAACTATCCAAGTCAACCTTGTGAGAATCCCTCCTCAACTCAAAGAGCTCACATCAAGAATTCTGGAAAGCTCTCCCTTCAATGAAAGACATGGTAGACTGCTCAGCCTAGTCAACACCAACATTGAAGAGGACATGGTAAATGTGTTGTTCTAGTTCTTTGACCCCCTTCACCACTGTTTCACTTTCCCCGACTACTAGTTGGTGCCCACTTTGGAGGAATTTTCTCAACTCCTGAGAATTCCTATCCTTAATCAGCTACCCTACAACGGTACGGAAAAGGAACCAAAGCCTGAAGATGTTGCTCAAGCACTACACCTACATCCCTCTGACATCAAGGGGCATTGGGAAACTAGAAGCGGTATCAAAGGCTTCTTAGCAAAATTCTTGTTTGAGAAGGCACAAGAGTGTTGGAATTCATTGGATCTACAAGCCTTTGAAGAAATTGTGGCACTCCTCATTTATGGGTTGGTCTTGTTCCCAAATCCTGACCAGCTTGTAGATGTCAACGCCGTCAAAATCTTCTTATCCAGAAATCCAATACCAACATTGCTTGGGGACATTCTTCACTCATTTTACACACGAACAATGAGAAAGAGGGGTGTTCTCATGTGCTGTACTCCTCTCCTTGCAAGGTGGTTTATTTCGCACCTTCCACAATCTGTCTTGAAGAATGACCAAGGCCTAAGGTGGTCACAACGGTTGATGACCCTCACTCACTCTGATGTACATTGGTGTTCTCGGTCCAGAGAAAATGTCATCATAGTCGATCATTGTGGAGAGTTCCCTAATGTTCCATTACTTGGCATTAGAGGAGGCATTACCTACAACCCTTGTCTAGCCTTGAGACAATTTGGATATGCACGAAGAGATGGCCCTCATGACATGTTGATTCCTGACCTAGTTTTTGACTTCGACAATGATGTGCAAGGACTTCGCCAAAGATTCATCAGAGCTTGGAGGATGCCTAACAAGGTTGACAGCAAGACACTGGGACACAAGAACTCCATCCCTCTTGAGCCTTATCTCAAGTGAGTACGAGCCCGAGCCCAGAGTCTAATGATGCCTTACCCTCATGTTCTCCCTGTGATTAAAGAGCCCGTTAAGGAAGGAGAGGTTCCCTAGACCATCCTATATCCTGACATGCCTACATCGTGGGAGGAGATGCAGAAGAGTTGGATCCAACTCAAGGAGGAAAGGAACACTTTTGAAGCCAGCTTCTACGCCAGTGAGAAGAAGGTTTTGGAACTTACCCGCCGACTCCATGAGGAAGAGACCCTCAACACCTACATCGCACCAATGAGGATGCGCAACGTCTTTTTACCTTGAGAAGTTTTTTTAATATTTGTCCCATGGGGCATTTATGTACTGACAAATTTCTTCTTATTAATATGACGTGCGTTCTTTTTGTTTGCAATAATTTTGAACTTTCTAAATCCTTGAATGCATTGAATACATAAGCATACTGTGATCGGTGGATCTGGAACTGACTGTTTTAAAGCTGGTTTCGCGAAATGTCGCGGTAAGCAAGAGTCGCCACCGTCTTTTATTTTCTCCAAATGGAAAGGACAAAAGCACAGAAAAATTCCTTTAAAGAGATTGCTCTCGGTTCGGGAGGTAGGTTATAGAAAGGGAAGGTGTTAGCACCCTTTCTATCCATGGTTATCCATGGGCTCTTAGATACTTGCTCATTGTGTTTTCAAAATGGTTGTTTGCTTTTTAAAGTGAGTGGGTTTTGAAAAAGTTCGTTTGAAAACTTCTAGGTAACTCTTGTATCAGTCCTCAAGAGTGTATGAAGTATTGTTTGAAAACTTTTTGAAAGTGTAGGGTGTGAAAAGTATTTTGTTTGTTTTTTAGATGAGCAAGTATCTATGAGAATCTACCTACCCTAAGGAATAAAGCTGTGTAATTGTCCTTTAGGTAGTGCCATCCCATCATTGAGAGGTAGGTAGCACCACCGTTGGAGGTGTTCGGGTCAATTCGAGTTTGTAGGGACATGGTGATCACCAGAGCAATGGGAAGACACCTTAGAAGCTACCCTCATGCCAGGTTTCCGGATCATGAGGACTTACTAAGACATCCTCTACTCGACGACCACCTTTCGAGGGGCAAGGCAACAGGGTGATCACCAGAGCAACAATAGGATACCTTAGAAGCTACCCTTATGCCATTGATCTTTTTATTCCGAGGAAACCGTTCCGGGGCAACTTATTCGAGGCAACTAGATCAATGGAACATAAGGACTTACTAAGACGTCCTGTACTTGATGACCACCTTTCGAGGTAAGGCAACAGTGAGGCGTACCCTAGGGGTGGTGTGTGAATTGTGTGTCATTTTCAGTTTATTGTTTGTCTTGTCATGCATTGGTGATCTACGTTTCGATTTTATTTTTGGGCATTCATTCTTTCATGTTATTGTTTAACAGTTAAAGGTGCGGGAATTTAAAGTGCGGAAAATAAAAGTCATACGCTATTACAAGGCGCGGGTCTACATCGCCAAATTAAATAAAGACCCGATTTGAATAAGTAAAATGCGGAAGGTAAATATCCTAATTATCTATTACAAGGCTTTGGGGCAAATACATTATATCTACAAAAGAAATAAAAATAAATGTGCGAAAAGAAATAAGAATCGAGTGCGAGGGCGTTGGACCCTTTAAGGAATTGAATTGAAATTATTAAATTAATTAATGATTAAAGAAAAGAAGTTATTTTATTTTTTTATTTTTTTTGATGTTTTTGTTTTTTTATGTTTTTTTATGAAATAAAATAGAAAAAGGAATTAAAATGTCAAAAGAAAAGCCTAAGTCTAAATTTATTTTAATTATTAAAAAGAATGTTAAAATGACCTAATTAAAAAACTAATTCAATTATGGTTTATTTACAAAATAAAGATAATAATAATAAAAGTGTTAATTATATTCTTTTTTTTGGGTTTTTTATGAAAATGTTAGTTAAATTAATTTAATGATAGAGTAATTATTTTTTGGTGTTTTTTTGGATCAATTTTGATAACTAAAAGCAAATAAAAGTCAAATTAATGATTATCTAACAATTAATTAAATATGCATGCAAAAATATTATTTTTAATGTCAAAAATTAAATAAACATTTTTCTGATTAAAATGCAAAAAGGAAAATATTTTTTGTGAGTTTTTAAATGCATGAGAAAATTATTTGAATATAAATTAAATTAGGATTAAAAATATAAAAAAAGGGTGAAAAACAAAGGAAACATGTTAATTATGGAAGAGGTGAAAAAAAATGCCTGAACCAGGACTCGAACTCGTGCCTTCTGGGAATATCCACTAACGCGTTGCCATCTGAGCCAGCTGTTTCAATTGACATAACAATAAACACTTAATATTATATTGATAAGCAAATAAATCCTGGGAATAAAAAAAAAAAAACGCGCGCGGAATTTTGAATGGTCTAATGCCCGGTTGCCACGCCATCGTCTTCTACCTTTTCTGCAAAATAACAAACATGTAGCGGGGGTTTTAAACCCCCCCAAAACACAAGCCTGCAAATAAAAGCGATTAGCTCCTCGTTAGACATAAATTAGGCGCGAGGGGTCCATTGGATTCGTCTCATCTTCCTCAATTCAACCATGGCAGTTTGAGGTTCCAATTTTTGCGTATGTGAGAAACCCCAAATTGAAAGCTTCGGAAAACCTAGATGTCTCCCATGGTGATTTGCATTTTGTGGCCTTACAGTCAAATTAAAGCATACAGGAAGCTTGGTAATAACATCAGCAATGCATAGCAATATTTAAAATGAATTAAAAAGGCATGGAAATGGAGTTTTGATTTTCAAATTTTGGACAAACCGTGGGGTGTCGTGGGGATGCTTCTTTGCGCGTTTGGGCTTGATTTTGATGGCTGGAGATTCCTGGCAATGCAAGGAATGTGTTTTTGATTGGAATAGAGGCTTAAAACGTGCTGCAAGTAGGTTTACAGTTTTGCTTTTTTTCTTGAAAAGTTCAAATGTGTTTTTTTTTGTTTTTGGGGACTTTTTAGGTTGTGATTTTCTTGTGTTATGGTGCAGCCCCTTCTCAATTTCGTTTTTGATCCCTTGTATAGGCATTAGGTAATGTGAATCAAAAGGAATTATGGTCTCTTAATGTATAGCATTCAAGTCCAAAATCCTCCATAAACCTCCATAACAAAACTTCCTTTTTTGACTCATTTTTGAATTCTTGCCTTGTTTACTCCCTTGCACGAATTTTGGTAGGCACATAATGATGTTTCAAGGCTAGTTAAGGCCAAATATTCCCTTTTAAATTAATTTTTGAATTTCTTTTGATTTTAAAAGATTTAAAATTAATTAAATCCAATAAAATCAATAAAAATGAAAAAATTAATAAAAAAATCTGAAATAAAAGGTGGGACACGTGGGAAGCATGGCCAAGTTAATTCAAGTGGAAAAAGTGGGCCCCTTTTGTCAAAAATGAGATTTCAAGGATAAATGATTTTGGCCATTTCACAAAAATTTCCCAACTTCTCCAATGCATAACTTGCTCAATTTTTAAGCTTTGCTCATGTTCTTGGACATTTTAGAAAGGTCTTGAAGTCCTCTAAACAATGTCTTTGGTCCCATGTCATTTTGATTTACCAATCTCAAGTTATGGCCTTTGACTTAAAGTCCCTTTTTGTTGACTTTTGAAAATGACCTATAATGTTGAAATTGATAACTTTTTGTGAGAGCATTTCTTGGACTTGAAGTATGAAGATGAGTTGTAGGAAATGTCTTTATCTTCAAAATGAGATTTGGATGGAATTTTTCTGATGAACCATGTGAAAGTTATGCCCTGGTCAATTTCAGTTGACTTTTCCAACTGTCCAAAAATAGAAACTTTTGCATCTTGATGATTTTTGAGCCAAGTTTTGAGAATCATGATCAAGCATTTATCAAATGATGTTTGTGGCTTCAAAATGATATGTTGACCAAAAATTTGAACTTTTGACTGTCAAATGACCATTTTGCCCCTACAGTTGACTGTAGTGCAATTAGGGTTTTGACTGTGCAACTTTGTGCTGAAAGTCTTGAAACTTGACATGTAGGTGCTTGGCAATGTTTATGTGCATGGGATACTTGATTGAGGCCTTGAAAACTTCAGCTTCCTTGTGAGAACCAAAACCCTAGTTTGACTGGCTTCAGGAGGATGGTTGATTGTGTAGCCTTTGAGTAGACTTGAACCAATTGTGGATGATTCTTGTCAAAACTTTGAAGGTTATGGGAGGGAAAATTTTTGGGTACAACAGTTGCCCCTGTTCAATCTTCTTAGACCTGAGGATGTAGATTGGCTGACGTGCCTTTCGTAATCCGAGGGTAGAAGATGATTGAACACTAGAGTGCCCAGAAATTTGCGCTCACATAGCAGCAGTGTGATGATGGAAATGGGCTTACAGATGCCATTTAGAGGTTGATGAATAGGATGATGGGCTTATAGATTCCATCTGGATGTTGATCGCGTAAGAGATTCTTTAGCGAGAACCTGCATGCCTGCAAAAGAAAAAAATGAGTACCTGACACGTTGCAGGAGCTGGTTTTCAGATGCTTGGTATAGATGTGTCCTGATTGGTTACAGGAGCTGGGTCTTTGAATTCTTCAGACGTGCCCTGGCGAGATACAGGAATCGAGTCTGGTAATGTTAGTCTTCAACGGATACACCCTGGCAAGATTCAGGTATCGGATCCTCGAACTCTTTAGACGTGCCCTGTCTAGATACAGGAATCGAGTCTGGTACTGTAGTCGTCAACAGATACTCCCTGGCAAGATTCAGGAATCGGATCTTCGAACTCTTCAGACGTGCCCTGTCTAGATACAGGAATCGAGTCTGGTACTGTAGTCGTCAACAGATACTCCCTGGCAAGATACAGGAATCGGATCTTCGAACTCTTCAGACGTGCCCTGTCTAGATACAGGAATCGAGTCTGGTACTGTAGTCGTCAACAGATACTCCCTGGCAAGATTCAGGAATCGGATCTTCGAACTCTTCAGACGTACCCTGTCAAGATACAGGAATCGAGTCTGGTACTGTAGCCGTCAATAGATACACCCTGACAAGATACAGGAATCGGATCTTCGAACTCTTCAGACGTGCCCTATCAAGATACAGGAATCGAGTCTGGTACTGTAGTCGTCAACAGATACTCCCTGGCAAGATACAGGAATCGGATCTTCGAACTCTTCAGACGTGCCCTGTCAAGATACAGGAATCGAGTCTGGTACTGTAGTCGTCAACAGATACTCCCTGGCAAGATACAAGAATCGGATCTTCGAACTCTTCAGACGTGCCCTGTCAAGATACATGAATCGAGTCTGGTAATGTAGTCGTCAACAGATACTCCCTGGCAAGATACAGGAATCGGATCTTCGAACTCTTCAGACGTGCCCTATCAAGATACAGGAATCGAGTCTGGTACTGTAGTCGTCAACAGATACTCCCTGGCAAGATACAGGAATCGGATCTTCGAACTCTTCAGACGTGCCCTGTCAAGATACAGGAATCGAGTCTGGTACTGTAGTCGTCAACAGATACTCCCTAGCAAGATACAGGAATCGGATCTTCGAACTCTTCAGACGTGCCCTGGAAAGATACAGGAATCGAGTCTGGTACTGTAGTCGTCAACAGATACTCCCTGGCAAGATACAGGAATCGGATCTTCGAACTCTTCAGACGTGCCCTGTCAAGATACAGGAATCGAGTCTGGTACTGTAGTCGTCAACAGATACTCCCTGGCAAGATACAGGAATCGGATCTGGAATCACGACAGTTGATAGCAATTATCTTTGCATTAACTTTTGTCCTGAAAAGACAAAACGTTAGTTGTATGTGATGTCATGATGTATGACATGCGAGATGTTCTCAGAATGAATGAGATTGTATGTTCATGATGCATATATGCATGCTATAATGTATGAAGATGTATTGTTTATGAATGTATGTTTTCGTCTAGGAAAATAAATCCTTGACGGGTGCCGGGAAGTCACATCCTGGGCTGATGTTAGAGAATAGCGTTTCCACTGGGGAGTGATGGTTGCAAGAATAAACTGGTAGGAGAAGATGACTCAGTTGGGGGAATAAACTTGTTGGAGAGATTACTCTGCGGGGAGAAAATTATTCTAGCGATCTGGCTGGGGAACAATACTCTGTGGGGAGAGAGGTACTCTTGCTAGGATATTGATGGTAACTTCGCTGGGGATACCGTTGTCATGTTGGAAGTGTTAATAGACTTCGCTGGGGATAAGAAGACTTCACCGAGGACGATCTTCTCGTGGCTTTTGGCTGAGGATAACCCAGTTATATCCTGGTAGGGAAATAACCTTTGAATAAAGCCGGGGGACGCGTTCGTGCTCTACGGGGGGAAGCTTCCAGAATCTACTGGGGATAAGCTTCCTGCTGGGGAGATGGATTCAAACTTTCCTGGGGAAATCTGGATTGGACTCTCCTGGGGAAATTTTTTTTGATGTATTGGGGAAGTGGCTCCGCTGAATGTTTGATATACCGCCGGGGAACAATCTTTAGACCAAGACTGCCGGGGAGGCTTGTTAAGACTACATATGCTGCCGGGGAATGTTAAGGTCCACTGGAGGATACCCAACTTCCTTAAGGTTTGATAATATAGCTTGGAGAGAGGGTACTGACTTGCTGGCTCACTCTCTGGGGAATTATGATATCTGGTTATGTTCTTTAGTTGAACCTACCTTGGTATCTTGGAGGACAGAACAATCAGATTGCTTAAACCATCCATTATTGCCCCTGTTTCTATGGGGGATGCACCTGTGGGATGCTGATAATTGTTGAGGGTCAAACCTTCTTCAGGTAGGCAGGTGACAAGATGACAGGACATAGTCGTACGCTTTGATCCCTAACTTTTGCCTGGACCGCCCTTTCGGGTTTTCAGTCCACCGGGATACCCATTTTTGCCCAAGCCGCCTTTTCAGGTTTTCGACTTGCCGGGTGTACAGATTTTTTTTATTTCATCCCTTCATTTTGCCCGAACCCTTTTGGTTCGCCGGGAAGCCCTAATTTTTGCCTAGGTATGTCAACCTAGCGGGTCTTTGATTATGCGTAGTATTCTTTCGACTATGTCCATGCTCTTAGAATGCAGGGAGGTGCCCCTGGCTGTTTATGTTGCCATGTTACCAGAAGATGTCTGATCGTGCAAGATTCGTTGTTGAAATGCCCCAAGTGACTTAGGCGGAGATTTGCCCCAGGCTATTTGGCCTTTGAGAGATTCTCCGAATCTTGATTGGACTGCCCCAGATGATTGGACCATGGTCATGTTGTGCCCCTTGATTGGAGGTACTTCTGTTCATTAGGCATTCGTCGTGCGAATTTCCCTGCTGTTCAAACAAAAAGTCATATGCAAACAAAGTTATGTCAAAAATGCAAAGCTTATGTCTGTCTTGAAGATTTTGAAAATGCATTATTTTCCATAAAACAAGTAAATGTTTGTAAAACGTGATGTCAACTCCGTATTTACCGTAGGCCTTTAGGAGTCAGGATACCTTTCGTAACAGTATG
Source organism: Vicia faba (assembly GCA_948472305.1). NCBI lineage: Eukaryota > Viridiplantae > Streptophyta > Magnoliopsida > Fabales > Fabaceae > Vicia > Vicia faba. The sequence continues at coordinate 10,218,291 of OX451739.1, read as the reverse complement.
CTTTCGAACTAACCCATGCTTCAGCTAGGACTTTTAAGGGTTATAACGTGGCCTGGTTCACGGTTTAAGAAACAAAGGATAAAGGCTCAAATTTTATTTGTACCCACCCGTTCTTCGTGATGTTCTTCAAACCTAAACTCAGCTGACCGTGCGTTAGACCTTGTTTGAGTCTTTGCTTTGATATACCAATGATGGTTCAAATAATGATGATTTATTCTGAATGGGCAGTCATTTCTTTTTGTTGAGGGTTTATGTGACCTCTTTTTTTTATTTTATTATCCCTATTTTTTTGCCTGAACTGTTTCTTTTGTGATTACAGTCAGCGGGATGCCCCAGTTTTGTAAGTCTCCTTCATAGGTTTTGACTTAATGGGTTTTTTTTGTTTTTTGAGATAATGACTGCCTTTCTTTATTGATTATTCGGAACCATCACTGTCTTTCTTCGTTTTGTAAGGACTTCTTCAGTGCCATTCGCTATGCACTTGGATCAACTGAGAGACTACCCTGCCCCGGGTTATGATTAAGGGTTTTAAATTTCGAAAATAAAAACTCCTACTTCTTTGGCTCAAAGGGGTTGACGAGGGATTATCATCCTTATAACTCCAGTGTTTAGGGATTGTAACAATGCTTGTACCTCATAAGCGGGGTCTGTTCAAAAGCATACTGTACATTGTGGTATCGTTTTCGTCATCCTCCCTCAAGAGGCTTAGAATTATTAACCGAGAATTGATCATCACAGAAAAATGAAAACAGTTTGCATATAGTGAATACGAAATAATTACTTCAAAACAGACATGTGTAATGCATTAATGAAATAACAATGTTTAACATGAATAAGTGTTTGAACAATCAAAAGAAAATTACAACTTGAAAATTCTAATAAACACAAGTCTTCTAGTCTCAGGGCTTGTTACTTCAAATGGTGAACCTCGCAGGGATAGTAGAAGAACTCGACCTGACCATCTGGGGTGAATTCCACAGCTCCTTCATCAATCAGGCTTTGGATTTTGTACCTCAACTTCCAACAGTCATCAGTATCATGCCCCGGGCTGTTAGAATGGTATGCGCACCTGGCCCCAGGATTATAGTTGGGTGAAGAAGTCTTAGGATTAGGGTGAGGTCCTATCAACGTCACCAGATTCAACTTCAACAGGTGTTGCAAAGCTTGGGACAGCGACGTGTTGAGCTGGGTGAATTGCCTTCTGGGCTTGCTCTGATCAACCCGTTGATCTGGGCGAGGTTGTGGTTGGAGCTGGTGAGGTTGATACTGAATTGGTGATACTGGGGCCATATGAGGAACTTTCTCCTTGCTTCTTTGTCTCAAAGACGGTCGAACGATGGCTGGCTTTTTACCTTTAGATGTTTGCCCCAGTTGGTTACCCTGAAGCAGTTGGTTGACGAGAAACCGGAGCTCATCTTGTCTTTGAGCTAAACCTTGAATGGCATTCCTCTGCCCCAGCATTTGGGCTTTCAATGCATCCACCTCAGCTTGTAGGTGTTTCAGCCTTTCATCCTCAGCACCGTTCCTGACAAAGGTCCCCATGAGAAGTGTCCTTAGCTCCTCCTGCCCCTTAGATAAATTCAGGAGGATTTCCCCGAACCGAGTCTCTTGAGCCAGAAGATCCTGGTTGTCTGGTTGGAAAGCCATTGCTGAAATAAACAGCGGGAAGGGTAAGTAACCTGCAACAAGGGTACCTGTTATGCAATGATATGTATGACATGCATGTAATGTTTTCAAGGACCTCGCGGGATAAACAAGAAAATTTGTTAGCATTTGGATCTGGTAGCTTGATTGAAAGAGCTTCATGTTTGTTGGGAATCTTTCTTCCCGGGGTCAAAGGCTCACCATATCCAGTGGGTCATAGCCTCTGACTTTAGTCATCATGTCTGGTTTTGATTTCCAAACAACCTTGGTTAAGGGAACTTTCTTCAAGAGTCAAAGCTCACCATATCAAGTGGGTCATAGCCCATGACAACCTTGGCTAGAGGAAAATAAATCCTCTTTGCCCCTTGCTAGATGTTTGATTCATCATGACCTGCATCACAGACCCTTGAGATCCTTGAAATGGGTTAGGATGTATGCAATGGTATGATGTTATGGTATGCATGGGGTAATGTGAGTAGCCCTGTTATGAGTCCCAATTAAGGACTGCAAACCAAAACTTGTAAGAAACTTAGTACACTCTTGTTATGAGTCCCGATTAAGGACTATAAACAAAACCTGCAAGAAACTCACTACACTCCGTTACGAGTCCTAATTAAGGACTATAAACAAAACCTGCAAGAAACTTAGTAAGCCCTGTTATGAGTCCCAGTTAAGGACTATAAACAAAACCTGCAAGAAACTCAAGTGTCAGATATGAGCATGCAAGTAGTCAAGTTGGAAGGCACACAAGTCACACAAGAGAAACCCTTAGAGTTCAAGCCAGCATGGGGTCTGGGTATTACCCTCTTGAAGTTGGTGGGCTCAACCTATCTTATTAGAAGTAACCGGGTTCTAAGGATCTCAATATCATTGGATTGCTTTCATTGTTCATCGTTTCGATTTGGCCACTAACTGGCGATCAAAATATCCCAAGAAAACAACCCTCAATTGAGTGTAGTATCGAGTATCAACCGACTTCGGAGTACACCAAAGTAGTCATCTCACTACCCTAAAGAGGCCAAGATGGTTCAATTAAGGTTCCTAAGGTCTGTTGATGCTTCACGACACCACATGGAGGCCCCGTACTCTCCTTGATTGACTCAAGGGTTACCGGTACACACCAAAGTGCCACATCAACGTAGCAGACTGCTTCAACCATGTCGGTATACCCCGCACAGTTCCCTCACAGCCTTGTTGCTACTTTCTAAGAAGGTATCCCCAGATCCGGGTTAGGATCTATAGAACTCCCAAGACAGTCCCACAATTTAAAGCAAACAATTCAAACAATTGAAAACACAGTGATCTTAGTCCTAAGGTACACCTCACTTTAAGTTTAAGTTCCCCAGCAGAGTCGCCAGTTCTGTGATCGGTGGATCTGGAACTGACTGTTTTAAAGCTGGTTTCGCGAAATGTCGCGGTAAGCAAGAGTCGCCACCGTCTTTTATTTTCTCCAAATGGAAAGGACAAAAGCACAGAAAAATTCCTTTAAAGAGATTGCTCTCGGTTCGGGAGGTAGGTTATAGAAAGGGAAGGTGTTAGCACCCTTTCTATCCATGGTTATCCATGGGCTCTTAGATACTTGCTCATTGTGTTTTCAAAATGGTTGTTTGCTTTTTAAAGTGAGTGGGTTTTGAAAAAGTTCGTTTGAAAACTTCTAGGTAACTCTTGTATCAGTCCTCAAGAGTGTATGAAGTATTGTTTGAAAACTTTTTGAAAGTGTAGGGTGTGAAAAGTATTTTGTTTGTTTTTGAGATGAGCAAGTATCTATGAGAATCTACCTACCCTAAGGAATAAAGCTGTGTAATTGTCCTTTAGGTAGTGCCATCCCATCATTGAGAGGTAGGTAGCACCACCGTTGGAGGTGTTCGGGTCAATTCGAGTTTGTAGGGACATGGTGATCACCAGAGCAATGGGAAGACACCTTAGAAGCTACCCTCATGCCAGGTTCCCGGATCATGAGGACTTACTAAGACATCCTCTACTCGACGACCACCTTTCGAGGGGCAAGGCAACAGGGTGATCACCAGAGCAACAATAGGATACCTTAGAAGCTACCCTTATGCCATTGATCTTTTTATTCCGAGGCAACCGTTCCGGGGCAACTTATTCGAGGCAACTAGATCAATGGAACATAAGGACTTACTAAGACGTCCTGTACTTGATGACCACCTTTCGAGGTAAGGCAACAGTGAGGCGTACCCTAGGGGTGGTGTGTGAATTGTGTGTCATTTTCAGTTTATTGTTTGTCTTGTCATGCATTGGTGATCTACGTTTCGATTTTATTTTTGGGCATTCATTCTTTCATGTTATTGTTTAACAGTTAAAGGTGCGGGAATTTAAAGTGCGGAAAATAAAAGTCATACGCTATTACAAGGCGCGGGTCTACATCGCCAAATTAAATAAAGACCCGATTTGAATAAGTAAAATGCGGAAGGTAAATATCCTAATTATCTATTACAAGGCTTTGGGGCAAATACATTATATCTACAAAAGAAATAAAAATAAATGTGCGAAAAGAAATAAGAATCGAGTGCGAGGGCGTTGGACCCTTTAAGGAATTGAATTGAAATTATTAAATTAATTAATGATTAAAGAAAAGAAGTTATTTTATTTTTTTATTTTTTTTGATGTTTTTGTTTTTTTATGTTTTTTTATGAAATAAAATAGAAAAAGGAATTAAAATGTCAAAAGAAAAGCCTAAGTCTAAATTTATTTTAATTATTAAAAAGAATGTTAAAATGACCTAATTAAAAAACTAATTCAATTATGGTTTATTTACAAAATAAAGATAATAATAATAAAAGTGTTAATTATATTCTTTTTTTTGGGTTTTTTATGAAAATGTTAGTTAAATTAATTTAATGATAGAGTAATTATTTTTTGGTGTTTTTTTGGATCAATTTTGATAACTAAAAGCAAATAAAAGTCAAATTAATGATTATCTAACAATTAATTAAATATGCATGCAAAAATATTATTTTTAATGTCAAAAATTAAATAAACATTTTTCTGATTAAAATGCAAAAAGGAAAATATTTTTTGTGAGTTTTTAAATGCATGAGAAAATTATTTGAATATAAATTAAATTAGGATTAAAAATATAAAAAAAGGGTGAAAAACAAAGGAAACATGTTAATTATGGAAGAGGTGAAAAAAAATGCCTGAACCAGGACTCGAACTCGTGCCTTCTGGGAATATCCACTAACGCGTTGCCATCTGAGCCAGCTGTTTCAATTGACATAACAATAAACACTTAATATTATATTGATAAGCAAATAAATCCTGGGAATAAAAAAAAAAAAACGCGCGCGGAATTTTGAATGGTCTAATGCCCGGTTGCCACGCCATCGTCTTCTACCTTTTCTGCAAAATAACAAACATGTAGCGGGGGTTTTAAACCCCCCCAAAACACAAGCCTGCAAATAAAAGCGATTAGCTCCTCGTTAGACATAAATTAGGCGCGAGGGGTCCATTGGATTCGTCTCATCTTCCTCAATTCAACCATGGCAGTTTGAGGTTCCAATTTTTGCGTATGTGAGAAACCCCAAATTGAAAGCTTCGGAAAACCTAGATGTCTCCCATGGTGATTTGCATTTTGTGGCCTTACAGTCAAATTAAAGCATACAGGAAGCTTGGTAATAACATCAGCAATGCATAGCAATATTTAAAATGAATTAAAAAGGCATGGAAATGGAGTTTTGATTTTCAAATTTTGGACAAACCGTGGGGTGTCGTGGGGATGCTTCTTTGCGCGTTTGGGCTTGATTTTGATTGCTGGAGATTCCTGGCAATGCAAGGAATGTGTTTTTGATTGGAATAGAGGCTTAAAACGTGCTGCAAGTAGGTTTACAGTTTTGCTTTTTTTCTTGAAAAGTTCAAATGTGTTTTTTTTGTTTTTGGGGACTTTTTAGGTTGTGATTTTCTTGTGTTATGGTGCAGCCCCTTCTCAATTTCGTTTTTGATCCCTTGTATAGGCATTAGGTAATGTGAATCAAAAGGAATTATGGTCTCTTAATGTATAGCATTCAAGTCCAAAATCCTCCATAAACCTCCATAACAAAACTTCCTTTTTTGACTCATTTTTGAATTCTTGCCTTGTTTACTCCCTTGCACGAATTTTGGTAGGCACATAATGATGTTTCAAGGCTAGTTAAGGCCAAATATTCCCTTTTAAATTAATTTTTGAATTTCTTTTGATTTTAAAAGATTTAAAATTAATTAAATCCAATAAAATCAATAAAAATGAAAAAATTAATAAAAAAATCTGAAATAAAAGGTGGGACACGTGGGAAGCATGGCCAAGTTAATTCAAGTGGAAAAAGTGGGCCCCTTTTGTCAAAAATGAGATTTCAAGGATAAATGATTTTGGCCATTTCACAAAAATTTCCCAACTTCTCCAATGCATAACTTGCTCAATTTTTAAGCTTTGCTCATGTTCTTGGACATTTTAGAAAGGTATTGAAGTCCTCTAAACAATGTCTTTGGTCCCATGTCATTTTGATTTACCAATCTCAAGTTATGGCCTTTGAATTAAAGTCCCTTTTTGTTGACTTTTGAAAATGACCTATAATGTTGAAATTGATAACTTTTTGTGAGAGCATTTCTTGGACTTGAAGTATGAAGATGAGTTGTAGGAAATGTCTTTATCTTCAAAATGAGCTTTGGATGGAATTTTTCTGATGAACCATGTGAAAGTTATGCCCTGGTCAATTTCAGTTGACTTTTCCAGCTGTCTAAAAATAGAAACTTTTGCATCTTGATGATTTTTGAGCCAAGTTTTGAGAATCATGATCAAGCATTGATCAAATGATGTTTGTGGCTTCAAAATGATATGTTGACCAAAAATTTGAACTTTTGACTGTCAAATGACCATTTTGCCCCTACAGTTGACTGTAGTGCAATTAGGGTTTTGACTGTGCAACTTTGTGCTGAAAGTCTTGAAACTTGACATGTAGGTGCTTGGCAATGTTTATGTGCATGGGAGACTTGATTGAGGCCTTGAAAACTTCAGCTTCCTTGTGAGAACCAAAACCCTAGTTTGACTGGCTTCAGGAGGATGGTTGATTGTGTAGCCTTTGAGTAGACTTGAACCAATTGTGGATGATTCTTGTCAAAACTTTGAAGGTTATGGGAGGGCAAATTTTGGGGTACAACACATACCATTCATCATGTGCATAAGCAGGTCTCCACACCAGGTTTCCTTATCTTTCTGCTGTTTATTTCAGTAAGATGGATCTCAAACAGACGGTCAAGGACTTGCAGTCTCAGAACTCACAATTTCAACAACTCCTGATGACCTTGGCTAAGGGTCAGGAAGATCTGAAAGCCTTGCTGGGGAACAAAAAGCAAGTGAAAAAGAAGAAGAAGAGAATCGGGGTGGCTACCCTAGGAAGAAGGTTTGAGGGTGAAGCCAGAAGAGTCCTTGAATTTCCCCCTACATCTGAAGAGGAAACCAGTAAAGGGAATGCGGCTGCGGTACCTTCCGAATCCGAGGTTGAAGAAGAGGAGGCTGAAGAGGACGAAGACTACTCTGATCAACAATACCCGCCCGCCGATGATAAGTACAAAGGCTTGGAAGATAGGTTGGCAGCTATGGAGCTGCAGAGAGTTCCCGGCTTAGATTTCGAAGACTTGGGATTAGTTGCCGGAATTGTGATCCCCCCGAAGTTCAAAGTGCCAGCTTTTGCAAGATATGACGGGCTATCCTGCCCGAAAATGCATCTCAGATCATATGTAAGGAAGATCCAACCTTACACTGCAGACAAGAACCTTTGGATCCATTTCTTTCAGGATAGCCTTTCAGGGGCTCAACTCGAGTGGTTCTATCAGCTGGATGGAGCCAGTATCCGAAACTGGGAAGACTTGGCCACCGCATTTTATAAACAGTATCAGTACAATTCTGACCTCGCTCCCACGCGTACCCAACTCCAGGGTATGTCACTGGGGACGGGCGAAGGATTCAAGGAGTATGCGCAAAAGTGGAGGGACCTGGCTGGCAGGGTGCAGCCACCGCTAACTGACCGTGAACTTGTTGACATGTTCCTTGGGACCCTGTCTGGTCCGTTCTTTAACCATCTGATTGGTAATTCTTCTGTTGGGTTTACAGATTTGATCTTGACTGGTGAGAGGATAGAAGCTGGTATCAAGTCAGGGAAGATACAGAAAGGTGTCGCCGCGAGTACTGTAAAGAAGCCTTTCAAGAAAGAAGCTAGTATTGTTTATGGTCCTAGAAGACAAGTTAAGCCGGAACACCGCCCGACTGTCAATGCATTGGTAATTTCAAAGCCTGTTGCTGCTCCTCAGCAGTATAATCAACAAAGGGGTGAGAGACCCAAAAGGCAGTACACCCGACTTAGTATGACCCTGTCTCAGATTTTGCCGCAACTACTGTCAACCAACCTGGTAACTGTCAAAGAAGCTCCGAAAGTAGTGAACACAGCTTCTCCAAAGTACAACCCCAACGCCCGTTGCGCTTATCACTCTAATAGCCCCGGGCATACTACGGACGATTACTGGGCTCTGAGGAATAAGGTTCAAGACCTTATTGATGCTAAGGAAATACAGTTTGAGGCGCCCGAAAGACCCAATGTTGTGACTGCTCCCATGCCCCAGCATGGAGTGAGTGCTGTGGAAGAAGACCAATATGTAGCCTCCGTGGAAGAGATTGTTACTCCGTTATCGACTGTTAAAAGGAATCTGTTGCTAGCCGGTTTATTTCCGGGATGTGGTGAAGATTGACTTCTATGTGCTGTTTCGCCTTTTAGTTGTCCTTTGCTGAAATCAGGTATCCAAAGCCTGATGGATAGCAAAGAAATCTTGTTCGAGAAGATTTCCGTTCCTGCTGCCCCTGCCGAAGAAGTTTCTATTTTCACTATTTTCAACAAACCTCCCAAGGCTCCTTCAAAGAAGCCTGTCAAAATCATGTCCACTCAGAAGATTGCTCCTATCATCATCACAGTTCCGGGGCCTCTCCCTTATACATCCGACAAAGCTGTCCCATGGCACTATGGGGCAGATGTTTATGTTCTTGGAGTAAAGCAAGAGTTTGATACAAGTACCGGCGTCAGTAACATCATCGGGCCTGCCAAAATTACTCGCAGTGGTAGGCTGTTCTCGCCAGATATTGCGCCACCAGCTATTCAGAAACCCCTTATCATCACACCTGCAAGTGTGCATGTTCCACTTTCTAATCAAATTCCTGTTTCTACCCCTGCTGCCGAGTCATCTGACGCTCGGGGCAAAGGGATTGCTACTGATTTGCCTGCCCTGACGGAGGCACCGAAGACAACCACTGTTGAAGCCTCCCAGCAAGAGATGGAGGAAATTCTCAAGATTATCAAGAAAAGTGATTTCAATGTAGTTGAGCAGTTGGGGCACACCCCATCAAAGATTTCCATGCTATCACTGCTATTGTGTTCAGAGGCCCACGCCAAGGCTCTGATCTCCTTCTTGAAGACGGCCCATGTGCCACAAGAAACGTCTGTTGATCAATTTACTGATTGTGTGGCCAACTTGACTGCCGATAATGGTTTGGGCTTCTCTGACGCCGATCTGACTGCAAAAGGAAAGAACCATAATGACGCCCTACATGTCTCTATTGAATGCAGGGGCACTACTCTTGCCCATGTGTTGGTGGACACCGGTTCTTCATTGAATGTATTGCCCAAGAAGGCCCTAGACAGATTGGATTGTGAGGGTCTGGAGCTCAAGCCTAGTAACATTGTTGTCCGAGCCTTTGACGGTTCTAAAAGGATGGTACATGGCGAAGTTGACATTCCGATCAGGGTTGGTTCTCAAGTTTTTGATTCAACTTTCTATGTGATGGACATCCGTCCATCCTACTCTTGTTTGTTGGGCCGTCCATGGATCCACAAGGCTGGAGCTGTGACCTCCACACTGCATCAGAAGCTTAAGTACCCTGTCAGAGGAAAGATTGTTACAGTTCAAGGGGAGGAAGAATATATGGTCAGCCACCTTAACTCGTTTCGGTACATAGAGATGGATGAGGAGTTCATTGAAACCCCCTTTCAACACTTTGAAGAGGTGCCTCAAACTTTGGCGTCAGCAGAAACTGTGATTGAAGACCCTCCTTTGAAGATGGCTTCCTTAAAGGATGCCCGGGCTGTGATTGAGAAGGGTGAGTGCGCAAACTGGGGCCGACTTCCTGACTTCACTCCGAAGACTGACAAGTTTGGTTTGGGCTTCACTGCAGAGGCTCAGAGGGCTGTTCACAAAGCAAGGATTGGAAGACCTCCCATGTTCATCACCAACCCAGGAGTGAATGCTATTGAAGACGACGCGGAGGAATCGGAATTTGACAGCTGGATCTACCCAACAACCGACAGTGGACCAAGCAACTGGACTGCCAAAGACTTTACACCTATTACTTTTGTCACTCAGTAATGAACTCTTTTGTTTTCAATTTGTAACAAACAATATGTTGAAACTTTTATGGCTCGGTGTCCTACCCGGGGAACCATGGCTTCATTTGTGAGGGCTTTTGTATGTCATTTTCATATATCATTAATCAAAACATTGGACGTTTGTTGCATTTCAAAATCTTGCGCTCCTTTTCTTTCTTTATTATATATTGCAAAAAAAGTTATATTTACACACACTCACTTATACAAGTTCCAATCCACTCTGGATCTCACTGGTAACGACTCTGCTACTGCCAGTTATGACTTCGAAAATCCGATCAACTTAGCCGAAGACGAAGGTGAAGATGATTGTGAAGTGCCTGGTGAACTTGCAAGACTGCTACTCCAGGAAGAGAGGGCCATTCAGCCACATGAAGAGCCTGTGGAAACAATAAATCTGGGTACGGAGACAGACAGAAAGGAAGTCAAGATTGGTGCCAATCTAGAGCTCAGTGTGAAACAACGGTTGATTTAGATGCTGCATGACTATGTGGAAATCCTTGCTTGGTCTTACGAAGACATGCCTGGTTTGGATATCAACATTGTGGTTCATCACTTGCCTACCAAGGAAGACTGCCCTCCGGTAAAACAAAAGGTCCGCCGTATGCGTCCAGAGATGTCCGATAAAATCAAAGCTGAGGTTATGAAACAATTTGATGCCGGATTTCTAGCTGTGACTTCTTACCCTCAGTGGATTGCCAACGTGGTTCCAGTGCCGAAAAAGGATGGTAAGGTCCGGATGTGTGTTGATTACAGGGATTTAAACAGGGCGAGCCCTAAGGATGATTTCCCTCTGCCTCATATCGACGTTCTGGTTGACAACACTGCTCAGCATAAAGTTTTCTCCTTCATGGACGGCTTCTCCGATTATAATCAGATCAAGATGGCTCCTGAAGACATGGAGAAGACCACTTTTGTCACTCAGTGGGGCATCTTTTGCTACAAGGTCATGCCTTTTGGGTTGAAAAATGCTGGGGCAACTTACCAACGTGTCATGGTTGCTTTATTTCATGATATGATCCATCACGAGATAGAAGTATACGTCGACGATATGATTGCAAGGTCCCAAACTGAGGAGGAGCACCTTGACCATCTGCGGAAGCTGTTTGACCGTCTGAAGTTGTACAAGCTGAGGTTGAACCCGAACAAATGCACCTTTGGGGTAAGATCTGGAAAACTACTAGGTTTCATTGTAAGCGACAAAGGTATTCAAGTGGATCCTGCCAAGGTGAAATCCATACAAGAGATGCCAACTCCCAAGACAGAGAAAGAAGTCAGAGACTTTCTAGGACGGTTGAACTACATTGCCTGATTCATCTCACATCTAACTGCTACCTGTGAACCAATCTTCAAACTGCTGAAGAAAGATCAAGTAGTACGTTGGATTGATGAATGTCAGGCCGCTTTCGAAAAGATAAAAGAGTATCTCCAAGAACCACCCATTCTTATGCCACCAATTGAAGGGAGACCTCTAATCTTATACTTGACAGTACTTGACAACTCAATGGGGTGTGTGCTGGGGCAGCATGACGAGTCTGGCCGAAAAGAACACGCCATTTATTACCTGAGCAAAAAATTTACCGACTGTGAGACTCGGTACACACTGCTCGAGAAAACTTGCTGCGCTCTGGTATGGGCTGCTCGCCGGCTGAGACAGTATATGTTGGTTCACACTACTCTGTTGATTTCAAAAATGGATCCAATCAAGTACATATTCGAAAAGCCTACTCTGTCTGGAAGAATAGCAAGATGGAAAATGATCTTGACGGAATATGACATCCAGTACACGACTCAAAAAGAAATCAAGGGAAGTGTATTGGCAGACCATTTGGCACACCAACCGGTGGACGATTACCAGTCATTGAACTTTGAATTTCCAGACGAGGATATCATGGTAGTGACTGATTGTGAAGTACCTGGACCGGATGAAGGACCTGAGGAAGGATCCCGATGGTCTATGCACTTTGACGGAGCCTCGAACGCTTTGGGTAATGGTATCGGCGCTGTGATCATATCCCCTAAAGGCACTCATACTCCACTTACCGCCCGATTATGTTTCAACTGCACCAACAACATGGCGGAGTATGAGGCATGCATCATGGGTCTTCAAGCTGCAATTGACTTAAGGATCAAGTTTCTGAGTGTCTTCGGAGATTCCTCTCTCGTGATCAATCAGTTCAAAGGCGAGTGGGATACGAAACACCCAAATCTTATCCCTTACAAGGAATATGTGCTGACATTGCTTCCCCACTTTGAGGAGATAACTTTTGAACACTTCCCAAGAGAGGAGAATCAGTTAGCAGACGCACTATCTACGATGTCTTCCATGTTCAAAGTCAAATGGGACAATGAGGCTCCCCGGATCATTATCTGGAAGTTGGATGAACCTGCACATTGCTGCGATCTCGAGACCGAAGAGGTAACAGAAAAACCCTGGTATCATGAGGTGAAGAGGTACTTGGAAGCTCAAGAATACCCTGAGGGTGCATCCGTTAACGACAAGAAGTTTCTGAGAAGGTTCGCAGCAAAGTTCTTCCTCAACAACGGCATTCTGTACAAGCGAAACCATGATTCGACCTTACTGCGTTGTGTGGATAAGACTGAAGCAGAAAAGATCATGGCAGAGCTACATGAAGTTACCTTCGGGATGCATTCCAGTGGACATACCATGGCAAAGAAAATCCTTCGGGCAGGATATTTATGGTCCACAATGGAGGCCGACTGTTATCAGCACTCGCGAACTTGTCATAAATGCCAGATCTATGCTGATAAAGTGCACATTCCTCCGGTTCCTTTGAACGTCTTAATGACACCTTGGCCTTTTGCAATGTGGGGCATTGATATGATCGGCGAGATCCGACCTACGGCATCCAACGAGCATCGCTTCATCCTAGTAGCAATTGATTATTTCACAAAGTGGGTTGAAGCAGCTTCCTACGCCACCGTAACCAAGAGCGTTGTGGCACGATTCATTCAACACAACCTGATATATCGATACGGTATACCTGAGAGGATCATTACGGATAATGGTACCAATCTTAACAACAAGATGATCACTGAGCTCTGTGAGCAATTCAAGATACAGCACCACAACTCTTCTCCTTATCGGCCGAAGATGAATGGGGCTGTCGAAGCAGCGAATAAGAATATCAAGAAGATTGTGCAGAAGATGACAGTGACCTATAAGGATTGGCACGAAATATTACCGTTTGCTCTTCATGGTTACCGCACCTCAGCACGGACGTCAACAGGGGCAACTCCCTTTTCCTTGGTCTATGGCATGGAGGCAGTCTTTCCTATTGAAGTCCAGATACCCTCTCTCCGGATAATGAAGGATGCAGACCTGAGTGAAGATGACTGGATCCAGACTCGGCTTGATCAATTAAACCTAATTGACGAAAAGAGGCTCACTGCTATTTGTCATGGTCAGACGTACCAAAAACGGATGATCAGGGCATTTAACAAGAAAGTCAGACGACAAGAGTATCAAGTCGGAGACCTGGTAATCAAGCGCATCATTCTTCCTCAAAGTGATCCCAGGGGCAAATGGACCCCTACATACGAAGGGCCATTTGTGGTTAAACATATCTTCTTAGGAGGAGCTATGATTCTAACCACCATGGATGGTGACGACCTCCCTCACCCTGCCAACGCAGACATAGTAAAAGGATACTACGCATGATAAAAGACCCGCTAGGTTGACACACCTAGGCAAAAATAAGGGCTTCCCGGCGAACCAAAAGGGTTCGGGCAAAAATAAGGGATGAAATGAAAAATCTCTGTACACCCGGCAAGTCGAAAACCTGAAAAGGCGGCTTGGGCAAAAATGGGTATCCCGGTGGACTGAAAACCCGAAAGGGCGGTCCAGACAAAAGTTAGGGATTAAAGCGTAATACTATGTCTCATTGGATCACCTTGCAACCAGAATCTGGTATCAACTATCAGGTTCAGACGGCATCAATCAATCAGCTTCATCTTCAACTAAGCAGCAAAGTGATGAGACGCTTAAAGACATAAAGGCGATAGCAGGGTTGGAACCCAGTGGGATTATTTTTTCACATAGTTGTTTTTGTTTCCTTTTCAAAATTGTATAAACTCTATGTTGTTCGGCGGCGTTCTCTTACTAGGACGTCAGCCTCCTGTACGTAAACGCCTATTTACGGGAAAATTTCAAAATCAATACAAGTTCAATTTTTCAAACAAATTATCCATTGTTTTTCCTTTTTCTGTTTTGTTTTGCGAAGAACGTCCAATGTTCATTTTTGATATATGCATTTGACATTAATTACTAATCATGAATAGTTGCATGTGAAACATAGGACCGATTACAGGTGGCATCAGAAACAGGGGCAATTTAGAAATGTCTAAGCGATCTAGTTGCTCTGTCCACCGAGGTACCAAGGTAGGTTCGGCTGAAGAATGTGACCAAGTTACCTCAACTCCCCACAGAGTAAGACCAGATTTCAGCAATACTCTCCTCAAGCAGAGTTAGTCTCCCATCATCCCCAAAAAGGCACAGTTCCTTTAGCAAGTCAGCAATTCTCTCCTCAAGCGGATTTAGTCTACTGTCAGCCATAAGGAAATTGGGTATCCCCAGAAGATCTCAACATTCCCCAGCGGAGTATAGGCATTCCTCAGCAAGCATCCCCGACAGTCTTAATATAAGATTGTTCCCCGGCGGAATACAAGACACCCCAGTGGAACCCTCCCCCAGTCAAATCCAAAGTTTCCCCAGGAGAGTGGAATCCATATCCCCAGCAGGTCTTGGAGCTTATCCTCAGCAGGTCTTGAAGCTTATCCCCTGCAGAGTACGAACGTCCCTCCCCGGTTTTATTCAAAGGTTATTTCCCCACCAGGGTATAACTGGGTTATCCTCAGCTAATTACCACGGGAAGATCGTCCTCAGCGAAGTTCTTCCTATCCTCAGCGGAGTTCATCAAAGTTCCCTAACATAACTTATCAGCAGAATCCCCAGCGGAGTTTATCGTTGAAATCCCCGGCGGAGTCTATTGTTGAAATCCCCAGCGGAGCTCTCATCAAAACCCCAGCGAAGTATCTCTTCCCACAGAGTAATTCCCCGCAGAGTAATTTCTCCAACAAGTTTATTCCCCAACGGAGTCATCTTCTCCTACCGGTTTATTCTTGCAACCATCGTCCCCAGCGGAAGCGAAGAGCTCTACTCTTCAACATCAGCCCAGGATCTGATTCCCCGGCCAGTCGTCAAGGATTTATTTTCCTAGACGAAAATACATTCATAGACATTTCACATTTCATACATCCTGCTTACATACATGATAAAGTGCATACAACACTATCTCATTTTGAGCATCATGACATCGTGCATTTCATACATCATGATATTGCATACAACTGATGTTTTGCCTTTTCAGGAAAAGGTCAATCCATAGATGATTACTGTCAACTATCGCAATTCCAGATTCGATTCCTGTATCTAGCCAGGGCACATCTGTGAGTGATTGATTGTAGATTCGATACCTGTATCTAGCCAGGGCATATCTGCATGAAGAGTTTGAAGATCAACCCCTGTAACAGGCTAGGAAATTATCTTTCATTCTTAGGAAGGAGGCTTACACCTGTATCCAGCCAGGAAAGCTATCTCTACCAACCTTTTGCAATTCCAGATCCGATTCCTGTATCTAGCCAGGGCACATCTGTGAGCAACTAATTCCAGATTCGATACCTGTATCCAGCCAGGGCATATCTGTAGACGACAATTCCAAATTCGATACTTGTATCTAGCCAGGGCATATCTGTAGACAACAGTTCCAGATTCGATTCCTGTATCTAGCCAGGGCACATCTGTGAGCAACCAATTGTAGATTCGATACCTGTATCTAGCCAGGGAATATCTGCATGAAGAGACTAAAGATCAACACATGTAACAAGCCAGGAAAACATATTTCTTTCTCAAAGTACACAAGTTCTCGCTAAGGAATCTCTTATGCGATCAACACTTCCAAATGGCATCTATAAGCCCATTCCCGATAAGGTTCTGTCACGCCTCCAGATGGCATCTATAAGGCCATCCTCCTATCCACCATCTCTCCAAATGGCATCTATAAGCCCATTCCCACCATCATTGCTGATACTCCAGCATGCGAGTGCAAATTTCAGGGCACTCTAGTGTCCAATCTCCTTTTACCCTTGAGTCGCGAAAGGCAAACTTGCCAATCTAACTCTTCAGGTTCAAGAAGATTGAACAGGGGCAACTGTTGTACCCCAAAATTTTCCCTCCCATTTCCTTAACATTTTCTCACCACAAGACCCTTGGAGCTCAAGATCAAGTTAGGGTTTGCTCTGCTCAAGACTTCTCCTTGCACTGTTGACCCAAATTAGGGTTTGAGTTTGCACAAAGATGTTTTGACCTAAAATGCCTAAGATGACTTTCATGCTTCATATTGGACTCCCAAGTTTATCCATACCAAGTTTCAAGCCCTGATTCCAATCTTTGCCCAGTCAATTGGACAGTTGACCTAGAAATCAACTGTATTGGGGAAAAAGTTAACTGTGGTCAATTGACAGTCAAACCTCATGATTTTTGGCCCACATCAACATTATGAACTCATATGAACCATTTGGTCAAGTTTGGATCACAATTCCACAAGAAATTTGATCAGATCACCAAAAGGGCAAAATGGTCATTTTTAGGGTTTTGACTGCACAAAGGCAATTTTTGACTGTTTGACCTAGCCAATGGAAAACCAAGCTCACATATGGACTCAAGGACCCCATTTAATTGTCTTGACATGTTCAACAAGTTCAAAAGATCCCAAATGCACAAGATTGACAGATGAATTTTCCAGTCAACTAAGCCAAATTTGACTGCATATTGAAAAGTCAAACTTTGACTTTTTGGTCAGAATCAAGTGTCAAGATTTATTTTTCATCAAGACATGTCAAATTATGAAACTTGTTCACCAAGAAATCAAAAATCACAAATTAGGGTTTGAAATGAAGAATTTTCATAACTTAGAATTTTTCTAAGTTATGAAAATCCCTAATTTTTTCCTACCTTTGTCCCACTTTTTCATCAAGATACATTTGGATTCAAGGAAAAGTAAAAACATGAAAGTTGTACTCCATTGCAAAATCTACAACTTTGATTCACAAAGTTTCCTCAAAAGAAGTTTGTAGCTCAAGTTACAAGTTTTGGAACAAGGGTGCAAAACATTCTTAACTGAAAATTTTTGACCTATTCTAGGCAGGATTTTTGCCTAACTTCATGGCCACTTTTCACATGCTTCCACTTGGAATTTTAACTTGCATTACAAAGATGGATTTTAGTACACATTCCAAGCTTTCCAAAATGTCCATGAACTTCTCAAACACCCTTGTGGTTAAGGAGAATCGAATTTGGCAATATGGGCAAAAGTCACTTTGTTCATGAGCCATTTCCATGTTCATAACTTGTGCAATTTTTCAAATCAGAATGAGCAAGCTAGTTAAAGGCCTCTAATCCTTTTCTTACTCAATAATTAAATTCCAATCCATTGTGCCAAGGCATTATTTTGTGCATTTGGTCATTGTATGAAGAATTAAGCCTTAATTAGAAAAAGCACTTTATCCATTTTTGAAAAGTATGGCTTTATGTCAAATTTGCAATCCAAGTAGTACAATGCAAATCCTTTTGGCACAAGTTCAGGAACATATCACACTGATCAAGAGAGATGGTTGCAGCATGATTAGGGGGCCTGCACAAGTCTAGAAACCAAGTTGACAATTTTTGCTTAAGTTAGAAGAAACCTTGCATTTTGTAACACATCTCACATTTCTGCCAAGACAAGCCAAAGTAAATTTGTTAAACACATTCCAAACATCAAACCTAAGCTAAGGCACGAGCTAATCACCTTCCAAACCTCATCATTCATCAAAACACCATCCTACTGCAGAAAACAGAGTCACCTCTGCAGTTGGACTTCCATAACTCAATCCACTCGTGCATTTTTGCTAAAACCAGTTCATACACACTCCATACCACATATACAAACTATCCCAAGCATTGGACACGACCTGTAACACCTCTAATCAACTTCACCATTTTCACTTTTTCTGTTTTGCAGGTTGACTTCCATAGCTTGATTCATTTGGTTTCAAAGCAAACTAAAGGTTGGAGAAGCATCCCTGACCTTCAAGCAAGCTGCACAAGTCCTCACATTGCACTGAAAGTACCTCCATTGCCAGACACGATCCAAGCTGAACAGGTAAGTTCATGGACTTCTATCTCTCAATCTAGGAAGAGTTAGCTTTAAGTTTATGAATGAAAAGTGTCATACTCATGGCCCTGAAGCTATACATATTCTCACTTTCCATTTATATTGCATATGCTGAGAGAATTTAAGACCTGAACATTGACAAAAACTTAGGTCAAGAATTAGGGATGGAGAAATTCTCTCTCATTTCTGAGAGTTAAGTTAAGTTTTTTATATGTCTGGATTCGTCTCTTGATGCTCTACATTTCTTGTGTTATGAGTTTTGCTTGAAAGTCCAGGAATCATGAGATAGCAGGAAGCACGCGTTGCTCTGTTTGTTGTTCAGAGGTTGAAGACAAAGTCTTCTTGGGCTGGTCCTGTATTGTTCTTCTTTTTGCACCACATTCTCACACATGCACCCCCCTGGCCCATTTTGAGTTTTATTTGTCATTTTCAATTTCTTCTTTTTGGTTCTGATTTGTTATTTTTTTATTAAAGCATAAAAAATATTAAAAATATTTTTCTCACATTTTTTTGCATTTTTATTTGATATTTATTTGATTTCATTTAGTTTTGTACATAAATAAACATAAATATACTTTTATTTAAAATAACTAAAAATGATACAAACACTTTTATTTTCTGATTTTTATTTTATTTTACCTTTGAAAACATTTTATAAAAAATATACTTTTTTTTTGTAAATATTAAATATTTTATTTTTGTACATATTTAATATATTTAATAAATAATATAAATACTTATATATTTATTATAATATTTAGGATAAAAACATAAAAATAATACATTTTATTTTTATTAATATTCAACTTAAAAAATCACTTTTTTACAATATACTTCCTTTTTATTTATTTTTTTGTACATAATTAATAAATATTGCATATATTATATAATAAATACCTTTTATTTATAAAATTAGGGTTTTGCCCTAAATACATAAAAATACCAAAAATTAATTCATTTTATTTTTGTCTATTTGACACATGAAAAATACTTTTTTACATACATATGAAAATCATTTTTTGCATCTTGCATATTTATCTCATTTTATTTAATTATTGTGCAATTAATTAATTTGTATAATTCAATTTGGATGTAATAGTTTAGGTTTAATTCTTTGCTAAAATATCCCCACTTGAACATTTGTACCCCCATCCCATATTTGTGTTGTAATAACTTAGGACCTTTAAATTCCGCACTTTAAAAGCTTTCTAAATATGCCATGATAGAATTAGGGTTTTGTATGCAAATCAAAAGCAACAAATAGTTTGACCTAAATGCAAGATAAACAAGCATGAAAATGGACAACACCAATCACACTTGCACCCCTAGGGTACTCCACGTGTTGCCTTTAATAAATGGGCCATGTTGCATGTTAGGTATCTTTGGCAAAACCAAATCAATTCAAATGATCATAGTCCCTCGATGACGCTTTCAAAAGTTGCTTAAAAAATGATCAACTCCCTTAAAGAAAAAATTGCCCAAAGATACTTGGCACCATTGCAATCATGGTCTAAACAATGACCCGCGCCCGACCCGTTCACATCCTAACACAAGATTGTCAACCAAATACAATGGTGGAACAAAATTGTTAAAAGGGTTAGAACATAGCAAAGATCTCTGAGAAATTTAGAGTAGACAAACTCTTGGTTACTTGCCAACTTGCAAAACAAAAACACTTGCCTATTTTTTCAAAATCACACATCACAACACTTTCAAAACAACTTTCAAAAAACATTGAAAACTTTTCAAAAGACATACACCTTTGTATACATCCCAACATGGATCATTACAAAGGTTGCCACAACATTGGCCTCTTTTCAAAAACATTTTCAAACCCACACACAAAGCACCATTTCAAACAATTGAAAATCAAGGTAAGTTGATCTAAGCAAGTAACTAAGAGCCCATGGATAACCATGGATAGAAAGGGTGCTAATACCTTCCCTTTCTATAATCTACTCCCCGGACCCAAGAAAACATCTCAAAGGTTTTTGCTGTGCTTTTTAACCCTTCCTTAGGATAAAATAAAAAGTCGGTGGCGACTCTTGTTCAACCGAAACATTTGCGAAAACAAATGCAAAACCTCAAGTCAGTTCTCCCACCGTATCACAGTGGGATTGATCGAAGTTATAAGTGTTGGATATATCATGGTGAGAAAATTAACGAGAATGTTGAACCGAGGGAGAAAAGTAATACGACGACCTATGCTCCAAACGACAATGTCACGGATATATACGATTGTGATCGAGTCAAAGAGATTGCAGAAGCACTTGAAGAAGATATTAAGGATTGTCCCAAAATGTTTGAGAGGTTTGTAAGCGATGCAGAGAAACCGTTGTATAAAGGTTGCACTAAATTCACAAGAATGTATGTGGTATTAAATTTGTACAACTTAAAGGCGGGTAATGGATGGTCGGATAAAAGTTTCACAGAGTTATTAGCCCTTATGAGAGATATGCTTCTGGAGGATAATGTTCTTCCTAATCGAACCTATGAGTCCAAAAACATTGTGTGCTCTATTGGCATGAGCTATGATAAGATACATGCTTGCCCAAACGATTGTGTTTTGTTTCGAAACTAATATGCATCGTTAAATGAGTTCTCTAAATGCGATTTATCTCGATATAAGAAAAATTGTCTCCATCAAAAGTCTTATGGTATTTTCCTATAATTCCGAGATTTAGGCGCACGTTTCATAGTGAAACCGATGCAAGACACTTAACTTGGCATGAAGATGAAAGAATTATTGATGGAAAGTATCGACATCCGGCAGATTCACCACAGTTGTCGAAAATTGGTGATGATTATCCTGATTTTGGAGAAGAAGCAAGAAACCTTCGCTTGAGATTATCTACTGATGGAATGAACCCACATGGTCTTCAAAGTATCTCACATACCACATGGCCTGTGATTCTTATGATTTATAACCTACCTCCATGGCTATGTATGAAGCGTAAGTACATGATGTTATCTATGTTAATTTATGAGCCTAAACAACCAGGGAATGACATAGACGTATACTTGACACCTTTGATCGAAGATTTAAAGATTTTGTGGGAGAACGGTGTGGAGGTTTATGATGGATATTGGAAAGAAAGTTTCAATTTGAGGGCGATGTTATTTGGCACAATTAATGATTTTCCAGCATACAGGAATCTATCTGGATCTAGCATTAAAGGTCAATGTGCGTGTCCTATTTGTGAAGATGGAACCGATACGACGCAATTGGAACTTTGTCAAAAGAATGTGTTTCACAGTCATTGTAGATTCTTACATTCTAAACATCACTACCGTGGGCGGAGAAAAGCAGTCAATGGAGACATCGAACAATGTAAAGCTCCACCTGCATTGTCAGGTGACAAAATTTTTGAAAAGGTGAAAGATGTGAGTACTCAGTTTGGTAAGCCTTTTGCACATAAGGTTGTCAAAGGTGGGTGGAAGAAGAGGTTGATTTTTTTTTGAATTTCCATATTGGAAGTCTTTTTATGTGAGACATTTTCTCGATGTTATGCATATTGAAAAAAATGTATTCGAAAGTGTTATTAATATGTTACTCAGTATAAAAGGAAAGTCTAAGGATGGCCTTAAAGCAAGGGATGACATGTTAAAGATGGGAATAAGAACTGAATTAGGACCCGTGAAGAAAGTAAGACAAACATATTTACCACCTGCTACTTTTACTCTATCTAGAAAGGAGAAAAAAATATTGTGCAAGTTTCTAAGTGAAGTTATAGTTCCAAAAGGATACTCTTCAGATATTAGAAGACTTGTGTCTATAAAAAACCTCAAGTTGAAGAGTTTAAAGACACATGATTGTCATGTTATAATGGAGTATTTTCTACCAATAGGTATACGTTCTATTTTGCCAGAAAAAGTAAGAAGCGCCATAACTAAATTGTGTTTTTTCTTTAGGTCAATTTGTAGTAAGGTGATCGATCCTAAGGTCTTACCAACACTGCAAAAAGAAATAGTTATTACCTTATGTGAACTTGAGATGTATTTTCCTCCCTCTTTTTTTGACATAATGGTACATCTAGTTGTTCATCTTGTGAAAGAGACACAGTTGTGTGGACCAGCTTATATGAGATGGATGTACCCTGCTGAATGTTATATAAAAATATTAAAAGGGTACGTGAAAAACCAAAGTCGCCCAGAGGGTTATATTGTTAAACGATACATTGTTGAAGAAGCGGTTGAGTTTTGTACTGAATATTTGTCCAATGTTCAATCCTTTGGGCTCCCCAAAACTCATATTTTTGAAAAAAAGGAAGGAAAAAAATTAATTGGAAATAAAATTGAGAGAGTATCAAGGGATGAACGGGAGCAAGTGCATTTGTATGTTCTGCACAATGACAGTGAGGTTGAGCCATATGTTGAAATGCACAAGGTTGTACTCCAAGGGTTAAATCAGAACAAAAATGAATATTGGATAGTACGAGAGGACAATTGAAGTTTTATACAATGGTTTAAGGATCATATTTATTCAAAGCGCTCTTCAGATCCCGCTTCAATAACATAAAGGTTGAGATGTTTTGCATATGGTCCAAGTTTGCATGTGTTTTCTCATAGCGCATACACAATAAATGGATACACATTTTATACCAAAGAACAAGATGATAAAATTACTATGCAAAATAGTGGTGTCACCGTGCTATCTGAAGCAATGCACATATCAAGTATGAAGGACTTAAACCCCAAATATGAAAATCTTTCATATTTTTGGGTTATTGAGCACATTTGGGTGTTTGATTATGAGAAGTTTCAGATTCTTATCTTTGGTTGCTAGTGGGTAAATAGTAGTGGCATACGAATGGATATGTCAGGATTTCTACAAGTTGATCTTAATAGGGTGGGGTACAAATACGGGCCTTTTATTCTATCATCTCAAGCTAAACAAGTGTTTTATGTCACTGACCCGACGAGTACGAAATGGTCTATAGTGCTTTTATCTAACAAATTGATTGATGATACCAGTGTAGATCATGGTGATATTGATGTTGAGAATCAGTCATGTATTAGACGGAATGATCAAGATGAGAATATTATAGCAGATGAATCATATACTAGAAACGATCATAACGAGGGAATTTGGATCAATTCTGACGTCCGCATTACTAAGAAACAAGTAATTCATATTCCAACCAAGAAAAGAAAGAGATGTTAGTGAAAGAGGTAATATAGTAAAATGTTATATATTATGTCATTTTAAATAAATTTATATGCTCTTCTTTATTTGTCATTTGTTATATATTCAATTGATTATGGATTTTTATACTGGGTTTATGTTTTTCTTTATTACAGGTTAGATGGCTAGTAACGAGGATCACCCACATGATGATGCTATTGATGATGGATATCATGAGACCGTTATTGATCAGGAAGCGGAAATTAGACGGGGAATAACAGTTATGAAGAAAGTCATTCATGATAGAGACTGAGGCATAAAATTAGATGCGCATTGGAGCCAAAGTGGCCAACTAATTGAGCCAAACGGTTCAACGGTGACAAGTTTTACGGGTGCACATGTAAGGAATGAAGTTCCAATTACTTTTGATGATTGGAGAAAACGAGAGTTGAAAGAAGCTAAATAAATTTTTTGGAGTGAGACACAAGTACCATATTTAATGAAGTTCCAATTTGTTTTTAATGACGATTATATCTTTAAATTACTTGTACTAATGCACTCTGTATGTTTTTCGTATAGGTCTTTCAACAACATTGATGATACTAGAAGAACTTTTTGTCTCCGATTGATCGGAAAACTACTAAGAGGGTTTAGGACTTTTTTAAATATCAAGTTTCTTAGGGATGCGGATAAAATTTTTATTGATACAAAGCTACCATATAAATATGCAAGTTTGGTTTCACCTAAAGAATGGGAAACGTTTAAAGGCAAACGAAAAACCCAAGAATTTCAGAGTGTAAGTGAAACAAATCAGCAAAGAGAATCAAATCCCGCGTATCCATACAAAAAATGGCGTATTGGATATGGACGCTTAGAACAGTCTATCATAAGTATATATAAATTGCAATGATATAATTGTTCATCATGAATGATATTTGATCATATTATTTGGTTTAATGTCTAGTTAACAAAGGAGAATAGTTTTGAAACATCTCTTCCGGCACATGTTTTGTGGAAGGAAGCCCGTGTGGATTAGGATGGAGTTGTCAAAGAAGATGTTCAAAAAGTTTTGAGAAATGTGTAAGTATAGCATTATTTCTTTAATTAAATCAAAAGTTTAGTAATATATAATTAAGACAAACTTTCAATATTCATATGAATTTCAAGAGACTCTATCTCAGTTTATATGTCCAGATGAAGACAATGATTGCAGGAGCATACTTAGTCGAGCATTAGATGTTCGTGAGTATTCTGGTCGGGTGAGAGGTAAGGGATTTGGAATCACTCCAAAATCCTTGAATATGAAAACACAAAATACTCCTAGCAATAAAGAACTGCAGGAAACCTTGGAAGCACTACAAGCTGAAGTCTGTGAATTGAGAAGGGAAAAAGAATTAAGAGAGCAAGCTTCAGGTTTTAAAGCTATTAGTGGCAAAGCTAGTATCGGTTGTAACTTTCAATCGAATCTTCCAGAGGTAATTATATATATCATTATGAAATTAAAGTAGCTTAATTTATTTAATTAAAATATATACACAATAACAATTTGAAATTTATTATTGGTTTTAGGGCATTTTACCTTGTCAACTCTACTTATCGTTACCGATTTATCGGATGGTGGCAATAGAAAAGTGCATAAAACTTTGGGAGAATTACTTCACACTAAACTGCTCCTTACTGGTTATTTGAAAGTATCGGTTGACATTGCTTTGGAGAAGGATACGTTATTACCACATCCTGACGATGTTTTGGATGCCACACTTGTGGGAGATGCAATAGGTTCGTTTGTTGCATGGCCGTCAAGCCTCATTAGTGTAGATAATGAGGTATGCTTAAAACCATATATATGAACCTTTGAGTATTCAAAGTTTTTACGCGCATTTTACGTACATTTGTTTTTACATGGTTATGTTAATTAGACTCCAATAAAATCCAAAGCAAAAGACAAGGGGATTCCACGGCAAACCGATTTAGTTGCATCAATAAAAGAGGTACATCACCATTATATGATATTTATGCATGAAAAATGTTAATTCGTGATCTTATACTTCACATAACTAATTATATGATCTTTAGATTCATTTTAAAGAGAATGAAGATGTCGGTAGGGGTAAGAGTCCTGAAATTAGCAACATTTCCACACAAAAAAAGATTGTTGCTAAGAAGACCGCGGCTAAAAAAAACCTACTTCCAAGTTTATGTTGTGCCTTGGGACAATTATTGAAATTTCTGATATTCCGGAAGGAAATACTCGTCTTATACCTATGGAGTTTAGTATTTTTGGTTTTGAATATTCCAAAACAATTGGTATGGAGGATTTTGATCAACTTTTACAACATACACAATTAGGCCTCGGTGTTGTTAATACACACATAAGGTATATCATATCTAATTTGTCTAATTAATTGACCAATTCATTTACTCATTTCAAATGTTAATGAGGTCTTTTATTTAAGGTTTTTGTATGAAAAATTGATACGCCGGAGTGGATTGGAACAAAGATTCGCTTTCTTATCTCCTTACAATACCAACTTAGGGTTCATCATGCATAAACCAGATGAAGTCATGGCGTATGTACTCAAACATTTTATGGCCGACAAAGATACCTAAAAGTTGTTCTTTTTACCGCTTAATACTGGCAACGGGTTAGATTTTCATTCTAAATTCATCTATTATAATTTTTCATAATTTGACGTTGTGCAGAAAGTTTTCATCTCACATTTGTTTAATCTTACAGTGGACATTGGTTGTTGGTCGCGATTAATCCTATCAGAGAAGTTGTATATTATCTGGATTCTTTATGCAATGATCCAAGTACATACCAAGATATAAAGAATATGGTTGATACGTAAGTGAGATTATTCAAAATATTTGCGTGTATATTTATTTACTTATTTATGTGAATTATTCTAAATATGCGTTTATGTTTTATTAGCATTATACAAGTTTTTCGAGCACAAAGAGGTACTCAAGTACCAAAGAGTAAAGCCAACAGCATTACATGGATTATAGTGGGGGTATATTAATTAATTACCACAATTTTGATTATATTAATAGTGATGATACTTGATAAAACTTAGGTCTTATCCATATTTTCTTTTCATGTGTAGTGTCCTCGGCAGCGTAACGAAGTAGATTGCGGTTTTTACATGTTGAGGTTTATGAGAGAAATCCTTCTTTTGGATCGAATAGAGATTCCATCTAAGGTATGGATTTCTAACTTAGGAGTTATTTTAATATTTAACACATATTTATCATATAATAAAATAGTTTTAACTTAAACATACTATTGTCATACCCCAATTTTTGACCTAAGATCCCTGTTTCATTTGCATCATATTCAAGGTCACAAAATATGGTAGGTTTCAAACGTTTCGCTTTCGAGCTTTGACTGTGTAGAGATTATCGAGTGTTGTGAGCATTTTATCTTATGAATGACTAACCACTAATCAAGCACGAAGTGTATGTTTTGTTGTTTTATTTTCATGTGTAGGAAATAGGTCTGAAAGAAGAGCATCAGACGTCGTACGTCGATTAGGGTTTTGAGTCTCGGGACAGAAATGTGGTTGTTCGTCAATTTCCAAAAGACTGGTTCATCAAAGAATTTCAGAGAATTGTGCGTTTATTTCCATGCTCTGTCCAACAGATGGTCTCCAGTTTCTCTGAATATTTTTCAGAAAGAACGGTCGAAGTTCTACTGTCTTCGGTTCATGTGTGTTTCACATTATTCTAAATACAAGAAAACCAGGCTACACCGTCATTTTCGATTTCTTCGACCAAAGTCATCTGCAAATTTTCTCATGACGCGGGATAAATTTCGTCAAATTGGGATGATTAAATTCAAAATCGTTCTAGAAGAATTTATTCGGAATATTCTTTATTTGAATTCAAGTGATAATTAAAGAGGAGTTATCAAGAGATCTCATCCAAGAATAATCATTTATCGCATGAAATATTTATTCGAGATTATTTTTGTGATTATTTTGGTGGACTTACATGAAGCATTTATTCAAGAAGTTAGTGGGAAAAGGAATTCGGTACATTAATCGGTCATCACAAGACTAATTACATGAGGAACTCTATTTGATTACAAGATTGATTCATGTGATTTATTTGGATCTCTATTACAAAAATGAAAGATTAAAGTCTAAGACTTGCATTATTATTTATTCATCATTCAACAATCTATTCAAGTATTATTCAATTCTTTCCCAATTCAAATGGAAGACTTTGAATTTTTATCAAGACATATCAAGATTCATGATTATATGAAGATTCAAGATTATTTATCATTACAAAAGGGATTGAGAATAAATTGGAGAATACATGTTTATTCATGTTACAATTTATTTGGACTTGTTGTTACAAAGTTACAAAATAAAATATAAGTTTTGTACATGAAAATCAACTATTATTCTTGCTACAAAACAGTCTCAATGCTGCCTATTTTTCCAGCAATACATTAATCCATAACTGTCCATTATTTTTGAGTGTAGTGCTGTCCATTTTCTTCAACCTTGTGTCAACAAAACCATGCCAAACTACTGTCCAAATCTGCCATGCAAAACAACCCAGAATGCAGTCCATAAGACAAAAATCTGCACATTTTTCTGTTACAAAAACAGTATGCAAAGCTCCAAATATTGCACTAAAATGGATACCCCAAAAAGCTATCCCATGTGTTGTACCCCAAAATTTTCCCTCTCTCTTTTTCACAAGAAATCACAGCTTCGGGCTTTTCCTGATTTTTCAGATTGGCTTAAGAATCGGTCAAACAAACTTTCCTTATCAGTCAAACAAAATTAGGGTTTCCATTAACTTTTGAATCAGTCCAAGCAGATTTTTAGGGTTTTTAGTGGTTTGGTTGAGTTTGGCTCAGGGTTTGGTCAAGCAGACGCTTCTTTGACAATAAATCAAGAATTAGGGTTTGTGCGCGCATTCTCAGAAGGAATCAATTCTACTGTTCTTTTCAATTGACTGTCACATGGTTTTGACGCTTGTTTAAAATTCATGTTTGTTTCTCAAAGTTTAAACATCTGGGATAGAAGCTGAGGCTTCTGATTGAGAGTTTGAAGTGTTGGTTGATCAGTGAGGTGAAAGACGTATGGACGTTTGTTTGTTTGACTGTGTATTGCTATTGGTTATTTGGAACGTCGGGTTTATTGTTGGTTAATACAAGGCTAGAAGAATGCGACGTTTGTTGATTATTTATAATTTTTAAGTTAAGATTATTGGGATAATTTCCAATTATTATGACTCAAGAAATATAAATAATTAAATAAGCAATTGCAGAAGAATTAAAAGAGATCTGACAAAAAAAGGATTTTTATTCATTTTCAATTGTTTGTTACAAATATTATTTGAATACTGTAAATTTATTTACAGTTGTTTACAATAATGTTATTACAATGATTAAAAATAAATTAAAACTATATCCTAAATCTCCTGAAGTCTTCATCTTCTACTGTTGCATCCTTTGCTCAACTGATGTTTACCTGCAAAGACAAAAAAGGAAGAAGTCAATACAGTTAAAATTAAAAAGGCATTCTCAGACAGATAATCAAAAACTCATCATTAAAGGTTTTGTCCGGAATCAGTTTGTTCGTCCTCTCTGCAAATCGCAAGAAGATGTCTCTTCTTGGTTCACAAAGAGGAAAGCAAATTATTTGCAAGCATATGAATTAATCAAATACAAAGCTGCATAAATTCAAACTGCATAAGTGCAAACCATCCAAGAGGCAATTCAAACTGTCAAAGAAACTAAACCAAATTGCATTGCCAAACTGAAAATACCAAACTAAGTCATAAGTACAAAACTGTCAAAAGCTGTCAAAGGAGCTTTCAATAAAGCTGTCAACAAGTACACAAAAGCAATGCAGAAAATTTGGAGCTAAGAAGATATGCAGAGGAAAGACAAAATGCAAGCAAACTTGTAAAAGCTTTTTTTCATCATTTTCTGGCCAAAACCTTTTCAGAAAATAAGCACTTTAAGCAATTAAATATGCTTTAATAGAGAGAGAAAAGAGAGAGAGAGAAAGAGAGGCTTACAATTTTTCAGGCAGGCTTAGAGATAAATAAATATAACAAATCAGAACAGTTCAAAGGGGGGCAGAACACATAGAGAGAAAAGAGAACACAAAACTGTAAACACTCTTCAACAGGCCTAAAAACCTGTTACAGCCTTCCAAGCTTGTATCCTAAGCAAGCAAACAACAGAACCTGCCTCAAAATTACAAAACAACCAAAACCTTGAAGCCTGTTCAAGAAGCCTGCATAAACACAAGCCCTCAAAACCTGTTACAGAAGCAAGCAAACCAAAGCTTGCCTCAAGCCTTGCAAACTGCCTCAAACCAGTTCAAACAGCAAGCCTTTCAAAGCCTGTAATCCAAACAAACTTCAAACCTGTGTTAACAAGATAAGCAAGCCAGCTCTAAACTACCCTGAAGCCTACATAACAGAACCTGCCTTAAACTTATTCAAACACGAAGCCAAAGCTCTAAAAAACCTACAAAACTGTTACAAAAGCAACAAGCCTGTAACCTTCAAGCCTGTCAAAATACATAACAGAAGCAAGCCTAAAAGCTTGTTCATCCTTAAGCCTGTCAAACTGCTAGTTTCAAACAAACAAGCTTGCCTCAAAGAAGCAAGCCCACAAGCCTAAAAAACCTGTCAAACTGCATAACATTCAAGCCAAAACGCCTCAGAACTAAGGTTCATCATAGGCCAAAACAGAAACCCAATCCACAATAGCCAAAAAGACATTCTCAGAATAAGGCAACAACAACATTATCAAACTCTGAAGCAAGCAACTCAGAAGCAAAGACACTAAAGCTAGCAACTCAGAAGCAAAAAAACACATATCCAAACATACTCTCAGAGCAAAAGCTCATCATCGAGAATCAAGCCCAAAAGAGGAAGAAAAGAAGATGCAGAAGTGAAGTATCCTAGGGTTTTCAGAGACACTATCATCATAAAACCATTCAAGGAAAGCTAAAAGATACAAGTACCAGAAAGCCAGCAAGAACAAAGCCAACGTCACGAGCTCCCTGCCTTGGCCGCCTGAGGATACCGCCAGTCCACTTCTCCGCCTCTTCTCTAACAGCAAAAAAAGGTATTGTCCCTCTTTCCCTTTTTCTAACACCTCACACGAACATAAATAACACATAAAGGTCAAAACATATAAGAGATAAAACATGCAAGAGATAAGTCTTTGAAACCCTAAAACATTAAAAGCAGAAATTAATACCTTTTTTTCATCACTGCCTGAGCAATCTTGGAGAGGAGAAGGTGGAGGTGGTATCCTAGTGGCCTGAGGCGAAGTGAAGGACATCAGAAGCTCTGTTGAGAGCGAGGAAGAGAACGATGAAGAAGAAAGGGAACGGCGCCGCTCATCCAACATTGTAACCCTAAGTTCTGAAACAAAACAAAACAAACCCTAAACAAAATTGTCAAACGCGTTCTGGGCCCGTCCCTTGCACAAACCCTTAAGCCCAACAGTTCAGGCGTATACACCCCCCTTTTTTTGTTTTAATCCATTTTTATTTTACACTTTGGGCCATACATTCCCCTATAGCCCATTTAACCTTTTTCTTTTTATAAACTAATACTTTTTTTATTTATTTTCTTTTTATATAACATAACTTATTTTGTTAAATAAAATAATATATTGACTTTTTTGTACAAAATTTTCTTAATGTTTATTACATTTTAAAAATATGTAAATAATAGATTTTTTTTGTTTTAAAGACTTTTGTTTAATAAATCTTTTTATATAAGTTTTTTTTAACATTAACAAACAATACATAAACAATAGATTTTCTTATTAAATTGAATAATTCTTTATTTATTTAAGATCTTTGTTTATATAACATTAACAAAAACATAAATAAATAATAATACTTAATACATTAGGTTGACATTTTAATCACTTGTAAATAATCATGTGCATCATACTTTGCTTTTGATTCCTTTTTATTCTTACATTTTTACATTGAGAATGCGATGATTCGATTTAGTTGTAAATAATATTTGGACACTACTATTCTGATAAGACTCATCCCCATTTGTAAACATTTGTACCCCCATCCCCGGATACTTATTTGTAATAGCTTAGACTTTAAATTCCCGCAATTTATCGCTTTCCATATACTGTATAGTAATTAGGGTTTGTATGCGAAGATTCAAAATCAACCGCTAGATAACCTAATACAAGACAAATGCATGAAAATCAATACACAAATCACACTTGCACCTCTAGGGTAACCTCGCCTGTTGCCTCGGAAAAATGCAATCATGTCCCTCGAGTATGAGACACTCTAGCAAACGTCCCTTCAATAAACAAAGATCGTAGTCCCTCGATGACCCTCGATGTTGCCTTCGATAAAACGATCTCGTCCCTTACAAAATTGCTAGAGCGTCTCACAAGTTGCCTTCAATGATTGTATACGATGGCCCGCGCCCGTCCCGTTAACATCCTAACGCAAGGTTGTTCACCAAATACAATGGTGAAACAACACTGTTAAAAGGGTTAAAACATGAGAAAGATCTTTGAGAAATTTAGGGTAGACAACTCTTAGTTACTTGATCAAACTTGCAAAACACACTTGCCATTTTTCAAAACACACATCCACACAATTTCAAAAAACATTGAAACATCTTTTCAAAAAGACAAACACCTTTGTAAAACATTCGAGTAAAGAATTGTTACAATGGTTGCCTAGACAAGGCATCTTTTTCAAAACATTTTCAAAAAAACCACACACACAAAGCACCATTTCAAACACATGAAAAGTAAAGGCAAGTGATCTGAAACAAGTAACTAAGAGCCCATGGATAACGATGGATGAAAAGGGTGCTAGCACCTTCCCTTTTCATAATCTACCCCCCGAACCCACGAAAACATCTCAAAGGTCTTTCCTGTGCTTTTTGACCTTTGCTTAGGATAAATAAAAAGTCGGTGGCGACTCTTGCTAAACCGAACAAGTGCGAATACAAACGCAAAACCTCAAGTCAGTTTTCCCACCGTATCACACCATGAAACATCAAAACAGGGCCTGAATTTGTTCAAATTTCTACTGTTTCCCCCCCTAAAACCCCACACATTTCACTATAAATAGAAGCTTTTGTCAACACAAAAGGGGGGAGAAGTCAAAAATTCAGCAGAAAGAAAGGAATCCAAAAAATTCAGCAAGAGAGTAAAAACAGAAAAATAGAGTTTTGTTCAACAATCCAACAAGAGTGTGAAAAAACAGAAAAATAGAGTTTTGTTCTAAAATTCAGCAAGAAGAAAAACAGGAAAAGAGAAAAAAACTTACGGTTTTAGAAGCCCCATCGGAGAGGCTCCGATAGGTATTATTCTTTTCCTCCTCCCTATATACTACTGCATATATTCATGTTTGAACCATCTATTATACCATTTTTCTGTCATACGATGCTTGCTTCCTCATTACTTTTCTTGCTGTATTTTTTTTTATTGCTGCAATTTGTTACATTTTGAAAACGTCAGTATTAATAAACACCAAAAAGAAAACAGTTTTAAAAGAATATCAGAAATAAAAATGGTAGAAACTTGCTTTATGTGATTCGATTAATCCTAACCCCTGTTGTCAAACCACATAACAAATCTTAGAAACCAGCTTAACCTGTTACAAATCCTAACACTTGTTGCCCAAAACATTTGAGCTTGTCCCCAAACCTTGAAACCTGTTAGAAACGTACAACCTGTTCAAATCATTAGAACTTGTAAACCAGCATATAACATGTTATCAAAAACAATAACCTGTTAAAACCAAAACCTGTTAACAAACCAAACCACTTAGCACCTGTTAACAAAAACCAGCCTAGAACTAAAGCCAGCATATCACCTGTTAACAAAACAACCAAGCCATAAAAACCAGTTCAGAACCTCCTGTTAAAAATAACCAATTCAACCTTAAAACCAACTTATCTGTCAAAAAACCAAAAGTCCTAAAAACCTGCTGTTAACCACATGAAATCTGTAAAACAACACAAAACCAATAAACCATACAACCTGCCATCCAAAAACGTCCAATCTGTAAAATCTCAGAACCTGTTAACAGTTTAACCTGCCCAAACCATAAAGCTTGTTAAAAACCTTACCTTGCCATAACCTCAACCTGTCGAAATATAAAACCAACATAGAATCTGTCAAAATTCCTAACCTATTAAATACCACCTTTCCTTTTTATTTCATTCTCCTACTTGCAGCAATGTTATCGCACTTCCGCCACTGCATTGTTCGCGGCTCGGCGAATTTATCAAAAACCTAAAAAACCAAAAAAGTTTTCAAATCATCTTTCCCCGTTGAACGATTAGGGTTTTCATTTTGGTAACGTTTATTCAATCGAAAAACTAACCACCGATGGCGCAAGTTCACGAGAGTTCCAACAATGACGCTACTGCTCCGGTTCCCAATCATCTGACCATGACGTCGCTGTACGTCGGAGATCTCGACCATGACGTCAATGATTCGCAGATTTACGATCTTTTCAATCAGACCGGTCAGGTTGTTTCTGTTCGGATCTGTTTAGATTAGATGAAGATGATGAGAGTTCTTGAGAGGTTTAAGAAAAAAGAGAGAGCAGTTACGAATTTATCGGTTCTGGAAGTTTTGTTTGGATGATGTTTTTGCAAGATAGAATTTGGTTTTTCTCCTTCCCTTTCAAGTGTACAACGGCGGCACATCTCTACTATTTAGGGTTTTCACAATTTTCTTTTTCCTTTCTTTTACAAACCCGGTTGGCCCATTGAGCCTGTTTTGGTCCAACATCATTGCTACTTTCTCTTTATGTTTTAATCAAATCGTGTTAATAAACGAATAACAACACAGTTTAAATGGCAAAGCATATTACCAGCAACCTTAAAGACCCGAGTTCAATTCCTGTTGGGCACGTTTTTTTGTTTCTCTTGTTTTTTTAACTCTTTTCTTTTAATTTTATTTGACTTATATACTTTTAAGTTAGTTCTTTATAAAAATACAAAAATAAACATGTTATTTTAAGTATATATTTTATTTAATTTTGTCAACATGCTATTAATTTTAATTTTTGATTGTTGTTTATTTAATTATTCAAAAAAATACATGTTTCATGATTTAAATTTTGTTATTTGTTTAATTATTAAAAATCCATGATATTGTAATGTATTTTGTTTATTTATTTAATCGTTAAAATGCATGCTAGTATGATTTAATTTACATTAGTTAATTGTTCAATTGTTATTTTAATTAATTTTATCATTGATCGTTATATCTTTCGTCCGTCTCAAATCCAAGGGAATTGTTTTTAATTTTGTTGACTTCATGTCATCAAACATATCTCATCTAATCGTGCGAATACCCTCATTCATTTTTCGTTGATTATTTTGTTAAAAACTTAAGATAACTTTCTCAAATGTTCAATTTTCAAAACTCACACCTTTTAAGTCAAAACTTCGATGTTAGGTCGTCGTATCTTCAAAATCTCGTCCCTATCCATTTTTGGCCAAACAAGCTACTTTTAATCAAACAAACAATTTTAATAAACATATATTTCAAAAGGTTCCTATAGGATACTATAGATGCATTGGGTGCTAATACCTTCCCATTGTATAATCAACCCCCGAACTCTAGATTTCTTTTCAAAACGCCTTGTATTTTCATTACTTTTAAGTAGTATTTTACATTGCATATTTTAGGATTTTATTTCACTCTTTTTCCCTTTTCCCTTGGAAATAATAAAGCGTGGTGGCGACTCTTACTTTTGTGAGACGAGTTAATTAATAGCTCGATCTCTGATTTACCCCGCTACATTTTTTATCGCTACAACTATGTTATATTATTATGTAGTACTTTGATAAATTCAAGTGTGCTTATTACTCAAGTTCTCCGTTGGATGAACTTAAGGAGGATTGGTGTGAATACATTATTGAGACGAAAGTTATATAAGGTATATTGTAATCTTACTTTAATTGATGAGAATTTTGAGTATATTCAAGTGTTGCAATTTTGTTGTTATTAGTCATGTGGTAAATTATATATATTTTATTTGTGTTATGGTATGAATTACGATATTTTGGTGTTGTTTCAGGTTATATGTGCATATGTAGAAGATAAAGATGAATAGATTTTGTAATGGTATATAATGGTGTTGTTTTGGTGTTGTTTTTTCGTAAAAGTATATATGTACAAGAGTAATAGTATATATAAGTACATTGATGCAAATGTATAGTATCTTTTGGTATTATTTTTTATTGGATTGAAGCTCCAATATTAGTGAAAATCTGGTGAAATTTGTAATGGTATATACAGGTGCAAAATATGGTGAAAACCTGGTGCAAATATGGTTACAATTTGTGCATATAAAATTGTATATATCAAACAGAGTTTTTTTTTCAAAAAGGTTATATAAAAAATTTCGTGGACATTAGACAGCGCTTTAAAAAATGTTGTCTAAAGCCCCCTTTAGACAACACTTTTACTATAAAAGCGCTGCCTAAAGAGGCTCTTTTTTTTAAAAATTTTGTTTAAGAAAAAGCGCTGGCTAAAGGGGGCCTTTAGCAGTGCTTTAAAAAAAAGCGCTACCTAAAGGGGGCTTTAGAAAACGCTTTAACATTAAAAGCGCTGCCTAAAGGGGCTTTTTATTTTTCTTTTTTTTTGTTTCAGAAAAAGTGCTGGCTAAAGGGGGCCTTTAGCAGCGCTTTAAAAGTAAAAGCATTGGCTAAAGGGGGGCTTTAGCAGTGCTTTAAAAGTAAAAGCACTGGCTAAAGGGGCCTTTAGCAGCGCTTTCAAAGTAAAAGGGCTGCCTAAAGGGGGGATTTAGCAGCGCTTTTACTTTTAACAAAGCGCTGTCTTTACCTACAGCAGCGCTGGAATAGACAGCACTTTAAAGCGCTGTCTAAAGCCAAAAAAGTGTTGTCTAAAGTCTTGTTTGGCGTAGTGTATGGACACTTATACTTCAGAAGTTTAGGTATGCTCAACCAAAATAGGATGGTGTTTGGGTTACCTAATGTAAAGGAACCAAAGTAGGTGTGCAAGGAATGTTGCAAAGAAAAGCAGGCTAGGAAAGCGTTCAAACATGACTTGCCCGTGAAATCAAAGTAAAAATTGGAGATGGTTCATTCTGATGTATGTGGACCTTTTGAGGTGAATTCAAATGGAGGAAACAAGTATTTCCTTACTTTCATTGATGAATTACCAGACATATGTGGATTTATCTTATTGAAAGTAAGAGTGAGGTATTCACATAGTTCAAGAAGTTCAAGTTGCATGCTGAGAAACAAAGTGGATGTAAGTTGAAGAAGTTGAGAATTGATAGTGGTGGTGAATATACTTCAGCTGAATTCGCTAGATTTTGCAATGAGGAAGGTATAGAGCATGAGGTTATGGAACCCTATACACCTCAACATAATGGCATAACCGAGAGAAAGAATAGAAGTATACTGAACATGGCGAGAAGTATGTTGAAAGCTAAAGATATGCCTAAAATATTGTGGGTTGAAGCAGCTTCGACAACATTATATATTCTAAACAGGAGTCCAACGGAGAAGATGGTCAGAAAAACACCTTATGAGGCTTGGACAGGGTCGCATCCAACTGTGAGTCATCTTAGAGTATTTGGATCAATGTGCTTCATGCATGTACCCAAACAATTGAGAAATAAACTGGATGATCAAAGTGTAATCATGGTGCTCATAGGTTATCATTCGACTGGTGCAGACAAGTAGTATTTGCCAAACAATGATAAACTAGTGATCATTCGAGATGTTCTCGTGGATGAAAGCAAAGGGTGGGGCTGGAGTCAAGGTTCCATTCGACGTGAATCAGATACAGTCACAAATGTGTTTGAAGAAGATCAATAAGATGAAGCTTCACCCAGTTAAAATGAACAGGATGGTGCATCAACCAGTCGAAATGAAGAATCATCTGAGCAGAATGCTAGAAAGTTTATAAGAGTAAGAACTGATTCGACAAGGTTATATGGATATGAAAGATTTTCATATCAAGCAGTTGATGGAGATGGTGACTTGATCGAAGAAGCCATGATGATGGCTGAGGAGGAACCAATTGATTTGAATAAAGCCATGATTAATTCGAATAAAGCCATGAGTAATTCGAATTGGTGTGAAGCCATAAAAGAAGAATTAAGAGCTATTGAGAAGAACAAGACCTGGGAGCTTGTCAAAATAACTCATAAGAAGCTAATCGATGTAAAGTGGATCTACAAGGTGAAACAAAGGCCAAATGGTGATATTTCCAAGTATAAGGTAATATTGGTGGCAAGAGGTTTCTTACAAAAAACTTTTATCGACTTTGACGAAGTATATGCACCTGTTACAAGACTAGAAACAATCAAAATTATCGTTACAACAATAGTATATAGAGAATGGAAGATGCATCATTTGGATGTAAAGTCTGCAGTTCTGAAGGACCATTGGAAGAAGAGGTCTATGTCACTAAACCACTAGGATTCGACATCAAAAGGAAGGAGTCAAAGGTATATAGATTAAGGAAGGCAATCTATGGCTTAAAACAAGCCCCTAGTGCTTGGAATAATAGAATATATATAGCTTCCTAATTGAAGCAGGCTTCACAAAGTGTATATCTGAACATGGAGTGTATATAAATAATGTCAACAGGGATAGTTGAAGCATTTTATGCCTCTATGTAGATGATTTACTAATTTCAGGAGTAGACAAAACTGAAATAATGAAAGTCAAGTCGAAACTAATGTAGGAATTTGAGATGTCCGACTTAAGGAATCTTTCATATTTCCTAGGGATGGAATTCAAAGATACTGAAGAAGGAGTATTCTTGCATCAAACAAAATATGTCCAAGATATACTGGAGAGGTTCAATATGAGCAACTGTAATGCAGTTCTCACTCTGTTAGAAACTGGAGCAAAGTTGAAAAAGGAAACGAATGATGAAATTATAAGTTCGACACTATACAAACAAATCATTGGACAATTGAGGGATCTCTTGTAATTTCGACACTATAATTTCTAATTCCTTTAAATCTTGACTTTCTATTGAATTTTTTTACTTTCTTGATTATTTATGATCAAGTTTGATATTTTTGAATGTCTTGATGAATCTTGATCTTTGAAATTTAATGTTTACCAAAAAGTCAAAGTTTGACTTTTTGTGTGTGAGTTGACTTTTCATCAGTTGATCAAATTTCAACTATCAACCCATTAATCTTGAGAAATGATTTGAGCCATGAAATTAGGTCAAGATATTCTTCTTGAGTCCTTGAGATCATGCTTCAAGTTATTAGGTCATGTATTAGGTCAAAATTCACTGATCATTCATTCTAAGTTAAAACCATAATTTTGACAATTTTGCCCCTTTGATGAGTTGAGTGCTTTTATTAAGGAATTATGATCAACACTTGATTAATTGATGAATATGACTTCAAAATGTTGACGTTAGCCAAAAATCATGAAGTTTGATTGTATATTTACCACAATTGACTTTTTACCCAATACAATTGATTTTCAGTCATTTGAGCAATTGACTTAGCAAATTTGTGATGCAAGACTTAAAACTTGGTACGAGTAATCTTGGAGACCTATAATGAACCATGAAAGTCACTTGAGGCATCAAAAATCCAATTGTCCTTGAGAAAACCAAAACCCTAATTTGTGGTCTCAGTGCTTAGGATGTGAGCTTGCCTGATCAACTCTTTGAGAATCCTTGAGCATTTGAGATCTTTTATGAGAAATGTCTTGAGAAAAGAGAGGGAAAATTTTGGGGTACAACAGCTGCCCGTGTTCAATCTTCTTAA
The DNA here is from genome assembly GCA_948472305.1 of Vicia faba. Classification (NCBI taxonomy): domain Eukaryota; kingdom Viridiplantae; phylum Streptophyta; class Magnoliopsida; order Fabales; family Fabaceae; genus Vicia; species Vicia faba. Next base: position 10,179,083 of record OX451739.1, on the reverse strand, counting down.
ACCTTAAGAGTTAGATTCGCTTGTCCGCCATTTGTGACTTGAGGGTAGAAGAGGATTGAACACGTAAGTACCCATAAATTTGCACTTTCTTGTGCATGAAGTAAAATTGTTTGTTGATTATATCGGGAATGGGCTTATAGATGCCATTTAGAGAGGTAATGAAGAGCTGTCGGAGATGGGCTTATAGATTCCATCCAAAGTAACTGTTGATAGAGAAATTAGACTAAGTCTATGTTGGTCTTTAATTCGAGCCAGAAAATGTCTACTAAAAGAAGTTTCAGAATAAATCTTTGGTCGATTTAATCTGAGCCGGAAGATGTCTGCATCCATCTTTAACTGGAGGAAGTATCAGAATAAATCTTTGGTCGATTTAATCTGAGCCAAGAAAGGTCTAGTGAGAGAATAATCAGAATAAATCTTTAGTCGATTCAATCTGAGCCAGCAGAGGTCTTTAAGCCTTTAACTGGGAGAAGTATTAGAATAAATCTTTGGTAGATTTAATCTAAGCCAAAAAATATATACTGAGAGAAGTATCAGAATAAATCTTTGGTCGATTTAATCTGAGCCAGCAGATGTCTTTAAATCTTTAACTGAGAGAAATATCAGAATAAATCTTTGTTCCATTTAATCTGAGCCAGAAAAGGTCTACTGAGAGAAGTATCAGAATAAATCTTTGGTTAATTTAATATGAGCCAGAAAAAGGTCTATTGAGAGAAGTATTAGAACAAACCTTTGTTCGATTGAATCTGAGCCAACAGAGGTCTTTAAATCTTTAACTGAGAGAAGTATTAGAATAAATCTTTGGTCGATTTAATCTGAGCCAGAAAAAGGTCTACTGAGAGAAGTATCAAAACAAATCTTTGGTCGATTTTAATATGAGCCAGCAGAGGTATTTAAATCTTTAACTGATAGGAGTATCATAATATATCTTTGGTCGATTTAATCTGAGCCAGAAAAAGGTTTACTCAGAGAAGTATCAGAACAAATCTTTGGTCGATTTAATTTGAGCCAACAGAGGTCTACTGAGAGAAGTATTATAAAAAATATTTGGTTGATTTAATCCGAGCCAACAAATGTCTTTAAGTCTTTAACTGGGAGAAGTATCAGAATAAATCTTTGGTCGATTTAATCTGAGCTAGAAAAGGTCTACTGAAAGAAGTATCAAAATAAATCTTTGGTCGACTTAATATGAGCAAGCAGAGGTCTACTGAGAGAAGTATCAGAATAAATCTTTGGTCGATTTAATCTGAGCCAGCAGAGGTTTAAAGGGAGTGTTCATCATGTAGATATTTTCCCTGTCTTGTTTCTGGAAATGACTTACAATCTATTTTGAGGATTTGTTGATGATATTGGTCTATCGATTGATTCTTCCTGAAAAGGTAAAGAGTTAATTGTATGCAATGTCATCATGTATGAAATGAATTACGTAATGATGTTCGAGAAATAAATGAGACTGTGCTACATGTGTTTCATATGCATATGTAATGATGTATAAATGCGTAATGTTGTTGAAGTGTATTTGTAAACCCATCCAGAATCTTATATGGGAAAATAAATACCTGACCATTGTTGGGGATGAAGAGTATATGTATCTTCAATCTTGTCTAGAATGCTTCTTCTGGGGATTCCTGTTTATTTGTTTAAGGAAACTCTGCAGGGGATGTATTGATTTCTGCTTGGGGATTAAAGTTTAGGAACTTTGTTCGTCCGGTGCTCTACTAGGGAGTTTATTTCTTATATACCTTGACTGGGGAAAAATGAAATGTTTAAACTTTCGACTTGTCTGGGGAGAATAAAGTTAACTGGTATCTGGTCGGATTCCAGGTTTTGCAGCAACTTTCTGGGGATAGTGACGACTTCACTGGGGAGAAAAACTTTGTCAGTCATTTATAGTAGTCTGAGGAATAGACTTGAGTTGGGGAATTTGTAGTTTGTTGGGGAAATAAACCCTATTGACAGAGAAGTAATCTGTTGAGGAAACAAACTCTCATGGGGAAATTGAATTTGCTAAAGAGAAGAAACTCTATAGGGGTTTTATAGTTTTGGAGGACCAAACTCAGTTGGGGGAGAGAATTTCCATGAAATGCATTGATTGGAACTCCGTAGGTTGGTGAAATTATCGGGAAAAAGATTATACTCCTTTATTTACTAGAGAGATCTTTCGGGGACATTATGGGGAATGTACCCTTATTTGTGAAGACTACTCTGTGGGGATAGTCTCTTCGAAGTAACTCTGTAGGGATTTATGAACAGCTTGAGTGTCATCTCGACTCCTAGAATGCTTATTTCTGTTCTTATGCATATATTTGCTTAACAGTTAATCATGTTCATATGCATATTTTTATTCAATTTAGTCATTGGACGTTTTTGCAAACAAAATAAAAAAAAACTAAAAGTTTGAACTTTAAGATGTATTTGTATTGACAATTTGCCTATAAACAGGCGATTTTGTACAATGAGACGAAAATCCTAGTAAGAGGAAGTCGTTGTGAAATAAAAATAGTACAAAGTGAAAACAAAAGGTATAGCCATGTGGAAGTGATCTCATTGGGTTCTAAACTCTGCTATTGCCCCTATGTCTTTGGACATTTCGTCCCTTGCCATTGGAAGAAGTTGAGTGAACCATTTGAACTTTCGAATTTTGTAATAAAGCTTGTATGTAAGTGATCCAACGGGACATAGTCGTACGCTTTTAATCCCTAATTTTTGCTTGGACCACCCTTCCAAGTTTTCAGTCCACCAGGATACCCTTTTTTGCCCAAGTCGCCCTTTCAGGTTTTCGACTTTCTGGGTGTATAATCTTTTGTATATATCCCTAATTTTTTCCTGAACCCTTTTGGTTCACCGGGATGACCTTATTTTTCCTAGGTGTGTCGACCTAGCGGGTCATTCTTATGCATAGTATTTTTTTTACTGTGTTCGCGTTCACAAGGTGCGGGGAATCTTCGCCGTCCATAGTGGTTAGCATCATAAGACCGCTCGAGAATACTTTCTTAACAATAAATGGTCGTTTGTAGGTGGGAGTTCATTTTCCCCTGGGATCGCCTTGTGGTAGAATGATGCGCTTTATTACCAAGTCACCAGCTTGGTATACTCGATGCTTGATCTTCTTGTTGAATGCCTTGACCATACGTTTTTGATACGTCTGACCATGACAAACAGTCGCAAGCCTATTCTCGTCCATCAGATTCAACTGATCCAATCTAGTCTGAATCCACTCGTCTTTATCCAAGTCTGCATCTTTCATGATTCTTAGAGAAGCAATTTGGAGTTCGACAAGTAGGACATCTTCCATACCGTAGACTAGAGAGAATGAGGTTGCCCCAATTAATGTTCACGCCGAGGTACAATAGCCATGAAGATAAAATGGTAACATCTCATACCAATCTTTGTAGGTTACCACCATCTGTTGCATAATCTTCTTTATATTTTTGTTGGCGGCTTCCACTGTGCCATTTATCTTAGGCCTGTATGGAGAAGAGTTGTGATGCTTAATCTTGAATTGTGTGCAGAGTTCGGTGATCATGTAGTTGATAAGGTTGGTACCATTATCAGTGATGATCCTATCAGGGATACCATACCAGAAGATGAGGTTATGCTTGATGAACTAGGCCACGACGTTCTTGGTAATTGAGGAAAATGAAGTTGCTTCAATCCACTTGGTAAAGTAGTCAATAGAGACAAGAATGAAACAATGTCCACTAGAGGCAGTGGGTTTGATTTCTCCAATCATATAGATTTCCTACATTGCAAATGGACAAGGAGCAATCATGATATTCAAAGGAACTGGAGGCACATGAACCTTATCAACGTAAATTTGGCACTTACGGCAAGTCCTCGAGTGGTGATGACAGTCAGTTTCCATGGTCGACCAATAGTAACCAGCTCTCAGAATTTTCTTGGCCATAGTATGTCCACTAGAGTGAGTACCAAAGATACCTTCGTGTATGTCCTCCATAACTTTCTCTACTTCCTTCTTGTCCACACAACGAAGCTGGGATGAATCATGGTTGCGCTTGTATAGAATCCCATTGCTCAGGAAGAACTTGGCAGAGAACCTCCGTAGGAATTTTTTGTCGTTGATTGACGCCCCTTCGGGATACTCTTGAGCTTTGAGATATCTTTTCACTTCATGAAACCAAGGCTTCTCTTCTACACCATCAGTGTCAATCTAATATCAGTGCACTGGTTCGTTAAATCTTTCGACAATAATTCTAGGAGCTTCGTTGTCCCATTTAACCTTGAACATAGATTACATGGTAACTAAGGCATTCGCCAACTGATTTTATTCCCTCGGGATATGTTCAAAGGTAATTTCTTCAAAGTACGGGATTAAGGTGAGTACAAGCTCTTTGTAAGGGATAAGATTTGGATGTTTTGTATCCCACTCTCCTTTAACTTAACTGATCACCAAGGCTGAGTCTCCATATAGACTTAAGAATTTGATTCTTAGGTCAATGACAACTTTAAGACCCAAGATGCACGCTTCATACTCAGCCATGTTGTTGGTATAATTAAAGCAGAGTCTATAAGTGAAAGGCGTATGGCAACCTTTGGGGGAAATGATCACAACACCAATTCGTTTACCCAGTGCACTGGAAGCTCCATCAAAAACCATAATCCATCGCGATCCTTGCTCAGGTCGCTCATATAGTCCAGGCTTTTCACAATCTGTAATCAGCATGATATTCTGGTTAGGGAATTCAAAGTTCATGGATTGGTAGTCATCTACGGCTTGATGCGCCAAATGATCTTCCAGCACACTTCTTTTGATTGCTTTATGTATGGTGTACTAGATGTCATATTCAGTTAAGATCATTTGCCATCGGGCTGTCCTTCCGGAGAGAACTAGCTTCTCAAAGATGTACTTAATGGGATCCATCTTAGAGATCAATAGAGTGGTATGAGTCAACATATACTGTCTTAGTCGGTGAGCAGCCCATGCCAAAGCGCAACAAGTATTCTCGAGTAGTGAATATATTGTTTCACAGTCGGTAAACTTTTTGCTAAGGTAGTATATTGCATGCTCTTTGCGACCAGATTCGTCATGTTGCCCCAGCACAAACCCCGTTGAATTCTCTAACACGGTTAAGTACATGATCAGAGGTCTTCCTTCAACTGGTGGCATCAGGATTGGAGGCTCTTGAAGTTACTCTCTAATCTTGTCAAAAGCTATTTGGAAATTATCATTCCATTTTACTACTTGATCTTTCTTCAACAGCTTGAAGAGTGGTTCACAAGTAGCAGTCAAGTGAGAGATGAACCAGGCAATGTAGTTTAGACGTCCTAAGAAACCTCTAACCTCCTTCTCAATACGAGGAGCTGACATCTCTTGGATAACTTTGACTTTTGCAAGGTCGACCTCAATTCCTTTTCCATTGACGATGAAGCCTAGGAGCTTTCCAGACCTTACCCCGAAGATGCATTTGTTAGGATTCAGCCTTAGATTGTATTTCTTCAGCCTTTCAAACAGCTTGTGAAGATGGTCAAGGTGCTCTACCTCAGTTTGTGATCTCGCTATCCAGTCATCCACGTATACTTTTAACTCGTGATGAATCATGTCATGAAATAAAGCTACCATAGCCCATTTATAATTTACACATGGTTCTTCAGCCCAAAAGGCATTACTTTATAACAGAAAGTGCCCCACTATGTGACAAAGGTAGTTTTCTCCATGTCTTCAGGCTCCATTTTGATTTGGTTGTAACCCGAGAAGCCATCCATGAAGGAGAATACCTTGTGTTGAGTAGTGTTGTCAACAAAGATATCAATATGTGGTAGGGGAAGTTTTCTTTGGGGCTTGCCCGATTTAAATGCATGTAGTCTACACACATATGGACCTTACCGTCTTTCTTCGGCACCGGAACAACATTTGCAACCCATTAGGGATACGACGTCACTGCCAAGAAATCTGCATTGAACTGTTTCATTACCTCAACCTTGATTTTCTCTGACATATCACAACGCATGCGGCAAACCTTTTATTTGACCGGAGAACAACCTTCTTTCATTGGCCTCCGATGAACCACAATATCAATATCGAGCCCCAACATGTCTTCGTATGACAAGCAAAGACCTCAACATATTCGTGAAACATCTGAACCAATCTACTCTTGACACTGCCCTTCAGGTTGGCGCCAATTTTGACTTCTTTCTTATCTACCTTAGTACCTAAGTTTATCACTTCAACCGGTTCTTCGTGCGGTTGGATAACCTTTTCCTCTTGTATCAGGAGTTAGGAGAGTTCTCTAGGTATATCACAATCTTCTTCACCTTCTTCTTCGGCTTGATAGATTGGATTTTCAAAGTCATAAACGACAATAGCATAATTGTTGTTAATGAGATCCGAAGTGGATGTGGATTTGCAAATGTGTGTGTTGGAAAGTACTTTCAGGAAAACTCTTCACGGAAGGAGTTTTCTCGAACAAAATTTCATGGCTATCAATCAGGCATTGGATACCTTTCTTCAACCACATACAACCATTAGTTTGAGAAACACAATGGTAGCAAATTTCAAGGCATCCCGGAAATAAACCGGCTCTTAACAGATTCTTCTTAGCGGTCATCATGGGAGTAGTCAAATCACTAATGGAGGAGACATAGGAAACATCGTCAACAACATTAATACTTTTACCATGATTGGGCATGGGTGCGGTAATCACATTTGGGGTCTATTGAGGGTTAAACTCAATCACTTTGTTGTCAATCAAATCTTGGATTTTGATTTTTAGGGCCAAACAATTATTAGTGTCGTGCCCAGGACTATTGGAATGGTATGTAAACCTTGCATTTGGGTTATATTTCGGAGATGATGTGTTAGGATTTTGAGGCGAATCCCGCAATGTTACCAAATATGCCTTCAACAGATGTTGTAAAGCTTGAGACAATGGCATGTTGATCCTAACCAACAAATTAAAGAATGGACCAATTAAGGTGCCTATGAACATGTCCACTAATTCTCTGTCAGTCAAAGGGGGTTTCACCCTTCCATCCAGGTCCCTCGATTTTTGAGCATACTCCTTAAAGCCTTCTGTGATGCGGTGGGAGAACTGACTTGAAGGTTTTGCGTTTGTGTTCGCAAATGTCAATGAAGCCTTTTTGCCCAAAATGGAATTACAACTTGTGTAAAGTTTCAAAAGAAAGGATAAAGGATTTGTAAACTAAGTATGCATTTAATTAAGGAGTGTGTAGCAAGTTTAGGACCTGTAAAGCAAGAAATAGCCAGCATAGGTTTGATTTGCAACTTGTTTCTTCATGGAAATGTCTTGAACAAAAAGTGGGAAAATGCCAACTTCCTCTCTTCGATTCTCCCTACTCAAAAATGATCTTAGAGAGTTCTTTGACATTTTGGAAATCTTGCAATGTTCTCTATAATCCATATTTGAAATTTATTTTGAGATACCTCTTGGAACTAGGTGAAAAGTTGCCATGAAGTTGGGTCCAAAACCTGCCTAAATTAGGGCAAAATTTCACTAAGTTATTTAGTTCATGAGCATGTATTCACAAATTTATAACTTGAGATCCAAGAATATTTAGGGAAAAGTTTGTGAAGAAAAGTTGTAGATTTCATGTAGTAATACAACTTTCATGTTGGGAACTTTTCTTGAATCAAAATGCATCATGGTGAAAAAGTGGTGAAAAGTTGAGAAAAAATAAGAAAATTTTTATACTTAGAAAAATTCTAAGTTATGAAAATTTTCAAATTCAAACCCTAATTTTAAAATTTGGTTTTCTTGGTGAACAAGTTTCATATTTTGACATATATTTATGAATTATGACTCTTGGTACTTGATTTTAACCAAAAAGTCAAAGTTTGACTTTTCAGTATACAGTTGACTTTTGATCAATTGACTGCAAATTTCATCTGTCAATCCAGTGAACTTGAGATCTTTTGAACCATGTAATTAGGTAAAGATGATGCCATGGAACCCTTGAAATCATGCTTGAACTCAATTGGTCATTGGCTAGGTTAAAAATCAGAAATTTCCCTTTCTCAGTCAAAACCCTAATTTTGACCATTTTGCCCTTTTGATGATTTGATCAAATTTCTTGAGGAGTTGTGATCCAAACTTGATCAAATGGTACATATGAATCTAGAATGTTGATGTGGATAAAAAATTATGAAGTTTGATTGTAAATTGGCCATGGTTGACTTTTTCCCCAATACAGCTGATTTTTAGGTCAATTGTCCAATTGACTGATCAAAAATGTGGTTCAAGGCTTGAAACTTATCATGAACCATATTAGGGGTCCAAAATGATGTATGAAAGTCAAATGAAGCATTAGTGATCCAAAAATCCTTGTGCAAACTCAAACCCTAATTTTGGGTTATCAGTGCAAGATGAGATGTCTTGAGCTAACCAAACCCTAATCTTGTCTTGAGTCCAAGAAGTCTTGTGAGAAAAGTCTTGATAATTGAGAGTGTAAATTTTGGGGTACAACACCTTCGCTTGAGCCCATAGTCATATTTTGTAATTGCACGCGAGTTGGTGCAAGATCAACATTGTATTGGTATTGTCTGTAGAAGTCAGCAGCCAGATCCTCCCATGTGTGGATATTAGTCCCTTCTAGTTAATAGAACCATTCCATTTGTGTCCCAGATAAGCTCTCTTGGAAGAAATGAACCCATAACTTCATATCGATTGTGTGTGGTTGAATCTTGCGGACATAAGAACTCAGATGCATTTTGGGACAAGAGATTCCATCATACTTGGCAAAGACAAGAACCTTGAATTTGTGGGGAATTATCACCCCAGGGACCAAACCTAAATCTCCAAAGTCCAAACCAGGCATTGTTTGGATCTCTACAACTTTAAGTCGAACTTCTAGCTGTTTGTATTTGTCCTCCGTCGGTGGTTACTGCTCTTTGGAGTAGTCTTCGTCCTTAGAAATCTAGTTATCACCCCCAACCCTGGTGCTTCTAACATCCTCATCTTGATTGTCTTACTCCTCAGAAGAAGCCTCTTCTATTTGAGCCAGTCGGGCTGGACCTTTGAACCTTCTTCCCATGTTCAGGATAACAGCTTGTTTCTTGGTCTTCTTTTTGGTGGCAAGGAGTGCCATCATTTCTTGCTGTCCTTTATCTAAGTTGAGGAGAGTCTCTCGGAACTGTATGTGTTGAGTTTGAAGATCTTTGACGGTTTGCTCTAGAGCCATCTTATACTAAAATAAACAGTAAAAAGATGAGGAAACCTGTATCAAAAAACCTGCTTATGATATGATGCATGCTATATGGATGCAATGTTTTCAAGGACCTCAAGATATTTAAATTTTTTTGCCAAAAAGGAAACAGAAACAAAAATTGTATTAATAAGTTTAAAATTTACAATTGCCCATTGGGCTTACAATAGAAAAGAAAAAAGGTCTCAAAGAGACAACAAAATGAACTCCTAAAACAAAATACTCTAGTCTTCGACAGGCGTTTCCTCTTTGTGTCAAAGTAGGCATCCAGGCTTTGTTTGGGTTTGTTTTGATCCTCTACCCAGATCAGAGAACACCATTAGGTAAGTAGCAATAGATTGTGGAAACTGTGCGGAGTATACCGACATGGTTAAAGTGATGTGTGATACGGTGGCAGAACCGACAATTATACTGGTTTGCGTTTTTTTTGTTTGCAAATGTCATAGTAAGCAAGAGTCGCAACCGACTTTTCTTTTATCCAACAAAGGAAAGGGTGAAAAGAATAGAAAAAGACCTTTTTCTAGATTTTCGGAGTAAGGGGGGTAGATTATGGAAAGGGAAGGTGTTAACACCCTTTCCATTATGGTTTTCCACGGGCTCTTAGGTACTTGCTCATTTTGAAAACTATTTTCGTGTTTGTGTGTTTTGAAAGATTTTTGCTTGCTTTATGATAACTCTTGTATCAATCCTTAAGAGTGTGATAAAGCATTTTTGAAAAGAAGTTTGAAAGTCTGTAAGTGTAAAAAGTTGTTTCTGAGCAAGTACTTAAGAATTGTCTACCTACTCGAAAAAGGATGTTCTTTTCCTCCTACCCTTTAGATAGTGATATCCTACTATTAGTGAGTAGGTCGCCCTATCGTCGGATGTTGAGGGACTATCAAAAGGGATGTTATGGTCATTGAAGGAAACATGTAAGGATACCTTAGCATTTCGAAGGGACTGTCATCATGTAGGCAACATCGAGGGACAAGATCATTTCTCGTAGGCAACTCGTGGGACATTTAGGGACTATGATCTTTATGATGACTTTTAAACTAAGGGTCATTGCTAAGATATCCCTATGTCGAGGGACATGGCCATTATTTTCCGAGGCAACCAAAGTGGGGTATACCCTAGGGGTGCAAGTGTGCAACAGTGTGCTTTTTTCAGATATTTATCTCGAAGTTAATGACCTAATGATTATTAGATTTAATCCTATCATGCACGCCTAATTTACTAACAATTTATATACAAGCATATAAGAAAATATAAAGCGAGAAATAAAAGTTCCTACACTATTACAGGGCTTTGGTGTAGATACATAAGTAATGGACTAAAAGTAAAATGCGAAAATTGAAAACCCTAATTAACTATTACAGATCGGTCGCAGTTACACAATTAATAATAATTGTATGAAAAATAATAACGCTCAAAACTTAAGACTAGCCTAATTTGAAACCCTAAAAAATTTAATTGCCTATTAAAAATATTTTTTTGGTATTTTATGAAAAAAATTAGAAGTTTAACCTAATTTCTAACTAATTTTAAATTAAAAAAAAGTTAAAATTTAATTAAATAAATTTGCAAAAAGTTAATTTTTCTCAAAAATGACTCTAAATCCTATTTTTTGATGATTTTCTGATTTTTATGAGTAAAACAAAATTGGTTTTAAACAAAACATAAAACAATGAAATAAAATAAAAAAAAGGTAAAGAAAATAGAAAATGGGCCTGAGGGGTGGTGAGAAACCCAATTGGAGAAGTGTCGGCTGGAATTCCAAAGCCCAGATCTTATGCAAGCCCAAAGCTGTGATGGATCCGGTGTTATTATGGTAGGGAGGTCCACCATGGAGAAGCATTTCCAAGGGCGCTGGATCTGGAGGATGATTGATCTGATGGTGATGATGTGGTTAGCCCATGATGCGCGTGAGTGTCCTGGACACACTAGATCTGCAAGAATCTCATTAGAAAAAAAATAAACTTCAAGACCTAGGAATCGAACCTAAGTCTCTCCCTTTGCACCCTTATGCCTTTTCCATCTGCGCTGCTGGATCATTCATGCATATAATCAAAACAAAAATATATAATATAAAACAAGGACAACTGCTGAGTTGTCAAACACGCGCCAGTAAGTGGGGTCCCAGTATTTCAAATGGTCCAATTAGAACATCCTAACATGCCACACAAGGTCCTTGGCCGGTCAAAGCACCCTGGATGGTGGTTCCGGTCATCTTCTCTGACCAGCCAAAATCCTAATCTGCAAATAGGGAGATTTGAAGCCTGAAATTTTTCCTACCCCCCCCCCCCCCCAAATCACATGCTGCGATCATGATGGTGGTATTCTTTTTGGCTAAAACGGCCTGTAAACACAGATGCGAAGAAACAGAAAACTCGTGCCCTAACAATGGCACTTCTTGTTTCTGGAATCAAAGCTTGCATGTAATGGTTCAAAACATGCACAAATATGATGTTAAACTCAAATATGTGCAGATATATTATTTATATGTCATGAATCGAAAGTTTGAAGTTTGAAAGTTTTGCAAACCGTGAGTTGTCGTAAGGGGTGGTTCCAGATGCTTTGGCCTTCAAAAAGGGGTTGGTTCTACCCATGGGATCCTCGGAAGGATGATGACACGCCTGGATCTGATTGAGATTGGCTGGAACGTGAGCTTTTGAATTGCACCAAACTTGAATATTTTTGAAAATTTGTTATTGGTTTGGAGTCAGCTTTCACGTGTGCATTAGGGATAGGGTTGTTCTCTATATGTAGTGAATCTCCTTAGGTTTATATTTGTAGCAAAATATCCATGCCTTGATGAGAAATATCTTCTTTCCAAATATTTCATTTTTGGCTTGTTTTGGAACAAATCCAATCTTCCTTCTCTCCACGTTTCTTCTTTGATTTTCCAGCATGTTTTGTCCATCATTTTAATAGAAAAAGATTCTCAATCAAATCTTCCATTATTTCTATTATTTACTTTATTTAATTTTGCATTTTAATGGATAAAATATCAAAAATAAATAGTATAAATAATAAAATAATGTATGACTAAGCTCAAGGGTCGTGGTCCATGTTAAGAACAAGATTCAAGCATGAAAACATGGGCCCATTTGGAAAAAATTCAAGTTAGGTCAATATTGACTTCATGCATTTTTCCAAAAATTGGTCAACTTTAACAATGCATATCTCTCAACTTTAACCCTAATAGGGTGTTCTTTGACTTTTTAGAGAGCTTAGGATGTCCCCTAGACAACCTTTTGGTTTCATCTCAATTGGATCTTCCATGTTCATGTAAAGAGCTTTGACCCAAAAGGTGTTTTTGTTGACTTTCTAAAAAGACATATAATGTATGAGTTTGTATCTTTTGATTGGGCCATTTCTTGAACTTTAGCGATGAATAGAAGTTATAAAGAATTGGATTCTCTTCAAAATGAGCCTTTGTGGAAAATTTCTGATAAAGTTTGAGAAAGTTATGCATGGTCAAAGTTTTGTTGACTTTTCCTACAGAAACCCTAATTTACTATTTTTGACTTTTGATGAGTTAGGAGCATTTCTTGAGGAATCATGATCAACCCTTGATCAAATAATGGATGTTACTTCAAAATGTTGATGTTGACCAAAAATCTTGAAGTTTGACTATATTTAGGCCATAGTTGACTTTTGACCTAGTACAGTTGATTTCCAGGCATTTGAACATTTGATTGAGCAAACTTGTTGTTCAAGGCATGAACTTTGGAATGGATGATCTTGAGGACATATTATGACAATTGAGAACATTTGGGATCCTTGGTACTCACACATCTTGCTTAAAATTGAAACCCTAGTTTGAGGTTTATTGTCTTAGGAGGAGAATTTGTTGGTCAATCCTTAGTCATCCTAGGGCATGTTGGGGACCTCAATGGGCATGTGTTGAGTAAAAAGGGAGGGAAAATTTTGGGGTACAACATCTGCCCCTGTTCAATCTTCTTAAACCCGAGGATGTTGATTGGCTGATCTGCATTTCGTGATCTGAAGGTGGAAGATGATTGAACATTAGAGTGCCTAGAAATTTGCACTCGTCTGAAATGATACTTAACTGTATTGATAATATCGGGAATGGGCTTATAGATGAAATTTGGAGAAGATGACGGAAGATCGTCGGAGATGGGCTTAGAGATTCCATTTGGAAAATATGACGGAGAGTCGTCGGAGATGGGCTTAAAGATGCCATCTAGGACAATGTTAATTCCATGAGATATTCCTTTGTGGTAATCCATATTCCTGTTGTTAAGGAGGACTTCGCTGAGGAATGTTGGTCTCTGTTTGGGAAATAGAGTTTAGGAGCTTCAGTTGTCCATTACTCTACTGGGGAGTCATCTCTTGATTGAAGAGACGGAAGTGAACTGCTATCTGGTCAGGATCCAGGCTTCACAGTGACTTGCTGAGGGTAATAAGGCCGACTGCTAACCGGTCGTATTCCAGGCTTCACAATGACTTACTGGGGAAATGAGATTAAACTGTTATCTGGTCGTACTCCAGGCTTTGCAATTTCTTAAACTGTTATCTGGTTGGAATCCAGGCTTCAGTGACTTGAGTTGTTATCTGGTCGTGTCCAGGCTTCATTAATTTGAAGAAATTAAGATGTTATCTGGTCGGATCCAGGCTTCAACTTGAATTTGAGGTATGCTACTATCTGATCGAGTCCAGGCTTCATAGTAATTGACAGAGTAAACTGCTAACTAGTCGGATTCCAAGCTTCGTAGCATCTTATACTATTATCTGGTCAGATTCCAGGATGCATAATGTCTTAAATTATTGATTGACTATTATCCGGTCGGGACCCGGGCTTCATAGTTTCTTTAACTTGAAGAGAAATCAGAGAAATCTTAGTGTCGATTTAACTGAACCAGAAAAAAGGTCTTGAGTTAACTTTGACTAGAATGGAAATCAGAAGAATCTTAGTATCGATTCAACTAAACCAGACAAAAGTATTGGGGTATCTTCAACTGGAATAGAAATCAGAGATATCTTAGTGTCTATCTAACTGAACAAGAGAAGGTCTTGGATTAACTTTGACTGGAATGAAAATAAGAAGAATCTTAGTATCGATTCGGCTGAACCAGATAAAAGTCTTGGAATATCTTCAACTGGAATAAAAATCAGAGAGATCTTATTATCGATCTAACTGAACCAGCAAAGTCTTTTGAGAACGCCTTTCTGATGAAAATGATGAAATAGCCCTTCATTAGACGTAGCTTTTGAGAAGACTACCAGGTCACATAAGTAGTCAACGGTGTTTGTTGATCTGATCTTTTCCCTGAAAAAGGTAAAGAGTTAGTCGTATGAAATGTCATGATGTATGAAATGCATTGTGATGATGTTCTCAAAATAAATGAGATTATGCCGTATGAGATGTGTATGCGCATGTCATGACGTATGAATAAGGGATGCTATTGTGATATTTCCCAGTCTGGGAAAATAATTCCCGGACTGCTGCTGCAGAGCGTTGGGAAGCTGAATCCTTCATTTCCGTTGGGGATGATGAATGAAGATGATTTGCCGGGGATTTCCTCTTTTTGTTTGAGGATATTATGTCGGGGATTGACTCTGCTTGAGAATAACTCTGTGGAGGGAGGATGTTTTGTTGGAGGATTTTGTCGATGTAGAGAAATAAACTCTGTTGGGGAATGAACTTCTGCAGTTTGAGGAATAGACTCTACCCGGGAGGAGGTTTTATAAAATGTTTGAAATTATAAAACTCGGCTGGGGAATACAAATTTCAACTTTCTGAAGGAACTTTGCTGGAGAAGATAATTCCTGCTTGGGGAAAGAGAGATCCAAACTCTGGTTGTTTCTACTCTGCGAGGAACATAGACGTCACAAGGTCGTATGTAATGGTGACTTTGTTTCAAACTGTCTTTGTCCCTGTACCATGCTGGAAAGGGTAACGGTTGGGACTACAAATTATTTTTTAGACTTTGCTCTATTCCTTAAAGTCATCAGCAAATGTCCTTCTATTTTTTATGCAAGTATTTGTGAACAATAATCATATTTAAATGCATATGTCAAAAATAATCATTGGACTTTTTTGCAAAACAAAACAGAAAAAGAAAAACAAATAGTTTTGTACTTTCAAAGAAATGATTTGTATTGATTTCTGAAGTTCTCCTATAACAAACATTTTTGTATAAAGAGGCTGATGTTCTAGTAGGAGAACACCAACGTAAAAGAATGAAAACTATACAAAATAGTATATGAAGAGAAAACAACTATGTGTAATAATCCCATTGAGTTTCAATTCTGCTATTGCCCTAATGTTCTTGAGTGTCTCATCACTTTGCTACTCGTTCGAAGCTGATTGGATTGATTGGTATCGTTTGAGCTTGATAATTGATACTGAAGTCTGGTCTCAAGATGATCCAATGGGACATAGTTGTACGCTTCAAATCCATAACTTTTTCCTGGACCACCCTTTCGGGTTTTCAGTCCATCGGGATAGCCTTTTTTGCCCAAGCTTCCTTCTCAAGTTTTCGACTTGTCGGGTGTACATATTCTTTTTTTGTATGTATCCCTAATTTTTTCCAGAACCCTTTTGGTTCGTAGGGATGCCCTTATTTTTGCCTAGGCCAGTCAACCTAGAGGGTCTTTATTTACGCGTAGTATCTTTTTACTATGTCCGCATTAACAGGGTGAGGAAGGTCGTCACCGTCCATGGTGGTCAGAATCATGGCTCCACCGGAAAATATGTTTTTGATTATAAATGGACCTTCGTACGCGGGATTTCATTTTCCCTTGGGATCACCTTGTGACAGTATGATGCGCTTGATTACCAGACACCCACTTGATACACTTGACGTCTGACCTTTTTTTTGAAAGCATCGATCATTCGTTTTTGATACATTTGACCATGACAGACAGCAGTAAGCCTTTTCTCGTCAATCAGATTCAGTTTATCAAGTTGAGTATGGATCCAATCGTCTTCGTTCAAACCCATATCCTTCATGATACTCATAGAAGGGATATGGACCTCTATAGGTAAGACAACTTCCATACCATATACCAGAGAATAAGGTGTTGCCCCTGTTGACGTACGTGCTGAGGTGCGGTAACCATGAAGAGAAAATGGTAACATCTCATGTCAGTCTTTGTGTATCACCGTCAACTTCTGTATGATTTTATTAATATTTTTGTTAGCAGCCTCCACACCGCCTTTCATCTTTGGCCGGTAAGGGGAAGAATTATGATGCTAGATCTTGAATTGTTTACAGAGTTCAGTGATCATTGTATTATTGAGATTTGTACCATGTCTGTGATGATTCTCTCTGGCACACCATACCGACAAATTAGATTATGCTTGATAAACTACACCACAACATTCTTGATAACAGTAGCAAAAGAGGCAGCCTCAACCCTCTTCGTGAAGTAGTCAATGGCTACTAGGATGAAGCGATGCCCATTGGAAGCGGTAGGTCTAATCTCTCAGATCATGTCAATGCCCCACATTGCAAAGGGCCAGGTATCCGTTAAGACATTCAAAGGAACCGGAGGTACATGTACTTTATCAACATATATCTGGAATTTGTGACAAGTTCGGGAATGCTGATAACAGTCTGCTTCCATATTGGACCAATAGTATCCTGCCCGTAGGATCTTTTTAGCCATGGTGTGTCCACTAGAGTGGGTGCCAAAGGTACTTTCGTGTAGATCTTCCACAATCCTCTCTTCTTCGCTCTTGTCTACACACCAAAGTAAAGTAGAGTCATGGTTGCGCTTGTAGAGGATTCCATTACTGAACAAGAACTTTGCGGAGAACCTTCTTAGAAACTTCTTATCATTGACAGACACCCCCTCAGGGTATACTTGAGCCTCGAGATACCTTTTCACTTCATGAAACCAAGGTTTGTATGCTACTTCTTCAGTTTCAATCTCATAGCAGTATGCTGGTTCATCCAACCTCTCAATAGCGATCTGAGGAGCCTCGTTGTCCCATCTAACCTTGAACATAAATGAAATAGTAGCTAGCGCGTCCGCTAACTGGTTATCTTCTCGTGGAAAATGTTCAAAGGTGACTGTTGTACCCCAAAACTTGCCCTCTCATTTTATCAAGATTCTCCTCACAAGACTTCTTAGACTCAAGACCAGATTAGGGTTGCTCAGCTCAAGACCTCTCCTTGCACTGATAACCTGAAATTAGAGTTTGAGTTTGCACAG
Organism: Vicia faba; assembly: GCA_948472305.1. Taxonomy (NCBI): domain Eukaryota; kingdom Viridiplantae; phylum Streptophyta; class Magnoliopsida; order Fabales; family Fabaceae; genus Vicia; species Vicia faba. Next base: position 10,161,734 of record OX451739.1, on the reverse strand, counting down.
AGATTTTTGGAATTCCAATGCCTCATGTGACTTTCATACTTTATGTTGGACCTATAAGATTGCTTATACCAAGTTTCAAGCCTTGAATCATATTTTTGACCAGTCAATTGGACAGTTGACCTAAAAATCAGTTGGATTGGGGAAAAAGTCAACCATGGCCAATTTACAGTCATACCTCATAATTTTTGATCCACAATCAACATTATAGACTCATATGAACCATTTGATCAAGTTTGGACAGCAACTCCTCAAGAAATTTGATCAGATCATCAAAAGGGCAAAATGGTCAAAATTAGGGTTTTGACTGTAGAAGGGAAATTTCTGATTTTTAACCTAGCCAATGGCAAATTGGGTTCAAGCATGGTTTCAAGGACTCAATGACACCATATTTACCTAATCACAAGGTTCAAAAGATCTCAAATGCATTGGATTGACAGATGAATTTTTCAGTCAACTGATCAAAAATCAACTGTACACTGAAAAGTCAAACTTTGACTTTTTGGTCAAAATCAAGTGCCAAGGGTCATATTTCATCAAGATGTGTCAAAACATGAAACTTGTTCACCAAGAAACTTAAATTTGGAAATTAGGGTTTAAGTTTGAGAAATTTCATAACTTAGAATTTTTTTAAGTTATGAAAATTTCTTTTTTTCCCAACCTTTCCCAAGTTTTTCACCATGATGCAATTGGATTCAAAGAAAACTTCCAACATGAAAGTTGTAGTCCTACACAAAATCTACAATTTTGATTCACAAAGTTTTCCCAAAAGATGCTTGGATCTCAAGTTATGATTTTGTGAATAAGGGTCCATAAACTTTTTAACTTAGTGAAATTTTGCCCTAGTTTAGGCAGATTTTTGACCTAACTTCATGGAAACTTTTCACCTAGTTCCAAGAGGAATCTCAGGTTTCATTTCAAAGATGGATTGTAGAGCATGTTACAAGCTTTCCAAAATGTCCAAGAACTCTCCAAGATTATTTATGGTTAGGTAGAATCGAAGAAATGAAAATGTCAAATTATCACTTTTGTCCAAGGCATTTTTCACAATGGTGCAAGTTGAAAATCTGTCCTAAGCATGCTTGTACTTGGTTTTACAGGTCCTAATCCCTTATACAATTTTTAATTTAATGCAAACACATTGGACAATGGCTTTGTTCTGACTGATGGAGCTTTGCACAATGAATTAATTCATTTATGGCATAAAGGTAACAATACCATTTCCGTAAAGCTTGCTTTTTGCAACTTTGTTTATCTTGAGCCATGGACCTAATCTCTTGCTGCAAACAAAGTCCATAAATATCAGGCAAAGTTCACCAACTATGTGTAGCTAAGGAGCTATCCTGTACATGCCTTGGGCTTTGTCATCTCAAATTTTCTTCAAAAGCAAGTAAACTTGCAAAAGTCAAGGGGACTTGGATATCTAATAAAGAGAAGCCTTGGCATTATTCTAGACAACCTCATAATATTGTTGCAAGCCTAAACACAATTTCCTAACATCTCAAACACCCTAAAACACAAAAAAACACGATTTTCTGCCCAAACAGGGCATCACCTGCAGAACTCAAGTCATTTTGAAATTGACTCGTGCATTTTGCCTTTCAACCCTTCAAACATCTTCCCTACAACACACCTGAACTATCCAGACCCCTGTCCAGCAACTGTGAGCTCAGTTTCACACTTCACCATTTTCATTTTTTAAGTTTGCATGTTGACTTCTATAGGAAGATTCAGGCATCTACAAGACCAGCTGAGCATTGGGAAAGCTTGAGGGAAATTCAAGCAAGCTCACAGGAACTTCAGGCCTCACTCAAAGTGCCCACATTGCCATATCCAAACTCAACTGAACAAGGTATTTGTCAAGTTTCTATCTCTCTATTTAGGCATCATTAAGCTTAGGTTTGTGAAGCAAAAATGTAGTCCTTAAGTTGCTTGAGTTGTACACATGCATAGTTTGTATTTATATTAATTGAGCTAGGAGTATTTGATAGTTGAAGTTGCTGAAAAAACTAGGTCGGAATTTAGGGCCATTAAAATTCTATCTGATCTTTGAGAGTTAGGTCAAGTTCTTTATATCACTGGATTCGTGAGTTCATGAGCTACATTTTTTGTGTTATGAGTTTTTGATTTTATGCAAGCATGAGTAAGAACAGGATTTGTATAACAGAAGTGCGCGCGTGGTTGTCTGGAGGTCAGGGATGAAGATGGCTGGGCCTGGCGCCTTGGGCCTATTTGTCCTACTTTTTGTACCCCCCTTTTACTTTTTGCACCCCCTTGCATATTTTTACATTTTTTGTATTTTTTTTTGCATAATTTATATTTTCTGACTTTATTTATTTTTTTTCTAAACATTGAAAAATTCCAAAAATATTTTCTTACTTTTTTTGCACTTTTATTTTATTATTTTTATGACAAAAAAAATAGTTTATTAGGTAAAATAGAATTTATTTTCTTAAATAAATTTGTAAATAATATAAAAATACCACATATTTTTATTTTTATTATTTATACACTTAAAATAATATTTTCATACATATTTCAATTTTTTAACATTTTGTATATATTATTTTTTTTCTTGAACAAAAATGAACAAAATAAATAATATAGACTATTTTCTATTAAATCAAAAATTAGGGTTTTCACCCTTTCAAAAATAATCATTTTATTTTTCTTATTTTTAAGACTTAAATAAATTTATTTTTACATACATAAATTAATACAAAAAACATCATTACTTGCATATTTACATTTTATTGCATATTTAAATATTTGCTTATTTATTTATTTGTACAATAAATTCAATTTGGTTGTAATAGTTTTAGGGTTTTATTTTGAGCAATATCCCCTATTCAAAACTTGTATCCCTCTCCCCATAATATTGTTGTAATAGTCTAGATTTACTTTACGCATTTTATTGCTTTCATATACCATGATAGTAAACTAGGGTTTTGAATGCAAAAGACCAAAAATCAAAACAAATAGCATGACTTAAACACAAGACAAAAATGCATGAAAAATGACAACACATTGCACACAAGCACCCCTAGGGTTTCATCCACTTTGTTGCCTTAAAATGGCCATGGTATGCATGCTAGGTATCTTGGCAAAACAAAACAAAAAAAAAAGATCATAGTCCCTCGATGACGCCAGACAAGGTTGCCTAAAAACAAATGATCTTAGTCCCTAAAACTTGCTAAGATACTTGGCACTATTGCTATCATGGTCATACGATGAACCACGCCTGTCCCGTTTAACATCCAAAGATATGGTTATCTATCAAAACAATGGTAGGTTAACAATGTCAAAGGAATAAAAATGTGTAGGAAAGACTTTTGAGTAGGTAGATAAGCTTCTAGTTACTTGATCAATTTCCAAACAATCCTTGCTATTTTCAAAAACACACACACATTTCAAAACAATTTCCAAACAACTTTCAAAACATTGAAACATTTTTCAAAATACAAACATCTTTGTATACATTCTTACGAACAAGAATCATTACAAAGATTGCCTAAACGAAGGTCTCTTTTCAAAATACTTTCAAAACCACACAAAGCACAAATTCAAACAATTGAAAAAGCAAAGCAAGTGATCTAAACAAGTAACTAAGAGCCCATGGATAACCATGGATGAAAAGGGTGCTAGCACCTTCCCTTTTCATAATCTACCCCCCAAACCCAAAAACAATCTCAAAGGTCTTTTCTGTGCTTTTTTACCTTTCCTTTTGGATAAAATAAGTCGGTGGCGACTCTTGCTAAACCGAAACATTTGCGAACAAAAACGCAAAACCTCAAGTCAGTTCTCCCACCGCATCACAGTGACCCCCTCAAAGTGTGGAAGCAATGTTAGCACATGTTCTTTGTAAGGGATGAGATTAGGGTGCTTCGTGTCCCACTCGCCTTTGATTTGACTTATTACAAGGCTGAATCCCCGAAGACGCTCAAGAACTTGATCCTCGGGTCAATAGCAGCTTTGAGACCCAGGATGCATGCTTCATACTCCGCCATATTATTGGTACAGTTGAAACATAATCTGGAGGTGAAGGGAGTATGAAAACCCTCGGGAGATATGATTACATCACCGATGCCATTGTCGAGTGCGTTGGAGGCTGCATCAAAAACCATAGTCCATCGGGCTCCTTCCTCAGGTCCTTCACTCGGTCCAGGTTCTTCACAGTTAGTCACTAACATGATGTTCTCGTCCGGGAAGTCAAAATTCATGGACTGGTAGTCATCCACAGCCTAATGAGCCAAATGATCCGCTAGCACACTTCCCTTGATTGCTCTCTGGGTCGTGTATCGGATATCGTATTCGTTCAGGATCATTTTCCACCTTGCTATCCTTCCGGAGAGAGCGGGCTTCTCGAAGATGTACTTGATCGGATCCATCTTAGATATCAACAGAGTAGTGTGGGTCAACATATACTGTCTCAGTCGGCGAGTAGCCCAGCCCAAAGCTCAACAAGTTTTCTCGATATGTGAGTGTTGTACCCCAAAATTTTCCCTCCCATTTCTTCAACATTTCCTCACCACAAGACCCTTGGAGCTCAAGATCAAATTAGGGTTTTGCTCTGCTCAAGACTTCTCCTTGCACTATTGACCCAAATTAGGGTTTGAATTTGCACAAAGATGTTTTGACCTAAAAGGCCCAAAGTGACTTTCGTGCCTCATGTGGGACTCACAAGTTTATCCATACCAAGTTTCAAGCCTTGATTCCAATCTTTGCCCATTCAATTGGACAGTTGACCTAGAAATCAGCTGTATTGGGGAAAAAAGTCAACTGTGGTCAATTGACAGTCAAACCTCATGATTTTTGACCCACATCAACATTATGAACTCATATGGACCATTTGATAAAGTTTGGATCACAAATCCATAAGAAATTTGATCAGATCACCAAAAGGGCAAAATGGTCATTTTTAGGGTTTTGACTGCACAAAGGCAATTTTTGACTGTTTGACCTAGCCAATGGCAAACCAAGCTCACATATGGACTCAAGGACTCAATGCCATGGTCTTGACATGTTTAACAAATTCAAAAGATCCCAAATGCACAAGATTGACAGATGAATTTTCTAGTCAACTGAGCAAAATTTGACTGTATACTGAAAAGTCAAACTTTGACTTTTTGGTCAAAATCAAGTGTCAAGATTCATTTTTCATCAAGACATGTCAAATTATGAAACTTGTTCATCAAGAAATCAATAATTACAAATTAGGGTTTAAAATGAAGAATTTTCATAACTTAGAAATTTTCTAAGTTATGAAAATTCCTAATTTTTTCCTAACTTTGTCCCATCTTTTCATCAAGATAAATTTGGATTCAAACAAAACTCAAAACATGAAAGTTATAGTACATTTCAAAATCTACAACTTGGATTCACAAAGTTTCCTCAAAAGAAGCTTGTAGCTCAAGTTATGATTTTTGGAATAAGAGTGCAAAACATTCTTAACTTAGAAAAATTTTGACCTATTTTAGGCAGGATTTTTACCTAACTTCATGACCACTTTTCACATGCTTCCACTTGGAATTTACACTTGCATTACAAATATGGATTGTAGTATACATTCCAAGCTTTCTAAATTGTCCAAGAACTTCTCAAACACCCTTGTGGTTAGGGAGAATCGAATTGGCAAAGTTGGGCAAAAGTCACTTTTGTTCTTGACCAAATGCATGTTCATAACATTGCCATTTTCAAGTCAGCATGTTCTAAGCTAGATTACAGGCCTTTTATCTCATCCACACTCAATAATTTAATGCCAACCCTTTGTGTTCAAGCCTTATTTTGTGTGTTTAAACATTGCATACAAGATTAAGCCATAAATAGAAAAAGCACTTTATCCATTCTTGTAAAGCATGGCTTTATGTCAAGTTTACAATCCAAGAGGTACAAAGCAAATCTCTGAGGCACAAAGTTATGGACATATCCCACTGATCAAGAGCAAACTTTGCAGCATGTTTAGGGGGCCTGCATAAGCTTGTGAGAGGATTTGGCATTTTTGACTTAAGAAAGAAGAAACTTGCATATTGAAACACAACTCACATTCCTGTCAAGACAAGCTTAAGCAAACTTTCTCCACACATTCCATACTCCCTAACAGACCTAAAACACGAGCCAACCACCTCCAATACCTCCTCATCCATCAAAGCCCATTTTTTCTGCAAAACAGAGTCCCTGTTGCAGATTGACTTGGCCAGTTCATTTCCATCGTGCATTTTCATCCAAACCACTTCAAACACCTTCCATAACATCCATACAAACTATCCCAAGCCTTGGAAACAGACTGTAACACCTCTAACCAAGTTTTCCATTTTCACTTTTCTCTCTTGCAGGTTGACTTCTGTAGCTTGATACAACAAGATTCAAAGCACACCAAGCATTGGAGAAGCATCCCTGAACCTCAGGCAAGCTGTACAAGTCCTCACATTGCATTGAAAGTACCTCCATTGTCATACACGAATCAAGCTGAACAGGTAAGTTTTTGAACTTCTATCTCTCTATCCAGGCATAGTTAGGCTTAAGTTTGTGAAGAAAGCATGTTCTAATCATAGCCCTGAAGCCATCCATATAGTTACTTTTCATTTATATTGTGTGTGCTAAGAGTATTTTGAACCTGAACATTGGAAAAAACCTAGGTCAGAAATTGGGGGAGAAGAAATTCTCTCTCATTTCTGAGAGTTAGATCAAGTTCTTGGTATGTATGGATTCGTGATTTGATGCTTGACATTTTTTATGTTATAAGTTTGTGCTAAAACTCAAAGAATCAGGATGTTTAAACAAGGCAAAGAAGCGCGCGGTTTTTAGAACAGGGATGGCTGGAGGTTGAAGAAGCTTGTCCTTTGGGCTGGGCCTGATTCATTTTCCTTCTTGCACCACTATTTCACACATACACCCCCCTGGCCCATTGCATGATATATTTGTCATTTTTTATTTTTTTTCCTTTTGATTTTGATTCTATATTTTTATTTAAGCATGAAAAAACATTAAAAATATTTTTCTCACATTTTTTGCATTTTATTTGGTATTGATTTTGTTTCATTTAGTTTATATGTAAATAAATATATATATACTTTTATTATAAAATATTAAAAATAATACAAATACATGTTATTTTCTGATTTTATTTTATCTTTTGAAAACATTTTCTTAAAAATATACTCTTTTTTTTTAAATAATAAATATTTTTATTTTTGTGTATATTTAATATATTTAGTAAATAATATAAATACTTATATATTTATTAGAATATTTAGGATAAAAATACAAAATAATACATTTTTTATTTTTATTAATATTAAACCTCAAAAATACTTTTTTTTACAATATACTTCCTTTTTATTTATTTTTTGTATATAATTAATAAATATTGTATATAATACATAATAAATAATTAATACCTTTTATTTGCAAAATTAGGGTTTTTGCCCTAAACATGAAAATATCCAAATTAACTTTTTTTATTTATTTTACTTGTAAATAAAATATACACTTACACAAATACATTTACACATACATTTACTTATTCTTATACATTACTTTACATTTACATTTGCGATTAATTCGATTGGGTTGTAAATATTGGACACTATCCTCTTATTAAGTCTCATCCCTATTTAAACATTTGTACCCCCATTCCCATGATTATTGTGTAATAATTTAGGACTTTTAATTCCGCATTTTAAAGCTTTCTAAATATGCCATGATAGACTTAGGGTTTTGTATGCAAAAATCAAACAACAAATAGCTTGACTAAACAAAAGATAAAAAATCATGAAAATGGATAACACCAATCACACTTGCACCCCTAGGGTTACTCCACTTGT